>CM058043.1:72016245-72616245 GCA_030169165.1 Centaurea solstitialis
AGACAAACTAACAAACTATTAAAGTATGGGACATTGTCAACCATATAAACACATAATTAGTTAAATTCCGACCCCCATTTTTGATATTCCTAAATCCGTCACTGACCATGGCAAGGGCTAAAAGGACCATGGCACTCAAAGATTCAAAGTGATTTTCTTGTTCTTGGTTAATTATCTTAGCTTATATTGTTAGTTTTTTGTGTTAGATTATTTTCTGTTTCATGTACTTTATTTTGGTTAATTGTTATGTGGCATGAAGGTGTTCACACCACATCAGATTAGATCACAATGCAAGGGGGTCTAGTCTACAGTTTTGATCCACTTCAAGTTTTTAGCAATTGTAGCATTACAAGACATTGGTTGAGGTATCTTCTAAATCTTTGTACTTCATATTAAAATTAAAAAGTTAAAATTTCCATAAACTCTTTTTAGATCCCAAATTAAGGTTCAGTGTAATAGATCATGTGACCTCCCCCTGTTGCAATCCACCAACTTATCAACAAAGCAAACCAAATTTGCTTTTATAACAAACCAGCAATGAAGGAAGGTTATGTTTAAGCTAAAACAAAGCAGCAATGAAAACATACTGAATACTAATAATTTATTTTTGAACGGTATGTTAACGCACGCACATGTTCCAGCGGTATCGGGTCTCCTTTCGGGCAATCCCACTAATCCGCTGCGACCTGACCCAACAGATGGCTGATCCGACCGACAGGTTTTTTAGGGGCCCTATGGACCAACCCGAACCGTCCTAAAGGACCAGATCCAGAGTTTGGATATCTCAGGAAAATGTCGCGCATGGGAATTGAACCCTGGTAGTGTGACTTTCACCCCACACCCCCAAGGATGTTACCTATCCAAGTGAGCTAGCGCTTTGATCAGAGTACTACTAATTACTAAACCATATTTAAAATAAAAGACATCAAACATAACAATTGTCTTGAATGATACATCATTTTTAGTAATATCTATAGAATATTCATAAGCCTAAAAAAAGTCATCAATGAACCATCTGGATACCAGGACATCTTTTTCCCTTGACCCTTTAGTTTCCCCTAAAAAGACACTAAGGCCGTCTTTGTTAAAAATAAGTTAGTTTACAAGTTTGTCCATCCAAACATGTAAAGTTAGTTTTTTGAAACGCTACTTTGATAGCTTTCGAAGAGTTTATTATAGTTTTTTCCAATTATATCCTTATTAATATTAATTATTAAATTCAAAGATACATTTTTTAGTCATTTTACGTACCCATAAGTTAGTTTTTGCCAAACATAATTTGTACATATGCTAACTTATCAGCTACTAGCAAACTTATCAGCTATCAACTAGCTTATCAGCTAGTTTGCCAAACATAGCCTAATTAGTTTCCCCTAAATAACATTTTTTTAATGTGAACAACAAATTTTCTTTAAACACAAGCAAGATACAATTAAGTGTATAATGCATACAAGGGCCAAGTTCAATAACGTATGAAATACGAATGAATCAAATCTAAAATAAGTTAGACCGAGCAAATCAATACTAATAGCATCTTTAATAGCTTTGCTAAAATAGCAAAAAATAGATTTTGGCTTGCTAAAATTCTTCAACAATTTTGCTATCCCATTCTCTAAAATAGAAAAACTTGGAAAAATCTCTAAATATAAAGATTTCTCTAAAATATCTAAAAGTAGAGAGAATAATATTCTTTTAATATCATCAATCAACAACATAATTTGATTGTTTAAAAGTTTTTACAACTTTTATTGGAATTATAAACGTAATGTATATATTTTAATAATAATAAATGATGATAAAATTTCTATAATAGAAAAGCTATTGTAGATGAAAAAATAAGGTTTTAAAATTTTGACATTTCATTCTCTATTTTAGAAAAAATATAAAAAAGCTATCAGAGATGCTCTAACATGCTTAATCAAACCATCAAAATAAATATACTCATTAATCTATAGTTCTATACTATGTTATAAAAAAAAGGCTAAAATGGTTTTTTTTTTAAGATTCTTGATAAATTTTTATACATTTTAAAGCATTTTGTACAACCCTTTCAATACCACTCTTCGCCAATGTGTCCTTTCCGTTTGTCTCAATTTTCTTTTTTAATTTTATAAGTTATACTTACTATGTATATAATTAGTTATTTAATTTAATTTTAATTCTCTTATTTTTTTCATTTTTTATTTTACTCTCTTATCAATATTAATATACTAATCGTATATTAGGAACTAAAATGCATTGAAAATAAGTTCTTTTTTTACAAGTTATACAATTATAATCGTCTCATAAATACATTCGAAATGAGTTCAATATTGGATATTTTTTATCATCAAATATTAAGAACACATAAAAATTATACCATATTTTTTTGTGTGGACCGGAAGGAATGACGATCGCTTCAACAACAAGACTTGTAATCCGCTTAGAACGACAAACACTATTCAAAAGTTCGTTTTCGATGGTGTCAAGTAAGGGGTGCTACAAAGCATTTGTTAAATTGACTCGATTTATGTTGTAATTCGTCTTCCCTTTTCTCGTTGTATTTGGGCTAGCATCTCGCTACAAGAAATTAATATCATGAACTGATATTCTTTGAAATTCTTAGTATCTTCATATTAGAACGTGATATATTTGTGATATATTTGCACTCATTATTGCACTAATGGGAAACATATGTTTGAAGAGTTCATATGTTAAAGAAATTCAATCAATAGATAAAAACATCTGATGATTGATTATATAAATCAAAACTCTTGATCATGAATTCCAATGAACAAAATTCAAGCGCAACATAGAATGACTCAATAAGCACAGTGTATACAATAAATGAATCAATGATTAGAAAGTTCAATTGTAAAGAACAAGTCACAATTAATATTTTGAATAGGGAAAATTTCATCTATGTCCTTAAAAACTTGTTATATTACGTATATATATATCCTTGTAAACTTTGATATTACGTGTATGTCCTTCTAAACCTTTAAAACTCACGTATATATCCTTCTCACTAATTTAATTAGATTTATCCCTTAAAAAAATACATATCATTATCTATAAATTAAAAATATTTTCTAAATCACTAAACTACCCTTTCTTCCTTTCAAACCTAAAATCAAAATCGAATCAACTTCATATTATTTGCTATGTAATCAAATCACCTTAATCCATTATTGTTTTCATGGCTACCACCACCACCGTCGATCCTCCAAATCATAGCCTCCATCATCGACGGTGTAATAAATAAATAATGATTTGTTATTTTCCATTACTTAGCAAATGATATGTGTCATGTGTGTGCAAATAATGGAGGATTGGTGTAATCAAATCACCAATCCACCGAGCTACAAAAAGAACCCAACCCCAATTCCTACGCCCTCAAAATCATGCAAGCCTCCATCATCATCCTCTCTGCCGTTGTCATCTTCTTAATCCTCCTCCACCTCTATGCCCGATGGTACCTCCGATTACACCGCCACAACCATCGCCGCCGTAACCGTAACCGCCACAATCGATCCACCCGAATCGTCTTCTACCTTGACCACACCTCATCCTCCGCCGTCGCCACCGACGGCCTCGACTCCTCCGTCTTAAAAACCCTCCCGCTGTTCATATACTCGCCGGAAACCGATGAAAACTCGCCGGAATGCACCGTGTGTTTATCGAAGTCGAAGAGGGTGAAACTGGTCGGGTTTTACCCAAATATAAACATATCTTTCATACGGAGTGCATCGATATGAGGTTTCATAGTAATTCGACTTGCCTGCTTTGCCGGTCGCCGGTGGAGGGGTTCATGTATTTTGTTAAGCTCTTGGGGAATAGTGAAACGACGTCAATTACACAGCAAATGATATGAACTTGATTTGATTTTGCTTTTTGGTTTGAAATTAAGAAAGGGTAGTTTAGTAATTTAGAAAATATTTTCAATATATAATAAATGATTTGTAATTTTTAAAGGGATAAATTTAACTAAATTAGGGAGAAGGATATATACGTGAGTTTTAGAGGTTTAGAAGGACATACACGCAATATCAAAGTTTACAAGGATATATACGTAATATAACAAGTTTTTTAAGGACATACATGAACTGAATCATGAAAATTGAAATGATGTGCTTTGAAATCAAATTGGAATTCAAACAAGTGTATTTCCATCAAATAACTCAGTGAATATATGAGATGTGGAAGTAATAGTGAGAAGAAAGTTATAACACATGGTAATTTGTGAAACGATTCAGAATCAGAAAGAAACCAACATAAGTAAGTTCCTCGTGATGAATACCACAGTTAAGCACAAATAAGCTCAAGTTCTAAATTATGTGTTTATAAGGATATTGTATCTTGGCATCCAAAATCGCTGCCAATAATACACCCTTGGCTCCGTTGAAAAAAGAACATTGTTTTGAAAAGAACAATTTTCGAAAAAAACATATGTGCAAACATCAACAACAATATATAATTTGTAGAAAACGTGAAATCAAACGTAAAAGTTGGTACCTGAAAAATAAATTTGTGGTGAAAGAAATATAACTTCCATTTTAAAGGAACACCCGTCTTAGCTTACAATTGGATAGATCACACAAATAGATCAATACATGATTGTTAACAAACTCAACAAAAAATTTACAAATAATGCGTCTCAAATAGTAAGTGTGTGTGTGTGTGTATTATCTAACATGTTTGATGATTTGATGGATAATATATGAAAGGTTTAGATGGTGAATGGAATAGATTAAAACTACTAAAACTTACAAAATTTGAGAAATTTAAGAAAAAAGAGAGGAGATTTTAGGCATTAGGAGGTGTCACCTCATACATGGTAATTTCTCATCACACATGTTTGAATTTTAATGGAGCTACATAAAAAATTTGTACATTTATAAACTACAAAATTGAATCGTCTATCAAAACTCTATAACCATTACCAAATACAATACCTTCATCATTGGAAAAAAACAAAGAAAATATATTAATGATAGAAGTAACAAAAAAAAAAAAACTATAAAATCCTAATAAAAAGTAAAAGAGATGCATATTAGTATTAGGTTTCCCAAAGTTTATATGAAAAAATGATAACCATCAAATGACATGATGAATTGATGATGCCTCATAATTTATAGTATGACATTATTGGCAAATGTAGAGTAGGTAAGGAGAATGAATAGATGATGTTAAATACAAACATAAATAACAATCAATGTTGATGGGTAATTACTGTTGAAAATTAGGGGGAAAAAGATAAAAAAGAAAATGAATGAGAAAAAAAAAAGATAAATGAATTTCTAAACTTTAGGAGATGCCACATCAACACCCATGGTTCTTCCTTTTAATATACATATTGATATATTGATTCCGACCTCCATATTCGATATTTCTGGATCCACCACTACAAAAATATTACCACATGTCATTATCCCACCAATGGTTTAAACTTTGTTTTGTATTGTAATTTGTAGATAAAACCAAAGCTATCAAGAGTTTGGTTTAATTGTTTGTTTGTAAGAATGGTATATCCTATAAAGCACCTAATTAAGCCTCCCATCCTCGTAAAAGAGTAGAGCGTGCAACCCGATTGACTCCTAATGTGAACGCTCCCATTCGAAGGTTGCACTCGTGTGTTTTACACATGCCTTTGAGGTTATGGAAAGCTCTCGTCATGTATTTCTTTAGTTCACCGTTGACCTTTTCTTCATCCCACATAAATACCTGAGTATTCTGCAAATAACATAACCCAATCAAACATTTATACAGAAAAAAAAAGAAACTTGTTGAATCCCAACTAGAAATCCACATAAAGATCGAATCTTTAAACAAGTGATACTGTGACCGAAGCTTAGATGTTATTCTTTCTTATACCTGAACCCACTCGAAGTAGCTAACAGTCACACCTCCAGAATTTGCATATATATCAGGAAGGATTATAACTCCTTTCTTGGATAGAATCTGTAGAAATACAACATACATTATCCTAAACAAGAATATATTTTCCAATAAAAGAAATCTATGATCAAATAACTAAATTAAAATGGTACCTCATCTGCTTCCGGATCAGTAGGATGATTAGCAGCTTCTATGATGAACTTGGCTTTCACTTCTCCTGCATTTTCTCTTCAATAGACAAATTGAACAGACAAATGGAATCAGAACAACGATTCATTGTAATTTGACATATAGTAAAAAAAATTCATAGAACTAAGCATATGGGATTCTCTCATATAGAGAAGGGTTCAAACGAGAACCCTTCCTATTTGCGAGAATGCGAGAATGGTTGTAGGCCTCCAAACTAAATAGTTTGGGTTCTCATAAATAGTTTGGGTTTTCGTATGAACCTTACGCTCGCTCTCTCTCTTTTCAATTTAGCGCCTTAAAATCAGTAAATTGAATTTTATTTTGGTTGTATTTGAAGTTTTGAAGTAGATTGTATTTGACCCGATAACCCGTTTATGACCCCATAACCTGTTTACAACATGTCAACCGGCTTATGACCCGCCAACCCGTATAGTTAAAAGGGTTATGTAGGTTGTGTTTGGGTTAACGGGTCGTGAGTTAGAGTTGAAGATTTTTACAGGTCATGTCCGGATTAAGTCTTTATCACCCCAACCGAACACGATATGATTGTCGCCCCTACTCATGTTCTCTTATATATACTTGCGTATTTGAAAACCTTACGACATCATACTTTGAATAATTCATCAAATTATAATATTATATCTTCATTTTTCGTACAATCTAGCAACCCGTCATCTGTCGTATTTTACATGGCCCTAAAAAAATACATAGTGTGTATAGGGGAAGGTTCAAACGAGAAGCCTGTCAATTTAAGATAACGTGAGGAGCAATCTCAGCCACTCATCTCGCGGTTACGGTGGACGTGATCACGGAGGATTGACGCAATTCATGGGAGGGTAGAGATTATTAAAAGGGGGGACCGGTCAAAGCCGCACTTGTTGACCGGATGAGTAGCTGAGATTGCTTTTCATGTTCTCTTAAATTGATATGTTTCTCGTTTGAACCTCCCTATATAAATATATATATATATATATATATATATAGAGAGAGAGAGAGAGAGAGAGAGAAAGAGAGAGAGAGGGGGAGAATCAAATGCACACCTTGGAATTGTTGCACACCTTAAAAACCTATGAATTAGTGCATTTTATGGAAATAACAAAGATTCATTAATTATGATTTAAATATTTATAGAAGGTAATTAGAGTTCATTAATTATGATCACCACTTATAATAGAAAACTATCAATGTATTTATGAATCCATATATCCATTAAGATTAGATGGATGGATGAACTTGGTTCTTAAGGTGTGCAACAATTGCAAGGTGTGCATTTGATTAAGCCTTTAAATTTATGTAGAGTCCCCTTATTTTGCAAACTGTGTAATTGTGCAAACTTTGCAAACTAATATAAACCATTGATTAGATAGATTAATGGACAAGATTAACTGTTGATAATTAAGGGGTTACAACTAACCATTTAAAATTCAAATTCAAATTAATACCCTTACAAAAAGAAATTAAACCTATTGCCAAAATGGATTATGATTGGTGGAATCTTGGTTTTCAAAGTTTGCACAAATTACACAGTTTGCAAAATAAGGGGACTATATATATATATATAGCATTAGGTTCAAATGAGAAGTGCTAAAAAATACGAATTAGAGAAGTGATCTTCACTACTCATCCGGTCAATAAAGGCGGGTTTGACCTCTGCCCTTCCTTGAATTGCGTCCAACCAAACTTTGATTAGTCTCAGATCATACCGTATCAATGGTTGAGATCACTTCTCTGCTTCTTATTTTTTAGCATTTCTAATTTGAACCTTTCTCTCTCCCTATATATATAATTGATTGTATGAAGCACTTCCTTTATCTGAAAACACCAAAGAGCTCAAATATGGAATGCTTGCCAGTTGACATATTTATAACCCATAAAAGAGAATCATTTTTATTAAGTATAAACTTGAGATAAAAACTAGAGAAAAAAGTGATACCTGTTGAGAACACCACCTAAGGCACATGGTATGAGTACATCACATTCATGAACTAGTAATTCATCTGCATTCATCGAGTCTCCTCCATTGAAATTACTTAAACTCCCGGTCGTTTCTTTATGCTTGAGCAATGTTGGTATATCGATACCATTTGGATTCTTCACGGCTCCAGTAACATCACTCACAGCAACAATCTTACCACCCATTGAGTGAATCAACCTTGCTGCCCAAGATCCCACATTCCCAAAACCCTGGGAATTTAACTAATGTCAACTCTAGCCGGTTAACTAACATAATAACATAAAGTTAAATTAAGCTCGACAATGAAATGAAGCGTTACCTGAATAGCAAAAGTCATATCTTTGATAGATTTACCATATTCGGCAAGTAAGGCTTCTGTGGCAAAAACAGCACCACGGCCAGTTGCAGCCTCTCTCCCCAGCGATCCACCGAGATCCTACAAGTAACCAAAGACAGGGGAGATTGGACATAAATCATCTAGCTAGCTATAAATTGAATGAAATATTTCATGTGATTTAATACTCACTATTGGTTTTCCAGTGACAATGGCTGGCGAGTGACCATGGAATTTCGAGTACTCATCTAACATCCAAGCCATAGTCTGTCATAACCCAAAGTTTTTGATTTTACGTAACACTTAACACATAAAATAACATGGACAACTCTATGTATGAACGCGTAGTTCTGTTTCTGTTACTGAAAGTAAGGATGGACCTGTGCATTGGTGCCCATATCTGGTGCAGGTATATCAGTGTTGACTCCAATAACATCATGCATCTTTTGTGTAAAGACACGAGTAAGACGTTCAAGCTCACTCAGACTCAAGTCCTTTGGTGTGCACCCGATCCCACCCTTTGCACCACCATAAGGAATGTCCGCCACCGCAGTCTTCCAAGTCATTAGTTGAGCTAGCGCGTTTACCTCATCAGGGTCAACCTTGTAGTTAACTAGACAAGTTTATTTATTGCAAACTCATAAATTTCACATGGAATAGATCTCCTTTTCTATATGTTAATTGCAGCAAAAACTTCTAATAAGTTCAAAAAAAAATATACATGCAAAATGTAACTAGAGGATAATTAATGAAATTCCAAAAAAGGTACAATCCAATTCCACATATATATATATAATGCAATTGAATTCTTCACCCTAAAATATATGAAATCACAAACAAAAATTTCAATCAAGTGAAATTGTTGTTTAATTGCAAATCCAAATCTCCTTTAGTTATCACCAAAACATATATACAATGGCACATAAACAAACATTAAAAGGAAGAAAAAAAAAATGAAATGGAATGACCTCTGGATGATATCTGATTCCTCCCTTCATGGGGCCACGAGAATTATCATGTTGCACTCTGAATCCAATATACGACGCCAAAGTTCCGTCATCTCTCGGGATCGTGCATTCCACCTGATGATCGAAATTAAATTCAACCATCACAATGATGAAAAATGACAAAATGAACCAATTAATCAATCATAATAATAATAATAATTCCGCACACCTTGATTTCTCTAAATGGAATCAAGAGACTTTTCTCGAGTTTAGAATCAAGTCCAAGCAATCGAGCAGCATGACGAAAGTTCCGATTTGTTGCAGCAAGGGCATTCATGATGATCGTAATTAAGGGAAATGCACATCCAATACAAAACGAATCATCCTGCAAATTTAATTTTAATAGCATCACAAAATATAGGGTAAATTACATATTTGGTCCCTATCGTATGGTGAGTTTTACCAAATTTGTTCTTTTGGTTTTTATGGTATGCCTTTTCTGTTAAGGGTTTAGTTCGTAAAGTTGAGGACATAAGGGTCTTTTTGCATTTCCTTTATTTTTAACATTTTTCCTATACAACGTTTTTAATATTGGGGACAATACTTATATATTAGAACTTAGAGGGGTAAAGAAAAACATATTCATTCTTATTCTTCCTTCTCCTACGTTGAACATGTTATTCTTTTTCCGGCGACAATGCTTTTCTAGCCAAACATCCTCCCTTTTCGAGTATCACCATCGATCTTCCCTTCCTAATGAGTAACCACTAGCACCCGTAGCAATACCCTATACCAATCAATGATTCTCCCACCCACCCCTATGGTTAGTGTTTTAATTTGCCCATCAGCCACCCTTACAGCCTAGCCACCACCATCCTACGTTCACCTACCACCATTCCTCCAAAGAACCTATCCCTGAAATATCCCCGCCAAGCACCATCAACCATTGTTGCCCCCAAGTTTGCAGTCTTAACCTTCATCCCATGGTGGTAGGGTAGGTTCACGATGGATGGAAATGAGAAGGGGTCTCTAAGGTGCGTTGTTTGTGTGATGTGTATGGGTGTGTCGTGGTTGGGGATGAAAGAGAGAAAAACAGGGGCAGGGACGGAGATGATGGGCATTACCCAGGCAACGATTGTGGATTTGTATTTGGCCCTTAAAGCTTTAACATATTCATTTTGCCCTCTGATTTTAAAAGGTTAAATTAAAAAATGTTTAAAAAAATCTTTTTGCCCTCAACTTTGATGAAGGTAGACAATAATTTATTTAAGGGATCAAATCCAACGGAAAGTGCATATGATAAGGACCAAATCCGTAAAATTGAAGAGCATGGAACAATTTCATAAAAATAAGAATACTGCAGGGACCAAATCTGAAATTTACTCATATATAACTATTTCATATGAAGTTAATGTCAAACTTCTAAAAACTTGTATAAGTTAGGACTAGATACGTCAATAGGCATAAGATTTTGATACATCTCATCTCACGAGAGTTGCTTTACATTTGTTGTATTTTTTTATCATGATTTTAAAGATTAATTGAGGGTAACAAATGGAAATGTGATTAACAAATTTTAGATATCAATTAAGGCACTTAGGATCAGGTGAGATCAAGCTGTTACCACTACACCAAACATCGTCTTAGACAACAAATGTTAATTGCTTATGTTGCTTAAGATACTCCTTAGGCAACATATAGTTCTATGTTGCCTTAGGGATTCCTTAGGCAACATATAAATTATTATATGTTGCCTTAGACTCTCTTAAGCAACATCCTTCCTTACGTTGCCTAAGATTACATGTAAGGCAACATATAATTTATTTCCTTTGTTGTATTGGAGTTTTCATAGGCAACAAAGACTATTATATGTTGCCTAAGTTTCTTCTTAGGCAACATAGAGTTCTATGTTGCCTTAGACTCTCTTAAGCAACATATAATCTATTTCATTTGTTGCATTAGATCTTTCATAAGCAACATATCTTCCTATTTCTATGTTGTTTAAGATCAAAATCAGAAAATAAAGATCGATAGTTCCCCCATTTCCAACATTTCTCTCCCTTTCCGGCAGCGACGACCACCTCTCAGGCTCCACAAGAGGACCTAGTTCACATTTAATGGAATTTGATGGACTTAGTTAGGTTTTAATCAACATAGTTTTGATTTAATGAGTCTAGTCCGGTTTAATCGGTCTAGTTAGGCTTTGATGGACATAGTTGGGTTTTAATGTATCAAGTTTGGTTTTAATGGATCCAGTTTGGGTTTAATGGATCTAATTGGGCTCTGATCAATCTAACTGGGCTTTGATCGATTTAGTTGGGCTTTAGTAGATCAAGTTGGGATTTAATGTATTTAGTTAGGTTTTAATAGACAAGTTTGGTTTTAATGAATCTAGTTGGGCTCTAATCAATTTGATTGGACTTGGATCGACATAGTTCGGCTTTTATCGATTGAGTTGGGCTTTAATCGATATATAAATGGATTTGGATCGATCTAGTCAGGCTTTGATGCATATAGTTGACTTTAATTGATGTAGTTGGGCGTTAATGCATATAGTTGCCTTGAATTGATATATTTGGGTTTTGATCGATATAGTTGGGTTTACTGGATCTAGTTGGGGCTTTAATGGATCTAATTCGGTTTAGTAGATCTAGTTGGGCTTTAATGGATCTGGTTGGACTTTAAATTATATATTTGGGGTTTAATCGATATAGTTGGGTTTAGTGGATCTGGTTGGGCTTTAATTGATCTAGTTTGGTTTAATGGATCTAGTTGGGCTTTAATTGATATAGCTGGGCTTTGATCGATCTAGTTGGACTTTAAACTATATATATTTGGGCTTTAATGGATAGTTAAGTTTAATGGATCTACTTTTATTTTAATGGATCCAATTTCGTTTTAATGGATCTAGTTGGGCTTTGTTTGATTTGATTGGGCTTTGATCGACACAATTCGGCTTTAATCGAGTGAGTTGGGCTTTGATCGATATAGTTAGGCCTTAATGGATCTAGTTGGGCGCTGATCGATCTGATTGGGCTTAGATCGACCTAGTTCGGCTTTAATCGATTGAGTTGGACTTTGATCGATATAGTTAGTTTTTATTTGATCTAGTTGGGTTCTAATCAATCTAATTGGGCTTGGATTGATCTAATATAGTTTACCAGTAGACAATAAGGCTATGTTTTGGCAAACTAGTTGATAAGCTAGCTGTTGATTGAGAAGCTAGCAAGTAGCTGATGAACAAATTTTGTTTGGTAAAAACTAGCTTATAAGTATGTAAAATTACCAAAATGAGTATCTTTGAATTTAATAATTAATATAAATAGAGGTATAATTGGAAAAAGTTACAAAAACCTCACAATAAGCTACTCAGAGTAGCGTTTCAATAAGCTAGCTTATGGTACATGTTTGAATGGACTAGCATAAGCTAGCTTACGTAAGATTGGGATCAGAATCGGGATCGTAAGATCCTACCCTAAGTCACTAACATTTGTTTTATGTACTTAGACCATCCTCTATGGGGCTCGGTATGCATTCGGTACCGATCGGTACCCCCTTGGCACACCATAGAGGATCATCGGTAGGGAAGGAATCGGCAGGGGAATTGGCACCCCACTGCCGATTTCATTGACGAAAATTTTCTTCTTTTCTCTCTATCTCTCTCTTCCTTTTTATTTTTCTAATTAATTATTTAGATTTGTATGGAATTAGTATGAACATGGATGGATTGGTAAGGTATTGGTAAGGTGTTGGTAAACTGATGTGGCGTTGAGGTGGCAGCTGATACCATTGGTACCATTGAGGATGGCCTTATAAGGCCATCCGCAGCCGACCTGCGAAGCCACCTGCACCGTCCCCATACTGGCGGTAACATCGCCGAGGTGTCCCGGTATGGGAGCTGTATGTAAGCCGAGCGGTGAGCGCTTGCAGCCGGTATAACAGCCGAAATTTTTTTGACCAAACACACACACACACACATATATATATACATACATAATATATATATTTATATATTTTATTATTTAAATAATACAGGTGATATGACCTATACGGCTGTGGATGAAATAGTAAGGTAGTGGTAAGGTGGTGGTAAAGCTGATGTGACGCTGATATGGCAGCCTGTACATGTGGTATGAGCTGTACGGCTGTGGATGGTCTAATAATTTTCTATCATAAGATTCTCACATAATTTTTCCCCAAATTTCTTTTCCCCCTCATTTTCTTCCCAAATTCGTTTTCCCTCTAATTTTTTCATCAAAATCAAAAAAACCCTCCATCTATCGCACCTCTATCAGATCTCAAAAAACACACACCCCTCCTCTACCTCTCTTCCAATCGATCTCTCTCTCTCTTAGACTCTCTCACTCTCTCTCTCTCTCTGTGATGACGCCGGCCTCCCCCACCGACCGGCGACCTTACGCCGGCGACAACCTCACATCGGCGAGGATCTGACACCGGCGACCACCTACACCAGTCGGCGACCTCACGGCTGCAGCAACGGCTCTCTATTTCTCTTTCTCTCGATCTCTCGGTCTCACTCTCAGGTATGAAACTCAACTACTCACTCTCTATTTCTCTCTCGTATCTGAGTTTAGGTTCTTGAAAGGCGCCGGTAACAGTCAAAATAGTTTCACTTTCACGCCTTTTCGTTTACACTTTACCCCTTTGAGTGCCTCTCACAGCAAATTTGGATTTGGTAATAGGGTTTGTTGTAATTTATTATTGGAAGAAAAGGGGTATTTGATGGTTCTGGTTGCCGCCAAGTACGAAGAAGAAGAAGGATTGGAACCATGGCTTTCTTTGCTTTTTTACATTCTGTTTCAATATGTTGTATAATTAATCTGCTCACTTCATTGGAATTTATAGGATATGTGTATAGGAGTTCCTATATATGTATATACTAGTGTCCAACTTCCCCATTGGATCATTTCTAGATGTTGTTTTGAAATATATGAACCAAGCCTCTCAATCTCACAAAGTATGTTGTATTGGAGTTTTCATAGTAATGTTATGTTTGCAGATGAAACCAAAAGTTCTATGCTTGAATGGCCTCAACGCTTCTGCATTATCGATGGGATTGCTAGAGGTATTCTTACTTGTTTAGATTGTTCTATAAGCTCTTTAAGCCGTTGGGTTTTATATGGCTTTGCATCTATATCATAAGAGCTTGTTGTTGTTACTCCCTCCATCCCAAAATTATTGTCCAGTTTTGACTTTTGAAAGTCTGTCTTTCTCGACTTTGACCTTAAATATTTTTGTTTGTGTTATATAATACTTGATGCAAAATATATGAATGGGTTGTCTTTTTAATGTATTTTCATTGGTATAATTTTCATCAAGTATTATATAACACAAACAAAAATATTTAAGGTCAAAGGCGACAAAGAAAGACTTTCAAAAGTCAAAACTGGACAATAATTTTGGGACGGAGGTAGTATTAATTTAGGTTTGTTTTAGACTTGTTTAAATTGTTCTATAAACTCATTAAGCCACTGGGTTTTATATGGCTTTGCATCTATATCATAAGAGCTTGTTGTTGTTATTAACTTAGGTTTGTTTTAGACTTGTTTAAATTGTTCTATAAACTCATTAAGCCGCTCAGTTTTAAATGGCTTTGCATCTATATCATAAGAGCTTGTTTTTATTAATTTGGGTTTGTTTGAGACTTGTTTAAATTGTTCTATAAACTCATTAAGCCGCTGAGTTTTAAATGTCTTTGCATCTATATCATAAGAGCTTGTTGTTTTTATTAATTTGGGTTTGTTTGAGACTTGTTAGATTGTTTTATAAACTCATTTAGCCGGAAGCGGCATTCACAAACGTGATACAATCCTTTTCAACCCAAAATACTCAGTTGGAGAACGAGTCAACTGAGGACGACGACGTCGCGAGCGAGGACGACAACATGAGTAGTCTTTTGTAGTGTTTATTATGTAACGTACAAGTTAAAACATATGTAATATGGAGCTTATAACAATTTAGACATGTTATATATAATTTCAACTACATTTGGGTATTAGCAAAGATATTTGAGTATTAGCAACGATATTTGAGTATTAGCGTCAACTCAATTAGCAACGACATGTTGCTGCTACAAGCTTTAGCAACGACATGCATGGGCATTGGCAACTACTTTTGTCGCTGCTAATACCCCCATTTTTTTTGTGAAGCTAATACCTTAGGCAACATATGCAAATAAAGTATGTTGTCTAAGTTGATACCTTAGGCAAACTATGCAAATAAAGTATGTTGTCTAAGCTGATCCCTTAGGCAACATATGAAAATAGAGTATTTTGTCTAAGCTTATATCTTAGGCAACATATGCAAATAGAATATGTTGGTTAAGCTTATACCTTAGGCAACATATGCAAATAGAGTATGTTGTCTAAGCTTATACCTTAGGCAACGTATGCAAATAGAGTATGTTGTCTAAGCTGATACCTTAGGCAACGTATGCAAATTGCATAGGCAACATGTCTTGTTGTATGTTGCCTAAGGAGTCAGCTTAGGCAACATATGGTGTTTGACTATGTTGCCTAACTTCTTATGCAACATAGAGAAGGCAACATAGAGAAGGCAACATAGCTTAGGCAACATAGGTATGTTGCCTTAGGCTAAGGCAACTCATAAACCACTCTAAGGCAACATTTTGCATTTGTTGTCTAAGTGACATTTTGAGGTAGTGTTTTGTGTGACCATGTGAGACCAATACCTAACGTATGAAACTTCATAAAAAAAAACACCGTGAATGTACATAAAACTCGAATACGCAGACCTAAAAATCACTTTCGATGCAAAAAAATATCGAAAACAAGCTAAAAACGAAACCTTCACAGCTCAAGTTCTGTGAAGGTTACATATATATAATGCGAACCTTCACAAAAAAAAATGCTGTGAAGATTTTGTTTTTTAACCTTTTTTAGAATTTTTTTTTTCCGATAGTGTTTTTTAGTATGTTTTAACGATAAATGTTCAATTTGTTTTACCTTCACAAATGTTTTGATGTGAAGTTTCAAGTAAAATCTGTTGGTCTCACCGATCTCACCAAAAAAGTTTGGTCTCACCGGAACCTAACCCCAATTAAGGTATGAATTCTTTATTTTTCTTTTAAGTGTATTTATTTGATTTTTTTTAATGATTTTTAATGGTCATATTTGAATGACCATTTTTTTGTTTTAAATCCTTTGTAATCAGTCTTCTCAATAATCTTGACATTAACTTATCTTAGTGGTTCATTAAACTCGTATTGTTAAGTGTTCAGATTTGTAACTCCTTCATTTAGTTTATGTTTGAAAATTTAACTCATATATTCAAGTTTCAACAAGTTAGTTTTGTCAAACGCCTTTTTGACTCGTTTTGGTAGCTATATGATTTGTTACCCATATCAGTGATATCTTGTGCGTCGTGACACACTATTGTAGTTTACATCAGGGTATACCTAGCTACTAACCAACAATAGGGGTACCATATACACATCATTTTTTACACCAATGACGTGACACCATCCATGGCAGTGTGATAAGTCAATGACATCTACTTTTGAATTGTGCTCTAGTGAAATTTGGCATTGGTGTATGAGTGAGCCCTAGCATATTTGCATTGTTTATGGATTGGATAACGACATAATGTCCACCACCCTATGTAATGGTTTGGTACATATGGGTGTGCATGTCCAATGTACATGTTAATTTGGATGACATCATATGTCTTGTATGGCATGATAAACAAGTGTATCTGATTATTTCTACGAGTTCAGTATGCATGTTACAATCCCTTTTTATTTATGCTTTTGAAATTTGTGTATTTTATGCCTCTTGGATTGATGTGGTAACTGGTAAGTAAATGCTTGTTATGTTAACTTTTTTTTTATGGTTTTGATATTTGACAAGTTTTTTTGTTTGTTATATATGACTAGACAATACCCGTGCACGCGCGATGTGATACAAAGTTTCTCGAATCTAAAGTCGAGTACTCAAAATATTAGTTTTGTTTCATGTTCAGTTTTATTATACATCACACGATGCTAATTTTGTGGTTTTATGAGTTTTTAAATTTATAGGCTTAAATGAAAGGGTTAATTACACGAGTGTGTATCGAACTTGTCACGTTTTTTCATTGTATGTACCCAACTTTTAAACCTACCATTGTATGTACTGAACTTTTTAATTTTCTCATTGTATGTATCAGGTTACCTGCTGAGCAGGTAACCGGTCACAATGCCACATAGGCTGCCACATAGATGCCACATAGATGCCACGTAGATGCCACATAAGATGCCAACTGATTGAGTAAATTACAAATTTAGTCCCTCTAGTTTACTAATTGGTCCAAGGACCTGTTTTGCCTCTTTTGAAAAACCAAACTCACCACCACCACCACCCCTCTACCACCAATCCACCACCACCACCAACAGCTACCTCCAACACCCACCACAACCTCCCACCACCACCACCACCATCTCCACTACATCCACCACCACCAAACCACCACCACCATCTACGATCTGAACCACCACCACCTCCATCCAGATCCGGCCACCATCTCAACCACCAAACAACCACCACCATCTCCACCCACAACCACCACCATCTCCGATCTGAAATCAACCACCATCACCATCACAGATCTGAAATCAACCACCACCATCTCCACCATCAAGGACCTGAAATCAACCACCACCATCTCCACCCACAAACCACCACCACCATCTCCGATCTGAAATCAACCACCACCATCGACCACCCCAGATCTGACCACCACCGCAATCGACCACCGTTAAAGAGAGAGAGGGGAGGGGTTTTCGGAGGTGGTGGTTACGGGGGTGGTATGGCCGGAGACGAAGGTAGAAGACGGTGGTTCACTACGTCGCCGGAGACGGTGGTTACGGGGGTGGTGTCGCCGGAGTCGCCGAATCAGTTAGGTGGAAACGTCGTGGATGGAGGTGGTTGCGAGCGACGTGGCCAGAAACGAAGGTGGAGACGGATGGAGACGTTGCCGGAAACGTCGTCGGAGTCGCCGGAGACGTTAGGTGGAAACGGAGGGGGGGTGTTTATATATGGATGGGTATTTACAGTTTAACCCCTTGCTCTTTCATTTTCTTTTTAAAAAAAGCTTAGGGACCAAATTTGTAAACTACTTATTTTGAAAAGAAAAAAAAAATCCACGTCAGATATAACCTGTTCCACGTCAGCATTTTGTAGGTAATAAGTCATCTGATACATACAATGAGAAAATTAAAAAGTTCAGTACATACAATGGTAGGTTTAAAAGTTGGGTACATACAATGAAAAAACCTGACAAGTTGGATACACACCCATGTAATTAACCCTAAATGAAATATACATTTCATCATAAACATCAATCTATAAAAGTTGAGACTGATTTCGTAGTACAATCCCGAAATCATAACTACCGCTTCATCATAACTGAGATACCAAGACAACGAAGACTTGGCTAAAAGCTCACATCTTAGCCTTTTCCTACCTGGACTCTCGGGTACCTGCCTACCTGAAAAGTTTTAAATTTGAAAAGTGAGGGTTAGATCGGAGGTCTAATGAATCTCCTTAATAAAGCTCGCAATTAAAACATCGTTAAAACATTTATAAACCTTTCAAAACTTCATAAACATGAAAATAGATTTCATGAATGCAGACATAAACGACATGTGATAGGCTCTCACCAAAGGTCGCCCACACATTTAGCGACCTAAGCTATAGGCTACACTTTCTCCCATGCTACCACACGCTCACACAAGAAATCACACTTTCAACAGATAAACTTGCAAAACATTTAAGCTATAAATAATCTTTCGATGCTCGCTTGAAGTACAAAGCTTTAGGCGATACCTCATCCAATGTTTTTTAATGCTACAATTGCTAAAAAGCCGAACAAGTGGATCAACACTGTAGACTAGACCTCGCATTGCCATTTAATCTGATGTGGTTTGAAGTTTGAACACCTTCATGCCACGTAATAAACTAATAATTAATCAAAATGAAGTATAGAAAACACAAAAGAATCTAACACAAAAAACCAACAATATAAGCTAAGATAATTAACCGAGAACAAGAAAATCACTTTGAATCTTTAAGTACCATGGTCCTTTTAGCCCTTGCCATCACAAGACGGATCCAGAAATGTCAAAAGATGGAGGTTGGAATTTAAGTAATGTTCATGTGTTCATAGGTTGACAATGTTCCATACTTTCAGTGTCATAGGTTAATAATAATAATAAACATTTTAATATATTAAACTTTAATCAATATATATACACACTTTTTATATATAAAAATTGAATATTATGGTAATTTTTTATTTTAGAGTGATGGCTTTTAAATATCGAGAATATTTTATTGGTCTTCATGTTTTTTTATGTGTTTTAATGTTAGGTTGGATATGAAAACATCACTATTTTTGTGTTTTTAGTGGTAGGTTGAAGATGGTATAATAGATGAAGGATTGTGTCAGAAGTTGAGTCTAAGTGTTTAACGTGAGAATTGTGGAAAATGGATCTAAATTGTTGATCTTTTCCAATCCCATACTCACCAATGAATTGCGTTTTTGAAGGAAATTGATAGGATTTATCTTATTCGGTAATTCTCATCCTATGTCCATCTACTTCCTATCCAACGGTTGATAACCATCTCACTTTAACTCTATTTTTATCAAAACCCAACCTTTAACTAATAACTAATAAACATTAAACTGTTGTAGGGTTATGTGCCATCATCAAAAGGAAGTTATTGAGAGATATTTTCTATATATTAGATATTGCCATAATAAATGCTTCCTTGTTATTCTAAACTACTCCCTATTTAAAAGGTTTATGATTAATTTAATACATTGTTTTAAATTATATATTACTTATATATTAGAGCAGTTAGTATTTTGGGTTATATCAATACCCTACATGCATAACTGAAAATAATGCATAATGTATCAACTAAATGAAATTAAGATACATCAAGAGTTATAACAAAAAACATATTTTACTTAAGTTGTTATACTATCAGCTATATTAAATTATCCGCTAGATTTAAGTAAAACAATTAAGATGTCAAAAGGATATGACATATTTACCAATCATTACCTAAAATCATATTTGGGAAACATGTAGAAAGTATTTAAATACAAATGTTTTCGAACTCCCTTGATTAATGCATGAATCAGGGGGAGTAGTAAACAAAAGGGGGAGTCTACTATATATGTGATATTGGTATATTGTGCTCTTTCCTTCACTCAAGGTTTTATTTTTTTCCCACTGGTTTTGCTTCTTGGGGTAAGGTTTTAGTGAGGCAACACTTTATATACCATCTTGTTTTCTTAATTCTCATGATTAACGTACAAATCAGAGAAACCATTAGACTAAAGAAAAAGTCTATGATGCAAAGAAACTTGTGCGTTGTATTCTTTCCTTCGTCATATTTTTATTTTTTCCCATTGAGTTTTTATTTTGGCGTAAGGTCTCGGCGAGGCAACGAATGTACACCACCACTCCTTTGACTCTCCTTAAGCCCCAAACAACCAGCGAGTAGTAGGCATGGGTATTGTCCCCGACCCATCGGGGAACCCGGTCCACCCGCCCCGGTCGGGGACGGGGATTCCCCGGTAAATCGGGTATTGGGGACGGGGACGGGGATCCCCGTTTTCTCAAACCGGGGATGGGGACGGGGACGGGTTTAGCACTCCCCGCCCCGCCTCATACCCGTACCCGTATATATATTAATTATTTATTTAAATTATATATTCACTTTCTATTATATCGGTATATGGTTGTTCCAATTTCGATAAATTATGTGTTAGGACTTATTCTGTTGCATTACCACTGCTGAAAGTCTTTTGATTAACACTGCTGGCTTTGGAGTTCTTACCACTGCTAGTTCATCTGAAGGTTACCACTGCCAGTATGTGTGATTTCACTGAAGATAAAATTACCACTGCTCTTGGAGAATTACCACTGCCTGTACAAGATTACCACTGCTGGTTGAAGGTTAACACTGCTTTTGTTATTACCACTGCTGACAAGATAATGATAAGGAAAGGATTGCGATGACTGAAGATATGGACAAGATATGATCTGCTTGGAGATATTTTAGAGATTATCTTGTAAATCTAGTTTCCTTATTGTAATCTTGTAATTCGTATATATAGCTGATAGGTTTGTCTTTGTTAGATACGAGTTTTTCATTAGCTTTTGTTTAGAATTCTAGCCTCAAGATTGTTCTTGTAATCCCTGCAATTGAGAAGAGTTGCACGTCTGTTTGAGCCTGTTCAAACAGATTGGGGCTTGTGTTTGTAATCATTAAGCTATTGAAATCAATACACATACAGTTTGTTATAAATCCATTGTTTTGTTCTTATAATCAAAGTGTTATTCCGCAAACTTCTTTGATTAACTTTTCTGATCTTGATATTTAGATCCTGTCAAGTGGTATCAGAGCTAGTTTTAAAACCAGAAAACTTGTCTACAATGGATACTCAGGAAACAGTCTTGGTCTCAAAAGTTCCCATGCTCAAACCCAATGAGTTTGACATGTGGAAAATCAGGATCCGTCAATACATGCTTCTCACAGACTATGGTATGTGGGAAGTGGTTGAGAACGGACCTGGTGTTGATGAAGCTGCTGCTGAAGGAGGTGCAAGACCCCCACCCAGATCTGATGCTGACAGAAAGAGAAGGCAAACTGAGATGAAGGCATTGAGTACCTTGCTGTTGGCTATCCCTAATGAATACCAACATCAATTCAGTACTTATACTGATGCCAAATCTCTCTGGACTGCACTTGAAAAGAGGTTCTCAGGAACCAAAAGTACAAAGAGGAACCAGAAAGCCATTCTGAAGCAGCAATATGAAAACTTCACATCCTTGAAGAATGAATCTATGACTCAGACTTTTGATAGATTCAACAAGCTGATTGGAGAGCTAGCAACTGTGGATGTGAAGATGGACAAAGATGATGTGAATAGAAAGTTCCTCAGATCTCTTGGAGAGGAATGGACTATTTACACTGTCTCATTCAGGCAGGAAGATGACTTGGAGGATAAGGAACTTGAAGATCTATACAATGATCTAAGGATCTTTGAAGCAGAAGTGGAGAAGAAGAAAAGACCCATTGGATACACTCATAACACTGCTCTTCTTTCTTCTGAAAACTCTAGTTCTTTTAATAATACCACTGCTGCTTTTAATACTACTGCTAATGAAACTGTTTCTAATGTAAATTCTTGTTCATCACAGGAAATCAACGAGGATACAGTTCTGGAAGCTTTCTTAGCAAGGCATGTCAAGTCATCATTGATCAATGATGATTTGGATCAGATCAATGCAGATGACCTTGAAGAGATGGATATCAAGTGGTAGATGGCCATGCTTACCCTGAGGATGAAGAGGTTTATCAGAAGAACTGGAAGGAACAACTTTGATCTCAAGAGAGGAGATAAAGCTGGTTTTGATAAATCAAAGGTGAGATGCTACAAGTGCAATGAACCAGGGCACTTTGCCAGAGAATGCAAAGGTGTAGCCACCAACAATCAGAATAATGGAGGTGGATTTGCACAAGCTTCAAGATTCAACAACAGGGGAAGCAACTCAAATCCTAGTTCTTCTCAAGCATTGGTATCTCAAGAGGGACAAGGATTTGATTGGAGTGATCATGCTGAAGAAGCCCTCATGGCTTAAATTAAGGAGACTGAAGTTCCCACTAAGGTATCTTCTAAACTCTGTTCTGATTCTTGTTTAGAAACTGTGAAAAAGTATAGGGATCATAATCAGACCATGAGTGATAGTATCAAGAAGATGGAAAGAGAGAGGAGAGAGTATGTTAAGATCATAGACAATCTGGAGGATCAAATAAAGGCCTACATAGCCAATGAACTTCAGTTCGAATATGACCATAACTACTGGAAGTGGGAAAAGAAAGAGCTTGAGAGAAAACTGTCAAAAGAAAAGGAGGAAGTAGAGAGTGCTAAGAAAGAATTGTCCAAAGCCAAAGAAGACCTAGAAAAATTTTCAAAGTCCTCTAAAGCTTTAGAATCAATCATTAGAGCACAAGTGACTGATGACCTGAAAAGGGGTATAGGATACAATAGTACCCCTCCTCCTTACAATCAGAATTACATTCCTCCAACAACTGATCTTCTTGAGAGTATAGACAGAAGTGAGATGAAAGAAGGTTTAGATAGTGTAGATCCAGTTAACTCAGAGGAGGAACCTGATAGGAAAAGCACTGCTGAGACCATTCCTGATGAAAACCACCTTCTCACCAATGAGAAAGGTGGTATGCCATTTGTTCCTAGCAAAAAGGTAGAGACCACTAGGAAAGATAAAGGGAAATCTATCATGCCATCAGAAAATAAAGGGAAAAAGACTGAGACAACTAGGAGTTGCCGTGGTGGGGGTCTTACTTATGTTCAAACTGTCCTGATGCACACCTTGTGCAACATCAGTAGTTTGAGCCTCACCAACCACATGCCCATCCTTCTCCTTAGAGGGCACCTTCTTTATACTTGAGTGGGGCTGCACTCCAGGGGTATCCCTTTGGGTAGAATCAGAAGGAGAGTGCTCCAACTGATGGCTTAAAGGTTCTTGGGGTTTAGAACCAGAGGAGGAAGGAGCTCCTCTGTTCTTCCTTTGATATTTTTTCAGTGTAGGGGTGGGGTTTTCTCAAGGGACTGAGGGATTGTAGTAGTGATAGGTGTGGGTAGGTCATCAGAGGGAATGCTTGGTTGTGTAGGCTGCAAGCCTGATGCCTCACCTTGGGGGTGGTTCACTCTCATCATTGTAGAGAATAATGGAGTGAATTGGTCATTTGAGCCTTCTGCAGGTCTCTTCATATTGGCAAACACCTTATGACCAAGAGCAGAGCTCTTATAGATGTCACTAGTCATTGGTACAACCGTCAATTCTCTTGTTATAACTTCTTGGACAAATCTTGGGAACATATAAAAAGTTTTTACCTTTGAATTGTGGATGTTCTCAAGATTGTACACAAGATCATCAAAGATCATTTGAGAAAAGTTAAACACCTGATTCGTGGCTAAACAAACCAAAGCAGAAGCCATGGTACTGCTAAACTCACCAAAACCAGTGGTTTTCTTTGAAAAACAGTGCAATAGGGTATGCACAAAAAATCTCCATTGAGGGCACAACTTACCCTTAAGGTATTTCAAAGAGGTTTTGGAGCCTGTATACCCCATTCTTAAAAGATTTTCCATGAGAGTTTTAGTAGAAAGCATTGATATACCTCTTTCGTCATGGAACTGCAGATGAAGTCTGATCTTCTCAGGGGTAAGGGTTAGATAATGACCACAGATGGTGGTCTGTATAGCTTTGACCCCTTGTTCCTCTTGAATGACCGCATTCAACCAGAAATCATGTTGATGTTGAATGTAGATGGTGGGATTGATGGTTGCGGCATAAGCAATGTAAGATGATGCAAGAAAGTCAAGAATGTCTTCAAAACCCTCAGAATGGACATCCTTCTTGAAGTATCCCACCTTGTTGTGATCCTTGATAAAACACATAGACTCCATTATCGATTCGACACAATAAGCCCTAAGAGCAAACGAAAATCAGTAGTTCAAGAACGAAGATGAAGAACAGATGCAGAATCGCAATCGTTTTTGAAGAAAAAGTGTAGAATAGCCGTTAATGAAAAAGGCGGTCAAGTTAGGGCTTATGTACTAAACTTTAGAGCAGGGGTAACTACCATTAGCAGTGTTAACGAACACACAAAGTGAGCTAGGTCAAATAAGCAGTGGTAATGAACACTAGCAGTGGTATTCGTCAAACAAAATTAAAAGCAGTGGTAACAGATACCCTTAGTGGTAATGGCACGCATTGAATTAAAAGCAGTGGTAATTACACAGGCTAGTTAAAAGCAGTGGTAATTACACAGGCTAGTTAAAAGCAGTGGTAAAATCTTAGGCATTTCTCAGAATAACTAGCAGTGTTAACATGCGTGTGTGTAAGCAGGGGTAAATTACAAATGCATAAGCAGTGGTAAAATGCGAATGTGAGAGCAAGGGTAGTGTGCGATTGTGCTAGCAGTGGTATGGTGCGAATGACTAGCAGTGTTAATGGGCGAATGACGAGCAGTGTTAATGGGCGAATGACTAGCAGTGTTAATGGGCGAATGACTATGCAGGCAGTGGTAATAGGCAATTGTGCGAGCAGTGGTAAAAACTTAAGAAAAATAATCATTGCACTTCAGGATCTGCTGCACTGAGATTTATATATTAGCAATGAGAACTCCATCCTACTACTTGTGTGCTTTCTGAAACTCCATCTGCCACATGAATAAACTTATCAACATTTACAAAAGAGGAAAAGGAAGGAAAGATATACAGAGATAGTACAAGAATAATTGTAACAAGAAGAAGGGTTATTCAGAGTTCATCATTCCAACACTTGTGACCAAGAATATGAACCTGCCTACATCAAAGGCTTTTGTGAATAGGTCTGCATATTGATCATCAGTGTGTACTTTTAGAACTTGAATTAGCTTCTTTTCATTACAATCTCTGATAAGATGGTACTTAATCTCTATATGCTTGGTCTTGGAATGTTTGACAGGACTATTCACAATGCTAATAGCACTGTTGTTGTCAATATATATAGGTGTCTGCAAGAAAGAAAGACCATAGTCTTGCATCTGATTCTGAATCCATAAAACTTGTGAGCAGCATTGAGAAGCAGCTATATATTCAGCCTCAGTTGTTGATTGTGAAACAGTGGTCTGTTTCTTGCATTGACAAGAAACCAATCTTCCTCCTAAGAACTGACATCCTCCTGATGTTGATTTTCTATCTAGGTTTGCTCCTCCATAATCACTATCTGTGTAGGCCACCAAGTCAAAAGAAGTGTCCTTTGGATACCAAAGTCCCAATCTTGGTTGACCCTTGAGATATTTGAAAATCCTCTTGACTGCATGTAAATGTGACTCCTTTGGCCTAACCTGAAACCTAGCACACACACAAACAACAAACATAATATCAGGTCTAGAAGCTGTAAGATACATCAATGATCCAATCATGGATCTATATTGATGAACATCAACTTCCTCCCCCTCAACATCAACAGTGAGGTGTTTGTGAGTTTCCATTGGTGTGCTTGCTGGTTTTGCATCATGCATTCCAAACTTTTGAAGCATTGTAGCAACATATTTGGATTGATTGATGAATATACCATCACTCTTCTGCTTGACCTGCAAACCAAGAAAGAAAGTTAGTTCTCCCATAGAGCTCATTTTAAACTTCTTGTGCATTAGTTCTTCAAACTCCTTGCACATGTCTGCCTTTGTAGAACCAAAGATGATATCATCTACATAGATCTGCACTATCAACATATCAGTCTTTGTTCTTTTGATGAATAGAGTCTTATCAATGACACCCCTCTCAAATTTGTTTTCCAACAAATAAGAGGACAAGGTATCATACCAAGCCCTAGGTGCTTGATGAAGGCCATATAGTGCCTTCCTCAACTTGCAAATCCTGTCTGGATATTTAGGGTCTTCAAACCCTGGTGGTTGACAGACATAAACTTCCTCATCAATAGTGCCATACAGAAATGCACTTTTCACATCCATCTGATAGACTTTGAATCCTTTGTAAGATGCAAAAGCCAAGAATAGCCTGATGGCTTCAATTCTAGCTACAGGTGCAAATACATCATCATAGTCTATTCCTTCTTCCTGAGTGTACCCCTGTGCCACTAATCTGGCCTTATTCTTGATCACAATTCCTCTCTCATCTGTCTTGTTTCTGAAGATCCATTTAGTGCCAATTACTCTGTGTCCTTTTGGGAGATCCACCAAATCCCAAACATATTGTATGACAAACTGTAGTAATTCCTCCTGCATAGCTTCTATCCAGCTTGGATCCTTCATGGCATCTAACACTTTCTTTGGTTCATTCTGGGAAAGAAAGCATGACAACATCCCAGAATGAGTATTCACATATCCTGCTTTTCTGCTTTGCTTCCTTGTAATCATAGGAGAGGCCACATCTCCAATCACTTGAGAAGCAGGGTGATTCTTTTGAGTTCTTGTCAGATGTAGGGGTTCTTCAGATAAGATGTCCCCTAAATTTGAATCATCTGGATTAGATTCTGAGGGATCTGGTTGAGTGATTTCACTTGTATCTACAGACTCATTTTCCACATTGCTTTCAAGCTGTGGAGTCTCTTCTGTCTCTTTATCTCCTTCTTGGTGCTCTGAAGCATCCTCTTGTACTTCAGTCTCTGATTCCTTTTCTTCTGAACTGATGATGGATGGAGGAAACATAACAAAAGGTGTATCTGTCTTCTTCTCTTTGATAGAAGGACCTGTATCAACTGCATTGCTCATGTTCAAAGAGTTAGTGAGTGAATCAATGTCAAATAGCCAGTCTGGACCAGTCCCATGCACATTGGGAGTGTGTTCATTAAATTTGACATTGTCACTTTCCTCAATTGTTCTAGAAACAGTATTAAATACTCTAACTGCTTTGCTCTGTATTGAGTATCCTACAAAGAAACCATCATCAGCTTTGCTGTCAAATTTCCCTAGGTGAGTTTTAGTATTTAAGATAGAACAAGGACACCCAAAAGGTACAAAGAAACCTATGAAAGGCTTTTTGTTTTTGAAAAGTTCATATGGTGTTTTTCCCTTGGACTTGACAACATGAACCCTGTTTTGTACATAGCAGGCAGTGTTAACTGCTTCTGCCCAAAAAGTTATTGGTAATTTAGAATCTGCCAACATGGTTCTTGCAGCCTCAATCAGTGTCCTATTTCTCCTCTCAGCAACTCCATTCTGTTGAGGAGTTCTAGGAGCACTGAATTGTCTTTCAATACCTTTTTCCTCACAAAAGGAATTCAGATCAGCATTTTTGAACTCAGTCCCATTGTCTGATCTAATGACTTTCACTCTAAGGTTCACCTGATTCTCAACTCTCTTCACAAAGGGTTTGATCAGTCCACTTGTCTCATCCTTTGTTCTTAGAAAGAAAACCCAAGTAAACCTAGAATAATCATCTATTATCACAAGACAGTATGATTTCTTGCCTATACTCATTACATTGGTAGGTCCAAATAAATCCATATGCAACAACTGAAGAGGAGCAGAGATAGTGTTTATTGTCTTTGATTTGTGAGAAGCCTTGTGTTGCTTACCTTTAAGGCAGGCTACACAATTATCATCAAGAGTGAACTCTTTTGAGGGAAGACCTCTGACTAATTGATTTTTAACAAGTAAGTTCATGGTCTTAATGTTCATATGACCCATCCTTCTATGCCAGAGAGAGGATTCAGTCATTGAAGCTTTTGAAAGTAGACAGTTCACAACTTCTGATGGCATACCATTTAAGTCCAGACAATAAACATTATCTTTTCTAGGTGTTCTCAATAAAATTAAGCTCTCATCAACTACAAACTTGGGAGAAAGTATCATGCACTCTGTATCACTGAACAGAGTGAAGAACTTCTTATCACACACCTGAGACACACTCATCAGGTTGTATCTGAGTTGATCCACATAGTATACATCTTCTAAGGTTAACTTACCTCCTGTAACCTTACTTTTCCCTGAAACCTTACCTCCTTTTGGATTATCTCCAAAGGCAACATATCCTCCATAGAATCTAGTGAAATCTTCAAGAAAGGATCTATTGCCTGTCATGTGCCTTGAGCAACCACTGTCCACATGCCATAAGTTCTCATTCCTGTCTGGGTTGCTCTGCACATAAAGGAAATAGGTTAGTTTCTTGAGGGAACCCAAGCCAAAATGGTCTTGGGTTCTCCTTTATCATTAATATAATTGACCTCTGTCAATCTGTTGAGTTTCATAAGATAGTCTGTGTTTGGAATCTCATGACTTGAATACTTGGTTACAATGGGTTGTCTTAGAGAAGAACTTGTAGTGGCAACAGTGTTTGAGATACCACTGCTGCTATTGCTAGCAGCAGTGTTGACTTCTATATCCTGTTGATTGTTACCACTGTTTTCAGAAGCAACACTTTCATTACCACTGCTTGTGGAAGCAGTAGTATTGCTTAGTGAGGCTTTTGGTACCCATTTAGTAACTATTTTCACAGTCTTCTTTTCAACCTTTTTCTTTTGAACATTGACTTTCTTTTTAGGTTGATTTTTTCTTTTCTGAACCATTTGCTTTTTAACAACAGGTTTTGGAACAGACCATCTGCTATTATACTCTGTCCTTCTAGTTTGGAACTGTTTTTGATTTTGAAAATTGACCCTTTGATTTTGAAAAGTCATTCTTTGATTAAAAGGGTTATAGTAGCAGTCCTTAGCCAGATGGTTGAGTTTACAGCATATAAAGCAGGGTTTTGGTTTGTTAATCTTATTCAGATCAACACCATGAGTTTGAGCCCATTGGTTGTTCCAATTCCTTTTGTTTCCTCTTGGTTTGGCACTTGTTTGAGGCTGTTTAGAAGTACCAGGATCACTGTCATTCCTATGTGTTGTGTTTACCACCTTTTGCAGGTTGTGAAGTTGCAGGTTCCTGGTCAACTATCTTTTCTTTCCCTTTCCTAGAGGCTGTGGTATTCTTACTGGGCACAAAGGGCATACCTCCCTTTTCATTAGTGAGGATGTTATTTTCCTCAGGGACAGTCTCTTGGGATTTGTTCTCAGTCTTACCCCTTTGTTCTTCCTCATCATCACTGCTTGAGGGATCTATATCACACACTCCTTCTTTTAGTTCCTCTCTGTTTAGTCTATCTAAGATATCTGTGGTGGGAGGAATGTAGGTGTGGTTGCGGGGTGGAGGAGTATTGTGATATCCTATCCCTCTTTTGAGTTCATCATGAACTTGAGCCTTTAGAATTTCTTCCAAGTCTTTAGAGGACTTGGAGAATTTGTCAAGATCTTCCTTAGCTTTTTCCAATTCCTTCTTGACAGATTCTAATTCCTCACCAGACTTTACCAGTTTCTTTTCAAACTCCTTTTTTTCCCACTTCCAGTAATTGTAGTCATACTCAAACTGGAGTTCATTCTCTTTGTAGGACTTGATTTGGTCCTCTAGATTCTCAATGACTATCCTATACTCTCTCCTATCAACTTCCATGCTCTTGATGGTATCACTCATAGTCTGATTGTGATCCCTATACTTTTTAACAGTTTCAACACAAGAGTCAGAACATAATTTAGAGGATACCTCTGCTGGAAGTTCAGGTTCAGTGATTTTGGCCATCAAAGCATGATTCTGGATGGCTTCTTCAGCTTGATCACTCCAATCAAATCCCATGCCCTCTTGTGATACCAAGGCTTGAGAGGAGTTGGAATTGTTGCTTCTGTTGGGTCTTGGAGCATATGCTTGTCCTCCATTGTTGGCTTGTTGATGAGTGCCACTTCCTTTGCATTCTCTGGCAAAGTGACCAGGCTCATTGCACTTGTAGCATCTCACCTTTGATTTGTCAAAGCCAGCAAGGTCTCCTCTCTTGGCATCAAAGTTGTTCCTGCCAGTCCTCCTTATAAACCTCTTCATCCTCATGGTTAACATGGCCATTTGCCACTTGATGTCCATCTCCTCCAAATCATCAGCATTGATTTGTTCAAGATCATCATTGATCAAAGGAGATCTTACATGATTGGCAAGGAATGCTTCCAAGACTGCATCTCCACTAGCATCCCGTGACAAAGAAGGTTTATCATTAGTATTATCATAGTTATTACTAGCAGGGTTAATATTAGCAGTACTAGCAGTATTAATATTTGAAGAAGGATTTTCAGAAGAATAGAGGGCAATTGTATGTGAATATCCAGTTGGTCTTCTTTTGGCCTCCACTTCAGCTTCAAAAATCCTGAGATCATTGTACAGATCTTCAAGCTCCTTATCCTCCAAGTCATCTCCTTGTCTGAATGACACAGTATACATAGTCCATTCCTCACTCAGAGATCTGAGGAATTTTCTATTGACTTCATCCTTCTCCATCTTCACATCTACATTGGCAAGTTCTCCAATCAGTTTGTTGAACCTGTCAAAAGTTTGAGTCATGGACTCATTCTTTGTAGAAGTAAAGTTTTCATATTGCTGCTTCAACAGGGATTTTTGATTTCTCTTGGAACTTTTGGTTCCAGAGAATCTCTTCTCCATGGCATTCCACAGTGATTTAGCATCTGGACAGGTACAGAACTGGTGTTGGTATTCATTGGGAATAGCCAACAGCTGGGTGCTTAAGGCTTTCATCTCAGTCTGCTTCCTCTTTTTGTCTGCATCAGATTTTGGGGGTGCTCCAGCAACAGCAGGTTCAGGAACACTTGGTCCATGTTAAACTACCTCCCACAAGGCATAATCAGTAAGAAGCATGTATTGCTTGATTCTAATTTTCCACATCTCAAACTCATTGGGTTTGAGCATGGGGACTTTGGACACAAGAACAGAATCCTGGGAATCCATTGATCTAAGAGTATTCTGAACACAAGCTCTGATACCACTTGACAGGATCTAAATATCAATATCAAGATCAGAATAATGAATTTAAACAAACTGTATGTATTGATTTCAATAGCTTAATGATTACAACTACAAGCCCCAATCTGTTTGAACAGGCTCAAACAGACGTGCAACACTTCTCTATTGCAGGGATTACAAGAACAATCTTGAGGCTCTTAATTCTAACACCAAAGCTATGAAACTCGTATCTCACAAAGATAAAACCTATCAGCTATATATACGAATTAACATATTACAATAAGGAAACTAGATTTACAAGATAATCTCTAAAATATCTCCAAGCAAATCATATCTTGTCTATATCTTCAAGTCATCGCAATCCTTTCCTTATCTTCATCTTGATAGTAGTGGTAAAACAAAAGCAGCATTAACTTTGATTCAGCAGTGTTAACTTTTGAACCAGCAATGGTAATCTACAAGTGCAGTGGTAATCTTGTACAGCAGTGGTAATCTTGATCTTCATTCACTCATCACATACTGGCAGTGGTAATCTTCACTTAATCAGCAGTAGTAACAACTCCAAAGCCAGCAGTGGTAATCTTCAGACTTCAGCAGTGGTAATGTATCAGACTCAACATATTCCAGTCATGAGATCCCTAACAAAGATTATCTTTTAAAGCTTAACAGATTGACAGAGGTCAATTATGTTAATGAAAAGGGAGAACCCAAGACCATATTGGCTTGGGTTCCCTCAAGACACTAACTGTTTCATTCTATGTGCAGAGCAACCAAGGAAGAAGGAGCAGTCTTTGGCATGTGTATAGTGGTTGCTCTAGGCACATGACAGGTATCATGTCATTACTTGAAGACTTTAAAAGGTTTGAAGGTGGACATGTTGCCTTTGGGGATAATCCAAATGGAGGTAAGATTAGTGGCAAAGGTAAGGTATCAAAAGGTAAGATGACTTTTGATGATGTCTATTTTGTAGAGCAATTAAAGTATAATTTACTTAGTGTTTCTCAAGTTTGTGACAAGAAGTTTGGTGTATTTTTCACTGATACTGAATGTCTCATTCTTGCTCCTGGCTACAAGATAGATAAGAGTAAAGTGATGTTAAGAACACCTAGGAAGGATAATGTTTACTGTTTGGACATTGAAGATGCTTCATCGTTATCATCCTTAAACTGTTTATTTTCAAAAGCATCTGTGAGTGAATCATCACTGTGGCATAGGAGGATGTGCCACATGAATTTCAAAAACATGAACTTACTTGTCAAAAACAACCTTGTAAGAGGTTTGCCTGCCAAGGAATTTTCAAGTGATGATCACTGTGTAGCTTGTCTCAAAGGCAAGTAACACAAAAACTCACACAAGTCCAAAGAAGTAAACACTATCTCATCACCTTTACAGTTATTGCATATGGATCTTTTTGGTCCTACCAATGTGATGAGTATAGGCAAGAAATCCTATTGTCTGGTGATAGTTGATGATTACTCTAGGTTTACTTGGGTTTACTTTCTGAGAACAAAGGATGAGACAAGTGAACTGATCAAACTCTTTGTGACCAGAGTGGAAAACAAGACAAACCTTAGGGTAAAAGTCATTAGATCAGATAATGGCACTGAATTTAAGAATGCTGATTTAAATAGCTTTTGTGAGGAAAAAGGTATTGAGAGACAATACAGTGCTCCTAGAACTCCTCAACAGAATGGTGTTGCTGAGAGGAGAAATAGGACACTAATTGAGGCTGCAAGAACTATGTTGGCTGATTCTAAACTTCCAATCACTTTCTGGGCAGAAGCATTAACACTGCTTGTTATGTCCAAAACAGAGTTCTTATAGTCAAATCAAAAGGCAAGACACCCTATGAACTTTTTGAGAAAAAGAAACCCTATATAGGATTTTTACAACCATTTGGGTGTCCTTGCACAATTCTTGATACCAAAACTCACTTAGGCAAATTTGAGAGCAAATCTGATGATGGATTTTTTGTTGGATACTCTTCTCAGAGCAAAGCACTTAGAGTTTTTAATAGTTCTACAAGGATTATAGAAGAAAGTGACAATGTCAAATGCAATGTGAACACTCCTAACATACCTGGAAGTGGTCCCAATTGGCTATTTGATATTGATTCACTAACTAACTCTTTGAACATGAGCTATACAGTGAATACAGGTTCAGGTACAGAGCAAGCACAAGAAACAAGTCCAACATTTGTCATGTTTCCCATGCCTCTTGTTGATTCAAATGATGCCTGTACCACTGATGAGTCACATGTTAATGATCAAACAGACTCTGGGTCTGCTGAGAAGAGTGATGATCAACCAATTGAGGAATCCTCACCCTCTCAGAATCTAGAAGCCATACCTGCTTTAGAAGAGGGACCTCAATGGGATCAAGAACCAGAAGTGAATGATTCAAATCTAGGGGTGGATCTGACTGAAGAACCCCTGCATCTTACAAGAACACAAAAGAATCATCCACCTACTCTGGTAATAGGGGATATTCAGTCTCCTATGATTATAAGGAAGCAGAGTAAATCCCTTCCCAATCCACACTTGAGCATGATTTCTGTTTTCCTCTCACAAACAGAACCCAAGAAGGCCTATGATGCAATGAAGGACCCAAGTTGGATAGAGGCCATGCAAGAGGAATTGCTGCAGTTTGTCCTACAACATGTTTGGGATTTGGTAGACTTACCTAAAGGACACAGAGTCATTGGCACTAAATGGATTTTCAGAAACAAGACTGATAAGAGAGGCATTGTTATCAAGAACAAGGCCAGATTGGTAGCACAGGGGTATACTTAAGAAGAAGGGATAGACTATGATGATGTATTTGCACCTGTTGCCAGAATTGAAGCCATCATGTTAGGAAATAATCTGTTGCATTACCACTGCTGGAGATAAGTTGATTAACACTGCTGGTGTTGGAGTGATTACCACTGCTAGTTCCGTGAAGGTTACCACTGCCAATATAAGTGTATTCACTGAAGATCAACTTACCACTGCTGTTGAAGATTACCACTGCCTATATAAAGTTACCACTGCTGGTGTATGTTGGGTTTTTGTGGGTATCCTCGGATCCAACTGACTCGAGGATTATCTCAGATCTATCAAACCTCGCTGGTTTGATATAACTCATAGGTTTAAAACAAACTGTTAAAACCCATGTGATCAGAAACACGCTGTTTTTGATCTAATCATGCGGAAGCGATAAAAGCTAAAAAACCCATTAAAGCCTAATGATCTTAATCGTTTGTAGCTCTAAACCTAAAGGATTAGGTTAGATTAATTTACCTGGATTGCTTGATGATAGTCCACCTGTAATCAACCAACGAACGTTCCTCTAGCAGAACTGTGAAACCCGAACAACAAAAACGACCCGAAGGGGGGGGGGGTTTGTGTGCGCCGGTTTTGGGAGAGAGGAGGGGAGACAGAAAACTGATTTTCTCAACTGAAAAAGACTTAATGTTTTTCCTTAACCCATAGGATTTATTTATATGGAGGAAAAAATACAGTTTGTATGGAATCCAGTTTCCTTATAATAATTATCTCAAATCCTTTCCTTATTTAATTAGCTGGAAAAGAATTTGCATACGATAATTACGATTTATATATTTATCTAATATATAAAAACTTTATTAATTAACTATTATATATTTATTTATCTTAATAAATATATAATATCCTAATTAATTAATAACCCTCCAATTTTGGTAAATCTGACTGAAATTACCCAACTGATTTATAATACACTATTATAAATCTTAACTCTCCATTTCGGGATTTCATTTAACTTGTTCGACTTATAGGTACTCACAGGTGTGACCCTCAAGTGTCTTGTAACATTGGATGTATAATCACTTGGTTTGTCAACTCTGCACATAATTCCTAACAGACTCCCACTTGTGCAAGTTGGCAATACCACCTTTGACTATACTGACCTAAGGAGGCCCCTAGACAGGCACTTAGGCTGACCAGGTTACAAGAACTCTTATACCCAGATTTGGTGATATAAACATTCCGTGAGGAATTGGTATCTATGAAACTACTGTTCATTGATTGGGTATATCTTGGCTTTTCCCTTTGCATCACGATATTTCATCTGTGAGTATGAGCTTGGAAAGTGTCAACTCTAAATACTCAAGATTCTGTTCTCTTGATTATCTGACTTTCACTGATAGGTAAACGACAAAGAACTAATCAGTCCGTTTGGGCATGGCCATGCACTTCATCAGTATACTTAGTCAGTCAAGATGGGCCCAGAAATATCTCTCTTCTGAGAAGAGGTGCAAATCCCGTCTTGCATATCTGCCTTTAACACCACGGCTTCCGCTGAATCTAGTTACACCCTTTATAGCCACCCTGTTACGGCGTAGCGGTTGAGTGCACTAAGAATCCAGTAGTCCTCATGATATCAAATCAGATACCTCAGGTGATAGGGACAACCATTGTGAGATTCACTTATGACTTTATTCCAAGAAGTAATCTCAACCGCGGATCACGTCCGATATTTGCTACTCTATCAAATATCTGTGCAACTTTTAGTCTACAACACTTGTAGCTGTTATTCATCAACTGATCATAACTACCTAAAAGTTCACAATGACTTTAACACCTTATCATGCTCCCACATTGATAAGTTGTCACGGACAGATTTTGAATGAAAACTGGAAACTAGTTTCATTCCTGGATTTATTAAAACATGCAAAATATGAAAGTGATAAAGAAATCAATCTTGTATAGTCCATATTTACACGCTGTAATAATGACAAGTTTGAATGTCTTTTCTTTAGTAACTTTCATTTTATCTATTTATCATTTGTTAAATACTGGTCTAAAATGAAGTATCACCTACCTTCAGTTTTAAACCCTTTGATTAAAGTTTACCATTTTAATCAAAGTGATAACCAAAAACACAAGTCTGTTTACTTGTATCTGCTAATTATCGTTTTGCAAACACCTCTTAAAACAATAATTAGACTTTTATCATATTCCATGAACTCGGAGACCTGGACAAACTTCCAGTTCCTGAATATGTAAGACTGCAACTTTCCTTAGTCGCTGTGTAGATGAACGACTTCTATCTGAAATCCGATTCCATTTGCAATCCTTGCAAATCTACTGGAATGCTATTTTAATTCAACACTATAATTATTGATTTCTAAGTCAGTCACGACCTTTGTTTCATGGGTCTTGAAACTTTTATCCTTTTAATTAAAAGGGTAAACTATATCTTATGAATTCTTATCCTACCTGGATTTATGAATTCCGAGATATATCAATAATTATGTCTTTTATTCTTTTATCTTAGACTAGATAGAGAATAATCGGGCTCCCACTTGCTTGCATAAAAACTAACTATTACTCAAAATTTACTATTGACTTATTCAAGACTTTGATTAGTCAATCCTAATTTCAAGTAATGAACTTTGAGAATTTCCCTTTTATGAAACTGGATTTGGTTAAATCCTAATTCCAAACCTTGGAATCCTTCTAGTTTCATAAATACTGTTATTAACGCTATCTGAGTTAATATCCTAAACTCTCCCTTTAAAACATTTGAATAAAACTTGATCAAACTTTAATTAGTTAATTCTTGAGAATTTCTTTTATAAAACTTAACTGGATTTGGTCAAATCCTAATTCCAGAACTTGGAATCCTTTTATAAATGCTGTTATTAACGCTATCTGAGTTAATATCTTAAATTCTTCCTTTTGATCACAAAACTATTATTCATAAATGTTTTATTCTCAAAACACATTCCTATAGAATCTCGTGTGTTTTGATAGTTTTTATACAAATTACTTCAATCTCATTAAAGTAATTATAACAGGCATCAACAACTAGGATCATACAAACACTAAGCACAATCAGATATTTGTCAAGACAATAACTTTTGAAAAATAAAACCATCGAATTATAAAATATAATTATCCAAACTTTGTTTAAAACATAAACCCCCAAAATAACTGTTTTAAAAACTATAAATTCAAAAAAAAATGTCTTGACTTAGATTATCTCGTGCTTTGATCCTCGGCAATCCTCTGGGCATTTCACTTCTGACCTCCTGCAATAATCATTTGCTCTAGGTATCAGTATACTTGTAAACTAACAAGTAAGAAGTGACAAAATAAAGCAATCATAAATTTTCTGAGGTTTACATACCTGCTTCATGACGCTTAGGGCAGTTTTGCCTCCAATGACCGATCTCGTTGCATATGAAGCAGCGATTCTCGGTCCTAGCTTTGTTTGGCTTAACCTTCTTGCCCTTGCCCTTGCCCTTGCCTTTCTTGGGTGCACTCTGGATGGCCTGGACTGGTCCTTTTCCTTTACTGGTGCTAGTTTGCCCATTCTTCTTTTTAACCCCTCCGTCTTTTACCATCAAGACATCTTTAGTCTTGTTCTTGTTCCCCATATTCAGTTCAGCTGTCTTTAGCATGGAGTGCAACTCTGCTATAGTTTTCTCCATGTTATTCATATTGTAATTGACTACGAAGGGCCTGTAGTCTTCTGACAGTGAATTGAGTATGGTGTCAGTTGCTAGCTGCAACGGAACAGGATGACCAAGCCTCTCCAGATGATCTAAGTGCCGTTTCATTTTCATGACATGGTCACTTACTGATGTCCCTCTTACCATCTTGCACTCATTGAATGCTTTGGTGGCATCGTAGCGTTCTGTACGAGCCTGAGTCTGAAACATGTCCCTCAGCTGGCGGATCATGTCATAAGCATTTGTATTTATGAGCCCTGCTTGCAGATCTGGGCTCATTGTTGCTAACATCAGACAGGCGACATCAAGGAGATCATCCGAGTGCTTCTTGTGGGCATTTCTGGCAGCGGCCGGAGCGTTTGCCGGAGGTGCCTCCCCAAGTGGCTCTTCAAGCACATACCACTTTCTTTCATGTCTGAGCACAATCATCAGATTGCGCTCCCAGTCAAGAAAGTTAGAGCCGGTCAACTTATCCTTTTCCAGGATAGAGCGGAGGGAAAGATTGTTAGTGCTGGTAACAGTGCTTGCCATCTACACAAAATAAAATTTTTGGTCTTAGCAACTGTAAATAGACTAATTTCCAATAAAATATCAATAAACCCTTAAATGATCAATTTATTGGACTAAGATCCTTATTTCATACGTCCTGATGTGCGTAATGTTCTTGCTCCACCAGACCCGTATTTATTTCGGTAGGTAAGGACTTTTACCAATCATATCTAACTGACATGACTCCTAGATCTTTTCGGGACCATGGCAACTACCTGTGCATGTTTTAGTCCCTCTTAGTGCTTTTTGGCCCGGTACCACCCGGTGAACATTATAGAACCAAAACAGATCTCACCATTTTGGGGACCTGATTACTATACTCTGGCCGGTACCACCCGGAGATAATTCGCAGAGTTATGTAACCCCTTCAGCTTCAGTTTGAACACAGACGTCGAATGTGTGATCACTTACAACGCCTATGTACTTTACGCCGAAGGTGCCCCTAGATGGGTTGCACTACTGATCTATGATTTTCGGGGTTTTGAAAAACTTTATTTCCAGGATTTTGAAAAATTGATTGTTTATAAAGGCTACTTATGTTTTAAACTAACTGTTTGAAACATACATGCAATTTTTAGAACTAACTGTTCTAAAATTACTCGCTAATAAAAACTAACTGTTTTAATAGCATACCTAGTTGATTAAAACTAACTGTTTTTATCAACTTTGCCTTTTATAAAATAATCATTCACTGATTGTTATAGAGAGCAATTGATATTCTAAACTTACTGTTTTAAATATTCATATTATTTTAAACCAACTGTTTAAAACATCGGTTAATTGAAATCAACTGATTTAAAGTGTACTGGTTGATCGAAACTACCTGTTTCGATAACCTTTCCGGCTGACAAAAGCTAACTGTTTCGTCAATTTTGCTCTTTTATAACAATACACTAGGTTTTATTAAAGTGCTTCACTTTAAAGGTTTTCGATTGAAAAGTTAATAAAACCTATTTTCTTCTTGTTTTTAAAAAATTCCTTTTTAAAACATTTCTAATAAACTAACAGTTATTACATCAACTACGTAGTTAATCATGCACACAGATAATTATAACAACTACGCAATTGTAAAACATATAGTTATAGGATTTGCCAATTTTGTTCCTAGGTACCAATAATGACCTAGTTTTTCTACAACTTCAAAACTTCGCGTAGCTCCCACTGGCTTCGCCATGCTTTGTTAGTATTCCGGTAAGATGAAGAATTTTAATAGCTCCCACTGGCCTCGTCATCCCAAAAGAAAGAAAAATTCTATCCTAGGGTCATTATTACATAAGGGGTTGTAAACGGCACGCAGGCCTCCCCATGAATATGTCAAGGGTCTAAGTTGGCAAATACTATAACGTATATATATATGTAAAATCAAACTGAAATTCATATATAGTTCTCAAGCAATCACGCAATTATGTGTATATATGCAACAAAAGCAATATTATAATTACGAGAAAAATGAACCTGGATCCGTTAAAATTATCTTGTCTCAATTATCGCAAAAACTTGGTTTTATAACTGATTCGAAAAACAAACTGTTTTATGAATCTTAAAAGAAAATCTTTAGACTGAAGAACGGTTTTAACTTAAAACTGAGATTTATAATAAATCTTAAAACAAAAACCATTTAATCCTTTTACCCAAAAATATTAAACTGGTTTTAACAATCCAACTTTATAATACTGACCTTAGTGTTTCGAATTTACTTAAAAACTGATTCTATAAAAGTTTATTAAATTGGAAAAACCAAAAATTTACTTGATAAAAAATCCTAAGTAAACTTATTTTGGATAAAATATCTTAAAAACCAAACGAGCTCTTTTGGGCCATAACTTGGTCCAAAGAACTGGGCTTTTGGGCCTGATAACGGAACTTGACCCAAAATGGAAAAACCCTAGGGTAGTAACGCTTGCGTTTGGCTACCGTTATCCCCTTCGATTATCACCAATCACTTCCGCTGTCCAAAGACAGCGGTGTTCAGTGTCACCACGACTGTGGTTGTGGTCGGCGACGGTAGCATTACGAGCCACCATCATTTATGGGGTCGTCGCCCAAAAAGAAATTACCACCGCCTAGCTGGTGGTGCGGCTTGGCGGTCGTGGAATCGCCGCCACCACCTCGCTGGTGGTTTGGCTTGGCGGTTGCGAAATCGCCGCCATCTGTCGATCAGCAACGGTAGTAGCTCCGGGCTACCACCGCCACCGTGATTCTGATTGGAAAAAGCATTGACGCCACCACCACCACAATCGGTGGTGTGGTGGTCGTCTCTCGATCGGCCGATTGATTGAAAACAACATCACCGCCATCCTCCACCGCCGCCATTGCGGCCTCTGGTGGTTGTGAATTTCGATCTCGGTCAATGGTGGAACTCGGTCAAAGCCGAGTGGTGCCCTACGGCTACCACCATCCGCCGCATCCGCCACAGTGGTGCGGTTCGGTGGTTTAGAAAACGTTGGCCACCACCACTCGGCGGTTTTGGCTGTGTAGTCACGAGATCGCCGCCACCACCTCTCTGGTGGTTTGGCCGGGCGTCCGCTGCCGCCGCTTTGCGCGGTCTGGCCGGCGATCGTGACTACTGTGGTGTTTGACAAAATTACCTAATACCTCCACCGCCCTATCGCCGCTGCCATCGATCATCGGTCGATTAAACAGCCGTCGACCACCACCTCGCTGGTGGTTTTGGCCGTGGCGTTTTGCGAACACCAGACGCCGCCACCACCTGTGCTGGTGGTGCGGCTGTGTTTTGCGATTGAGGTTTCGGCCTGCTACCCTGCTGGTGGCGTGGCCTGGTGGTTTAATGGCAGCCGCCGGTGCCGCCACCACTAGACTGTGGTGCGGTCCGGTGATCAAAACAACGCCACCGCCGCTTCGTTGGTGGCACAGCGGTGGTGTGTCGATCTCATCTACCACCAATCTGGTGGTAGTGGTTTTTTCCGGGTTTTACGAATGATAAAGTAAAAATCAAAGATTTATATAAGCCATTATAATAAAATTCAGATTTTTATGCAAGAATTTGTTTTAACGGATCACATATAAAACGATAAACTAATAAACTGATAAACTGAAAACGATTCTAAACCTGGCTCTGATACCACTGTTGGGTTTTTGTGGGTATCCTCGGATCCAACTGACTCGAGGATTATCTCAGATCTATCAAACCTCGCTGGTTTGATATAACTCATAGGTTTAAAACAAACTGTTAAAACCCATGTGATCAGAAACACGCTGTTTTTGATCTAATCATGCGGAAGCGATAAAAGCTAAAAAACCCATTAAAGCCTAATGATCTTAATCGTTTGTAGCTCTAAACCTAAAGGATTAGGTTAGATTAATTTACCTGGATTGCTTGATGATAGTCCACCTGTAATCAACCAACGAACGTTCCTCTAGCAGAACTGTGAAACCCGAACAACAAAAACGACCCGAAGGGGGGGGGGGGTTTGTGTGCGCCGGTTTTGGGAGAGAGGAGGGGAGACAGAAAACTGATTTTCTCAACTGAAAAAGACTTAATGTTTTTCCTTAACCCATAGGCTTTATTTATATGGAGGAAAAAATACAGTTTGTATGGAATCCAGTTTCCTTATAATAATTATCTCAAATCCTTTCCTTATTTAATTAGCTGGAAAAGAATTTGCATACGATAATTACGATTTATATATTTATCTAATATATAAAAACTTTATTAATTAACTATTATATATTTATTTATCTTAATAAATATATAATATCCTAATTAATTAATAACCCTCCAATTTTGGTAAATCTGACTGAAATTACCCAACTGATTTATAATACACTATTATAAATCTTAACTCTCCATTTCGGGATTTCATTTAACTTGTTCGACTTATAGGTACTCACAGGTGTGACCCTCAAGTGTCTTGTAACATTGGATGTATAATCACTTGGTTTGTCAACTCTGCACATAATTCCTAACAGTGTAAAGTTAACACTGCTTTTGTTTTACCACTGCTATCAAGATGAAGATAAGGAAAGGATTGCGATGATTTGAAGACATAGACAAGATACGATCTGCTTGGAGATATTTTAGAGATTATCTTGTAAATCTAGTTTCCTTATTGTTATCTTGTAATTCGTATATATAGCTGATAGGTTTTTCATTATTAGATACGAGTTTTCATAGCTTTTGTTTTAGAATTAGAGCCTCAAGATTGTTCTTGTAATCCCTGCAATAGAGAAGTGTTGCACGTCTTTTTTGAGCCTGTTCAAACAGATTGGGGCTTGAGTTTGTAATCATTAAGCTGTTGAAATCAATATATACACAGTTTGTTCTAAATCCATTGTCTTGTTCAAATAATCAAAGTGTTATTCCGCAAACTTCTTTGATTAAGTTTTCTGATCTTGATCATTGATCCTGTCAAGTGGTATCAGAGCTAGTTTATTCCAGAAAACTAATTCACAATGGATACTCAAGAAACAGTTTTGGTCTCAAAAGTTCCCATGCTCAAACCCAATGAATTTGACATGTGGAAAATTCGAATCCGTCAATACATGCTTCTCACCGACTATGGGATGTGGGAAGTTGTTGAAAACGGACCTGGTGTTAATGAAGTTGTGGCTGAAGGAGGTGCAAGACCCCCACCCAGGACTGATGCAGACAGAAAAAGGAGGCAGACTGAGATGAAAGCATTGAGTACCTTGTTGTTGGCCATTCCCAATGAATACCAACATCAATTTAGTACTTATACAGATGCAAAGTCTCTCTGGACTGCTCTAGAAAAGAGGTTCTCTGGAACCAAGAGCACAAAGAGGAATCAAAAGGCTATCCTGAAGCAGCAGTATGAGAATTTCACATCCTTGAAGAATGAATCTATGACTCAGACTTTTGATAGATTCAACAAGCTAATTGGAGAGCTGGCAACTGTAGATGTGAAGATGGATAAAGATGATGTGAATAGAAAATTCCTCAGATCTCTTGGAGAGGAATGGACTATTTACACTGTCTCATTCAGGCAGGGTGATGACTTGGAGGACAAGGAACTTGAAGATCTTTACAATGATCTAAGGATCTTTGAAGCAGAAGTGGAAAAGAAGAAGAGACCCATTGGATATACTCATAATACTGCTCTTCTTTCTGAAAACCCTAATTCTTTCAATACCACTGCTTTTAATAATACCACTGCTGCCTATAATACCACTGCTAGTGAAACTGTCTCTAATGTAAATTCTTGTTCATCTCAGGAAACCAATGAGGATACAGTGCTGGAAGCTTTCTTGGCAAGTCATGTCAAGTCATCTCTAATCAATGATGATTTGGATCAAATCAATGCAGATGATCTTGAGGAGATGGATATTAAGTGGCAGATGGCCATGCTTACTCTGAGGATGAAGAGGTTCATCAGAAGAACTGGGAGGAACAACTTTGATCTCAAGAGAGGAGATAAAGCTGGCTTTGATAAGACCAAGGTGAGATGCTACAAGTGCAATGAACCAGGGCACTTTGCCAGAGAATGCAAAGGAGTTGCCACCAACAACCATACTAATGGAGGTGGATCTGCACAAGCTCCTAGATTCAATAACAGGGGGAGCAACTCAAACCCTAGTTCTTCTCAAGCATTGGTGTCCCAAGAGGGACAAGGATTTGATTGGAGTGATCATGCTGAAGAAGCAGTTCAAAATCAAGCCCTTATGGCTGAAATCAAAGAGACTGAAATTCCCACTGAGGTATCTTCTAAACTCTGTTCTGATTTATGTTTAGAGACTGTGAAAAAGTATAGAGATCACAATCAGACCATGAGTGATAGTATCAAAAAGATGGAAAGAAAGAGGAGAGAATATGTTAAGATCATAGACAACCTGGAGGATCAAATAAAGGCCTACAAAGCCAATGAACTGCAGTTTGAATATGATCATAACTACTGGAAGTGGGAAAAGAAAGAGCTTGAGAGAAAACTATCTAAAGAAAAGGAGGAAGTAGAGAGTGCTAGGAAGGAATTGTCCAAAGCCAAGGAAGACCTAGATAAATTTTCAAAGTCCTCTAAGGCTTTAGAGTCAATTATAAGAGCACAAGTGACTGATGACCTGAAGAGAGAAATAGGTTACAATAGTACCCCTCCTCCCTACAATCAGAATTATATTCCTCCTACAACTGACCTTCTTGAAAGAATGGACAGAAGAGAGATGAAAGAAGGACTAGATAGTGTAGATCCAATTGACTCAGAGGAGGAATCTGATAGGAAAAGCACAGCTGAGACCATTCCTGATGAAAACCATCTTCTCACCAATGAGAAAGGTGGAATGCCATTTGTTCCTAGCAAAAGGATTGAGACCACTAGGAAAGATAAGGAGAAGTCTGTTATGACTTCAGAAACTAAAGGGAAAAGGACTGATACCAATAGGAATGAGAATAGGAAGGACCACTACACTCAGAGGACTATAGTTGAACCTGGTACTTCCTCACAGTCTCAAAACAAAAATCATCCTAGAGGAAATAAAAGGAACTGGAACAACCAATGGGCTCAATGTCATGGTGTTGATCTGAACAAGATTAACAGACCTAAACCATGCTTTATCTGTTGTAAGACAAATCATCTAGCAAGAGACTGTTATTTCAATCCTTTTAATCAAAGAAACATATATCAAGCTAGAAGATTTGTCCCTACAAACAAAAGGGTTGTTTCTAAACAAAACAGATCTAGTCAACCTAAAAGAAAAGTTCAAAAGAAAAAGGTTGAAAAGAAGTCTGTTAAATTGGTTACTAAATGGGTACCTAAAGCTTCACTTAGTAATACTACTGCTTCAACAAGCAGTGGTAACAACAGTGTTGCTTCTGAAAGCAGTGGTAACAACAATATCAGCAGTGATAACACAAGCACTGCTACATCTCAAGTTAACACTGCTGTTAGCAATAACAGCAGTGGAAACTCAAACAATGTTACCACTGCCAAGTCTCCATTGAGAAAACCCATTGTAACCAAATATTCCAGTCATCAGATCCCTAGCAAAGATTATCTTTTAAAACTTAACAAATTTACTGAGGTCAATTATGTTAATGAAAAGGGAGAACCCAAGACCATATTGGCTTGGGTTCCCTCAAGACACTAACTATTTCATTATATGTGCAGAGCAAACCGAGGAAGAAGGAGCAGTCTTTGGCATGTGGATAGTGGTTGCTCTAGGCACATGACAGGTATCATGTCATTACTTGAAGACTTTAAAAAGTTTGAAGGTGGACATGTTGCCTTTGGGGATAATCCACATGGAGGTAAGATTAGTGGAAAAGGTAAAGTATCAAAAGGTAAGATGACCTTTGATGATGTCTATTTTGTAGAGCAATTAAGATATAATTTACTTAGTGTTTCTCAAGTTTGTGATAAGAAGTTTGGTGTCTTTTTCACTGATACTGAATGTCTCATTCTTGCACCTGGCTACAAGATAGATGAGAGTAAGGTGATGTTAAGAACACCTAGGAAGGATAATGTATACTGTTTGGACATTGAAGATGCTTCTTCCTCATCCTTAAACTGTTTATTTTCAAAAGCATCTGTGAGTGAATCATCACTGTGGCATAGGAGGATGTGCCACATCAATTTCAAAAATATGAACTTACTTGTCAAAAACAACCTTGTCAGAGGTTTGCCTGCCAAAGAATTTTCAAGTGATGATCATTTTGTAGCATGTCTCAAAGGCAAGCAACACAAAAACTCACACAAGTCCAAAGAAGTAAACACTATCTCATCACCTTTACAGCTACTGCATATGGATCTTTTTGGTCCTACCAATGTGATGAGTATAGACAAGAAATCCTATTGTCTAGTGATAGTTGATGATTACTCTAGGTTTACTTGGGTTTACTTTCTGAGAACAAAGGATGAGACAAGTGGACTGATCAAACCCTTTGTGACCAGAGTGGAAAACAAGACAAACCTTAGGGTAAAAGTCATTAGATCAGACAATGGCACTGAATTCAAGAATGCTGATTTGAATAGCTTTTGTGAGGAAAAAAGTATTGAGAGACAATACAGTGCTCCTAGAACTCCTCAACAGAATGGTGTTGCTGAGAGAAGGAATAGGACACTAATTGAGGCTGCAAGAACTATGTTGGCTGACTCTAAACTTCCAATCACTTTCTGGGCAGAAGCAGTTAACACTGCTTGTTATGTCCAAAACAGAGTTCTTATAGTCAAATCAAAAGGCAAGACACCCTACGAACTTTTTGAGAAAAAGAAACCCTATATAGGATTTTTACAACCTTTTGGGTGTCCTTGCACAATTCTTGATACCAAAACTCACTTACGCAAATTTGAGAGCAAATCTGATGATGGATTTTTTGTTGGATACTCTTCTCAGAGCAAAGCACTAAGAGTTTTCAATAGTTCTACAAGGATTATAGAAGAAAGTGACAATGTCAAATGCAATGAGAACACTCCTAACATACCTGGAAGTGGTCCAAATTGGCTATTTGATATTGATTCACTAACTAACTCTTTGAATATGAGCTACTCAGTGAATGCAGATACAGGTACAGAGCAAGCACAGGAAACAAGTCCTACATTTGTCATGTTCCCCATGCCTCTTGTTGAATCAAATGATGCCAGTACCACTGCTGAGTCCCATGGTGATGACAAAACAGAATCTGAGTCTACAGAGAAGAATAATGATCAACCAATTGAGGAATCCTCACCCTCTCAGAATCTAGAAGACATACCTACTTTAGAAGAGGGACCTCAATGGGATCAAGAACCAGAAGTGAATGATTCAAATCTAGGGGTGGATCTGACTGAAGAACCCCTGCATCTTACAAGAACACAGAAGAATCATCCACCTACTCTGGTGATAGGAGACATTCAGTCTCCTATGATTACAAGGAAGCAGAGTAAATCCCTTCCCAATCCACACTTGAGCATGATTTCTGTTTTTCTTTCACAAACATAACCCAAGAAGGCTCATGATGCAATGAAGGACCCAAGTTGGATTGAGGCCATGCAAGAGGTGTTAGGATTATGTGCGAGACAGTAATGGTGTTATCGTGTCCAATGTTATAAGACACTAGTAGGTCACACTGCTGCACACCAAAATGAGAATGTTTGGATTATGGGAAATAATTAATTGGTTAATTAATTATTTAGAGAGAAAAAGAATTAAATAATTAGTTTAATTATTTATAATTAATTAATCAGTTAGATTAATTAAAAGGATAATTATGGAAGTTATTTCAGAGATAATTACCAAGAATTATATATGGAATCAAACACTGCTTGTTTTGTCCATATAAATAAAGGGTTAAGGGTGTCAGTTGATTCATTCCTTTCAGTCCCAAAAACCCAGAAAAATCTCTCTCTCTCTCTTCCCTAAAAACCGGCGCCAAATCCAGTAGGAGGAAGGCTCGCATTCGTTTTTCGGGTAATCCTCGGTGGTGGTCTAGCAACCCTCTCAACCGGTGCCAGTAGCGGTGTAACCCCTGCTTGCGTTTCGGAGTTATTATTCGCAAAGGTAATTCACCTAAACACCCTTTATTGTGTCTGTATGGTTTGGGATTGGATCCTCGATTAGGAATCGGTTTTTATTCCGCTGTGCATGTTCTTGTATCCCTCGATTCCCAACAAGAGGAACTGCTGCAGTTTGTCCTACAACATGTGTGGGATCTGGTGGATCTACCAAGAGGACACAGAGTCATTGGTACAAAGTGGATCTTCAGAAATAAGACAGATGAGAGAGGCATTGTTATCAAGAACAAGGCCAGATTGGTAGCCCAGGGATATACTCAAGAAGAAGGGATAGACTATGATGATGTATTTGCACCTGTTGCCAAAATTGAAGCCATCAGGCTATTCTTGGCCTTTGCATCTTACAAAGGATTCAAAGTCTATCAGATGGATGTCAAGAGTGCCTTCCTCTATGGCACTATAGATGAAGAAGTCTATGTCAGTCAACCACCAGGGTTTGAAGACCCCGAATATCCAGACAAGGTGTACAAGTTAAGGAAAGCATTGTATGGTCTTCATCAAGCACCTAGGGCTTGGTATGATACCCTGTCCTCATATTTGTTGGAAAACAAATTTGAGAGAGGTGTTATTGATAAGACCCTGTTCATCAAAAGAACTAAGACTGATATGCTTCTGGTGCAGATCTATGTTGATGATATGATCTTTGGATCTACAAAGGATGATATGTGTAAGGAGTTTGAGGAAATGATGCACAAGAAATTCAAAATGAGTTCTATGGGAGAACTAACTTTCTTTCTTGGTTTGCAGGTCAAGCAGAAGCCTGAAGGGATATTCATCAATCAGTCCAAATATGTTGCATCCATGCTTCAAAAGTTTGGAATGAATGATGCAAAGCCTGCAAGCATCCCAATGGAAACACACAAACATCTTACTACTGATGTTGAGGGGGAGGAAGTTGATGTGCACCATTATAGATCCATGATTGGATCATTAATGTACCTTACAACATCTAGACCTGATATTATGTTTGCTGTTTGTGTTTGTGCCAGGTTTCAGGTTAGGCCCAAGGAGTCCCACTTGCATGCAGTCAAAAGGATATTCAAATACCTGAAGGGACAACCAAGATTGGGACTGTGGTATCCCAATGATTCATCCTTTGACTTAGTGGCATATACAGATAGTGATTATGGAGGAGCCAACTTGGATAGAAAGTCTACATCAGGAGGACGTCAATTCTTGGGAGGAAGATTGGTCTCATGGCAATGCAAGAAACAGACCACTGTTTCACAATCCACAACAGAGGCTGAATACATAGCTGCATCACAATGCTGCTCACAAGTGCTATGGATTCAAAATCAGATGAAGGACTATGGTCTTTCATTCTTGCAGACTCCAATCTATATTGACAATAATAGTGCTATTAGCATTGTTAACAATCCAGTCAAGCACTCCAAGACCAAACATATAGAGATCAAGTACCACTTTATTAGAGACTGTAATGAAAAGAAGATAATTCAAGTTCTGAAAGTTCACACTGATGATCAATATGCAGACCTATTCACAAAAGCCTTTGATGTAGGCAGGTTTACATTTTTGGTTACAAGTGTTGGAATGATGAACTCTGAATGACACTTCTCTTTATTATACTTTTTGTACTTTCTCTGTATACTTTCTCCCTTTTTGTATTTATTCTTATTAGTATTTTAATGAGTTTGTGAATGGTGCAGGTACATAGTGAAGTTCTTAGTTTGGCCGCACAGAGCATGAGGATGTTACCACTGCTGAGTCGGAATTATCTCTATAAGCAGTGTCATTAGTCCAACACATGATTTTTATATCTAAGTCTTTACCACTGCTAGTATTGTGTGTTACCCCTGCTCGCACATTCGCACATTACTACTGCTCTCACAATCGCATGTTACCACTGTGCCTGATTTTTACCACCGCTGGTATTATGTGTGTCTTTTTACCACTGACAGTGTAATTACCACTGCCTTTACACTCACTAGGGTTTTTACCACTGCGTGCCCTAAAGTTACCACTGCTTTTAATTCGGCATATGTAATTACCACTGCTTCAGTGTTTTACCACTGCTTTTGAAGAGACACACAAATTACCACTGCTTGTGATTTTTACCACTGCTTTTAACGAATACCTATGCGAATGCAATTTTACCACTGCTACATTTGTTCGTTACCCCTGCTCATAAGTTCACTATAAAAGCCCTAAATTGACCGCCTTTTTCACAAACGGCTATTCTGAACTTTTTCTCTAACAAACGATTGCGATTCTGCATCTGTTCTACATCTGAGTTCTTGAACTTTCAATCACGTACTGATTCCTTTCTGATTCTAGGGTTTTTATTGCGACATCGAGTATGGATTCAATGTGTTTCATCAAAGATCACAACAAGGTGGGTTATTTCAAGAAGGATGCCAATTCAGAAGGGTTTGATGACATTCTTGATTTCTTGGCATCCTCACACATTGCCTACGCTGCGACCATCAATCCAATCATCTACATTCAACACATGAATGATTTCTGGTCGAATGCTGTGATTTAAGAGGAAGATGGAGTCAAGATCATTCAGACCACCATCTGTGGTCAAGCACTTACCCTAACCCCTGCGAAAATCAGATTTCATCTTCAACTCAATGACGAATGAGGTATTACTATGCTTAAACCCTCTGTTATCATGGAAGCTTTTGAAAGAATGGGGTATACAGGATCTCGCACTTCTTTGAAATATCTTAAGGGTAAATTTGCCCTCAGTGGAGATTTTTTGTGCATACCCTGTTACATTGTTTCTCAAAGAAAACCACCAGTTTTGGTGAGTTTAGCAGTTCTATTGCCTCTGCAATGGTCTGCTTGGCCACTAAACAGGTGTTCAATTTTTCCCAAATGATTTTTGATGATCTTGTGTATAATCTTGAGAACATAAACAATTCAAAAGTCAAAACGTTTTATATGTTCCCAAGATTCATCCAAGAAGTTATCACTAAGGAATTGACGGATGTACCAATGCATGGTGACACCTATAAGAGCTCTGCTCTTGGTCATAAGGTGTTTGCCAATATGCAGAGACCTGTAGAAGGCTCAAATGACCAATTCACTCCATTGTTCTCTACAATGATGAGAGTGAACCACCCCAAGGTGAGGCATCAGGCTTGCAGCCCACACAACCAAGCATTCCCACTGATGACCTACCCACACCTGTCACAGAAACAATTTCTCAGTCCCTTGATAACACCCCCAACCCTCCACTCAAAAAGTATCAAAGAAAGAACAGGGGAGCTCCTTCCTCCTCTGGTTCTAAACCCCAAGAGCCTATAAGCCAACAGTTGGAGCACTCTCCTTCTGATAATATCCAAAGGGAAACCCCTGGAGTGATGCCCCACTCAAGTGTAAAGAAGGTGCCCTCTAAGGAGAAGGATGGGCATGTGGTTGGTGAGGCTCAGACTACTGGTGTTTCACAAGGTGGGCATCAGGACAGTCTGAACATTGCTAAGACCCCCACCACGGCAACTCCCATTGAGAAATCAAAGGGAGGACCCAGGTGCCAAGAAACCAAGGGGACATCTAGTGCTTCAGCTAGGCTGAAGACTGGTGTTAAAAAGCTCAAAGATCCAGTAATGGAGGTAAACACTCCTAAACCTGGTGAGGGCAGATTTACACAACAGGAATTGATGGATAATTTCACTACAATTGCTAAGGATCTGAAGGCCTTTGAGAAGAATTTCAATGTCCATGATGCCAAACATGGTTCTCATGAGGCAAGGCTGGATACACTGAAGGAGTTAGTGACTGCCCAGCATGATTTGCTCAAGGTGCATGATGCACAGACAGATTGTGAAGCAAGCCAAGATCATTCAAGCTCAGGGTGCTACAATAGCTTCAATGAGGGGCACTGTTAGAGCTCTAAGGAAGAGGTACAATACTTTGGTTGCATTCACAAAGGGGGAGAGGAAATCTGAAGTTAAGGGGGAGCCAGAGAAAGATAAAGTGGTTGTGAATGAACCAATTCATGCTAAAAATTCTGAGTTGCCTGATGATTTGCCTGAAGATGTGATTGAAACTGGTGCTGGTGCTGAGGGGGAGGCTGAGAAAGTAGAAGAAACTAAGGTTGCTAAGGTTGCAAATGAACCTGTAGTTGATTCCAGTACTGGAGATGAACTAAAAGATGCTATTGGTACAGAGGCTGAACCAGCAATGGGAGTAAATGAAGATGAGCTTACTATTGCTGAGTCGCTTGTGAAAATGCCTGAGGTGATTAAACCAACCAAAGGTGTAGTGATCAAAGAGCCTGAAGTGACCAAAAAGAAGACTGAAATTCCTCTTGATCCAAAAGACAAAGGAAAAGAGAAAATGGTGGAAGAAGCAGAGTCTGAAACTGATGATGAAGCTGCTGAAGCTAAAAGAAAAGTATTGGAGTATGAAGCCTCTGAAGCTCTTGCTAAGAAACTAAGTTTGGAGGATCAAGAGAGAGTGAATCAAGAAATAAAGGAAAGAAAGAAGAAACAGGCACAGCAAGATAAGGCTGGAAAAGCTGCTGCCAAGAAGTTACAGAACAAGTTCAACAAGGAAGTGGAGGCTAAAAAGATCAAAAAGAAGATTGTCAAACCATTGACAAGAACAGAAGAAAGAAAAAGAATGGTAAGATGTCTAGCTGGAATTCTTGGAAGGCCTGTCCAATACTTCTCAAGATGGTCCTTTGAGAAGGTTAAAAAGCATTATGAAGATGCTAGAAAAGAAACTGAGGTTGAAAAGGAGGTGGTTGAAGAAAAAGAAGTACAAGTGCAAAGAAGAAGCAAGAAAAAGCATGATGTTAATACCACTGCTGAAGGGGATACCACTGCTGTTGGTATTACCTCTGCTACTAATGCTGAGATTGATGAAGAAAAGGTTGAAATAGAGAAGAAGAAGGTTGATAAGGAGCCAACTCAGATTGAGAAAGAAACTTCAAAATTGGCTAAGCAAATCAGTCAAGCTAAAAAGAAGAGGAAGAAGTCCATTGATCATAAGCCAACCAAAAAGACAAAGATCTTCACTGAAGCATCAAGAGTGATAGACTGGTCATGCTTTGAAGATAATAAGGTTGTCTTCTTCAGAATAGTGAGAGAAGATCAGACTAGTGAAGTGTTCTCAAATGTGTACAGAATATTCACTAAACTCTCAGCTGCTGATTTAAAGAAGATGTATGAGATTGGATGCACCAAAGAGAAGACTGGATTTGATGAAGTGGCTCTTGTTTAGGATAATCTGCAGACTATGTTTGCATTTGAAAAGGCAAAGGAGGAGAAGCAGAAAAGGAATGAAAGGCTAGGTAAAGAAGTAAAAGAAGGAGAAGTAGTTGCCTGGAACTGTTACAGAGCAAACAGAGTTCTTATGATTACTTTTGATGGAGGAGTCAAGAGATACTTCTTGGTAGATAAGAGGTATGACTTTGACAGAAGATTGGTGGAAGGAATTTTGAGGAAAACAAAATCTGTTTTGTCTGATTTGGAAAAAGAAGTCATTGAAAACATGACTAAACAGCTAGCAGAGTTGAATGAAGAAGAAACAGCTGAAGAAGAGAAAGTGGTGATTTGGGGAGTAAAAGGTATCTTCAAAAAGTTCTACTTTGTACAGTGGAACAATGGTAAACAAAGAAGCCATGTAGAATTTGGTGAAATCTTGAACTTGGTTACTGCTGAAGACAGAGTAACTATGCATGCATATGGATTGGAGAAGCTTCAAGAGTTTCTGAAAGATACAAATCATTCAGACCATGCCAAGATGATCAAGAAAGCAATGCAACATCTGAAGAACTTAATTTCTGATTGAAATCAGAAGTTAAGTTAGGGGGAGATTGTTAGGAAATAATCTGTTGCATTACCACTGCTGGAGATAAGTTGGTTAACACTGCTGGTGTTGGAGTGATTACCACTGCTAGTTCCGTGAAGGTTACCACTGCCAATATAAGTGTATTCACTAAAGATCAACTTACCACTGCTGTTGAAGATTACCACTGCCTATATGAAGTTACCACTGCTGGTGTAAAGTTAACACTCCTTTTGTTTTACCACTGCTATCAAGATGAAGATAAGGAAAGGATTGCGATGATTTGAAGATATAGACAAGATACGATCTGCTTGGAGATATTTTAGAGATTATCTTGTAAATCTAGTTTCCTTATTGTTATCTTGTAATTCGTATATATAGCTGATAGGTTTTTTATTATTAGATACGAGTTTTCATAGCTTTTGTTTTAGAATTAGAGCCTCAAGATTGTTCTTGTAATCCCTGCAATAGAGAAGTGTTGCACGTCTGTTTTGAGCCTGTTCAAACAGATTGGGGCTTGAGTTTGTAATCATTAAGCTGTTGAAATCAATATATACACAGTTTGTTCTAAATCCATTGTCTTGTTCAAATAATCAAAGTGTTATTCCGCAAACTTCTTTGATTAAGTTTTCTGATCTTGATCATTGATCCTGTCACATCAGGCTATTCTTGGCATTTGCATCTTACAAAGGATTCAAAGTCTATCAGATGGATGTTAAGAGTGCCTTTCTTTATGGCACTATAGATGAAGAAGTTTATGTCAGTCAACCACCAGGGTTTGAAGATCCCAAATACCTTGATAAAGTTAACAAGTTGAGGAAAGCTTTGTATGGTCTTCATCAAGCACCTAGGGCTTGGTATGATACCTTGTCCTCATATTTGTTGGAAAACAAATTTGAGAGAGGTGTATTGATAAGACCTTGTTCATCAAGAGAACTAAGACTAATATGCTTCTAGTGCAGATTTATGTAGATGATATCATCTTTGGATCTACAAAGGATGATATGTGCAAGGAATTTGAGGAACTGATGCACAAGAAATTTAAAATGAGTTCTATGGGAGAACTAACTTTCTTTCTTGGTTTGCAGGTCAAGCAGAAGCCTGAAGGGATATTCATCAATCAGTCCAAATATGTTGCATCCATGCTACAAAAGTTTGGAGTGAATGATGCAAAGCCAGCAAGCACTCCAATGGAAACTCATAAACATCTTACTGCTGATGTTGAGGGGGAGGAAGTTGATGTACACCATTATAGATCCATGATTGGATCATTAATGTATCTTACAGCATCTAGACCTGATATTATGTTTGCTGTTTGTGTTTGTGCCAGGTTTCAGGTTAGGCCCAAGGAGTCTCATCTACATGCAGTCAAAAGGATATTCAAATATCTGAAGGGCCAACCAAGATTGGGACTGTGGTATCCCAATGATTCCTCCTTTGACTTAGTGGCATACACAGATAGTGATTATGGAGGAGCAAACTTGGATAGAAAGTCTACATCAGGAGGATGTCAATTCTTGGGAGGAAGGTTGGTTTCATGGCAATGCAAGAAACAGACCACTGTTTCACAATCCACAACAGAGGCTGAATACATAGCTGCATCACAATGCTGCTCACAAGTGCTTTGGATTCAAAATCAGATGCAGGACTATGGTCTTTCATTCTTGCAGACACCAATCTATATAGACAATAACAGTGCTATTAGTATTGTCAACAATCCAGTCAAGCACTCCAAGACCAAACATATAGAGATCAAGTACCACTTTATTAGAGACTGTAATGAAAAGAAGCTAATTCAAGTTCTGAAAGTCCACACTGATGATCAATATGCAGACCTGTTCACAAAAGCATTTGATGTTGGCAGGTTTACATTTTTGGTTACAGGTGTTGGAATGATGAACTCTGAATAACACTTCTCTTTATTACACTTTTGTTTGTACTTTCTCTGTATACTTTCTTCCATTTTGTTTTTATTCTTATTAGTATTTTATTGAGTTTGTGAATGTTGCAGATACATGGTGAAGTTCATGGTATTGAGTGCCCAACGCTTGAGGATGTTACCACTGCTTAGTTGGAATTACTTCTACTAGCAGTGTCAATATCACGATATATGATTTTCATGTCTAAGTCTTTACCACTGCTAGTGTTGCACATTACCCCTGCACGCACATTCGCACATTACCTCTGCTTGCACACTCGCACATTACCACTGCTCGTGCATTCGCTTTTTACCTCTGCTCTTACAATCGCATGTTACCACTGTGCTTGAGTTTTACCACCGCTGGTGTTATATGTGTCTTTTTACCACTGAGCGTGTAAATATCACTGCTTTTAAACTTACACGGGTTTTTACCACTGCTTTTAATTTGGCACATGTAATTACCTCTGCTTCAGTAAGTTACCACTGCTATTGCCAAGGATTTGAAGGCATTTGAGAAGAATTTTAATGTACATAATGAGAAGCATGGTTCTCATGAGGCACGGCTGGATACTTTGGAAGAGCTAGTGACTGCCCAACATGATTTGATCAAGGTGCATGATGCAAGAATTGTGAAGCAAGCCAAGATTATTCAAGCTCAAGGTGCTGCTATGGCTTCAATGAAAGGCACTGTTAGAGCTCTGAGGAAGAAGTACTTCACTTTGGTTGCATTCACAAAGGGGGAGGGGAGATCTAAGGTGAAGGGGGAGCCAGAAAAAGAAAGAGTTGTTGTGAATGAACCAGCTGATGTTGCTAGTTCTGAGATGCCTGATGAGTTGCCTGAAATTGTGATGGAAACTGGTGCTAAGGGGGAGACTGAAGAAGGAGTTAATGAAGAAACTAAGGTTGAAAGTGAACCTTTAGTTGATGCTGTTGATACAGGGGCTGAACCACAAGTGGGAGTTAATGAAGAAACTAAGGTTGCAAGTGAACCTTTAGTTGATACTGTTGATACAGGAGCTGAACCACAAGTGGAAGTTAATGAGGATGAGCTTACAATTGCTGAGTTACTTGTGAAAATGCCTGAGGTAATTCAACCAACCAAGGGTGTAGTGATCAAAGAATCTGAAGCTACAAAGAAGAAGATTGAAATCCCTGTTGATCCAAAAGACAAGAGAAAAGAGAAAGTATTAGAAGAAGCTGAGCCTGAAACTGATGATGAAGCTGTTGAGGCTCAAAGGAAAGTGTTGGAATTTGAAGCTTTAGAGGCTCTTGCTAAGAAACTGAGTATGGAGGATCAAGAGATATTGAACAAAGAAGAGAAGGAAAGAAAGAAGAAACAAGCTCAGCAAGACAAAGCTGGAAAGGCTGCAGCTAAGAAATTACAAGACAGGTTCAACAAGGAAGTTGAAAAAGAAAAGATCAAAAAGAAGATTATCAAGCCATTGACCAGAACTGAAGAAAGAAGAAGAATGGTGAGAAGTCTTGCTGGAATTGTTGGAAGACCTGTCCAATACTTCTCAAAGTGGTCTTTTGAGAAAGTCAAAGAGCACTATGAAGAAGCTAGAAAAGAAACTGATGTTGTAAAGGAGGCTGGTGAGGAAAAAGAAGTCCATGTGCAAAGAAGAAGTAAGAGAAAGCATGATGTAGTTACCACTGATGAAGGTACTACCACTGCTGAAGAGAAGGTTCCCATTGCTAGTGAAACAGAGGAGAAGAAGGTTGATAAAGAACCAACTCAGATAGAGAAAGAAACTGCTAAATTGGCTAAGCAAATCAGTCAAGCAAAGAAGAAAAGGCAGAAGTCCATTGCTCATAAAAGGCCAACCAAGAAGAGGAAAATATTCACTGAAGCTTCTAAAGTGATAGATTGGTATTGCTTTGAAGACAGTAAAGTTGTGTTCTTCAGGATTGTAAGAGAGGATCAGACAAGTGAGGTGTTCTCTAATGCCAACAGAATATTTACAAAGCTCTCAGCTTCAGATCTGAAGAAGTTATATGAGGTTGGATGTACTAAAGGGATGACTGAGTTTGCAGATGCCATTTTCTTCCAAGAAAAACTTCAAACTATGTTTGCATTCGAGAAAGCCAAGGAGGAAAAGCAGAAGAAGAACATGAGACTGGAAAAAGGTGAAGTGAAAGAAGGAGAGGTAGTTGCTTGGAACTGCTACAAGGCAAATAGAGTATTCACTGTCACTTATGATAATGGTGTCAAAAGCTACTTCTTAGTAGATAAGAGGTATGACTTTGAAAGAAAGATGATAGAAGGAGTTTTGAAAAGAAAGAAGTCTGTTATGATTGAACTGGAGAAAGAAGTCATTGAGAATCTGACAAATCAGTTAGCAGACTTGAAAGAAGAAGAAACAGCAGAAGAAGAAAAAGTAGTGCTATGGGGAGTAAGAGGAATCTTCAAGAAGTATTACTTTGTACAGTGGAACAATGGAAAACAAAGGAGCAATGCTGAGTTTGATGGGATTCTGAACTTGGTTACTGCTGATGATAGAGTAACTATGCATGAGTATGGGTTGGAAAAACTTCAAGAATTTTTTAAGGACTCAAATAGTTCAGACCATGCTAAGATGATTAAGAAGGCCATGCAACAGTTGAAGAACTTAATTTCTGATTAAAATCAGAAGTTAAGTTAGGGGGAGATTATTCTGTTGCATTACCACTGCTGAAAGTCTTTTGATTAACACTGCTGGCTTTGGAGTTCTTACCACTGCTAGTTCATCTGAAGGTTACCACTGCCAGTATGTGTGATTTCACTGAAGATAAGATTACCACTGCTCTTGGAGAATTACCACTGCCTGTACAAGATTACCACTGTTGGTTGAAGGTTAACACTGCTTTTGTTATTACCACTGCTGACAAGATAATGATAAGGAAAGGATTGCGATGACTGAAGATATGGACAAGATACGATCTGCTTGGAGATATTTTAGAGATTATCTTGTAAATCTAGTTTCCTTATTGTAATCTTGTAATTCGTATATATAGCTGATAGGTTTGTCTTTGTTAGATACGAGTTTTTCATTAGCTTTTGTTTAGAATTCTAGCCTCAAGATTGTTCTTGTAATCCCTGCAATTGAGAAGAGTTGCACGTCTGTTTGAGCCTGTTCAAACAGATTGGGGCTTGTGTTTGTAATCATTAAGCTATTGAAATCAATACACATACAGTTTGTTATAAATCCATTGTTTTGTTCTTATAATCAAAGTGTTATTCCGCAAACTTCTTTGATTAAGTTTTCTGATCTTGATATTTAGATCCTGTCATTATGAATATTAGTTGATTGGCATTGACTATTAATTGATACATTTTGGTACGTGCGTCATTAAAAATTGTTTTAGGATTAAGTTTAATTTATTTTGATATTACGTTTATAAATTATTATACGATTACGTCTATAAATTATTACATGATACATTCTTAGTTTTTATTGGAAATATGTGAGATTTAAACACGTAAGGTGATCGCAAAAAATTTAATTTAAAATAGATTTATGAACGGACATAAAATCCCCGTTTCCCCGTGGGGATCCCCGCTACCCGTTGGGGACGGGATGGGGATATGAGTAAATTCCCCGGTGGGGATGGGGAAGGGGACGGGGATGACGATGAGGGCTCGGGGACGGGGATGGGGATTGGGGTCCCCGCCCCAAACCCGCCCCATTCCCATGCCTAGCGAGTAGAGATATTACATATCTCTAATCTCTCACTCGAAATGGTTGTCTTGAGTAGAAAATTAGGTTATCTTTTTCCATCCTTGACATGTATAATTCTCCCTAATTGTTGTCTATTTTGAATTTTTCAATTGAAAAATCTCACTCTAAATTCTTGTGTTTAAGAGCAAAGTGGGTTTTGTACCATCTCATTTGAGACAGATATATTTCTTTCTCCACCGTTGTTGTCGATTTTTAGTTTGTATATTGTATTCCCTCAATTGAAGTTTCTCACCTCGAAATTTGTGTCTACCAGCAAATTTTTTTTTCATTTCATACATGTATGTTTCTCACTCAATTAAAGTTTCTTACTTGAAATCTGCTCTTACGGTTGTTTCTAAATAATGCTCTGATGACCTTTTATTTAAAGACACTCATAAGAGCAGAGTTCTAGTAAAAAACTTCAAATTGGGTGAGAAACATGCCCATGTGAAATGGAAAACATACAATTTGCTGGTAGACACATCAATTTTGAGCGAGAAACTTCAATTGAGTGAATACAATATACAAACTCAAAATCAACAACAATGGTGGAGAAAGAAATATATCGATATGAGATGAGATGATCCAAAACCCAATTTGTTATGAACACAAGAATTTAGAGTGAGAGGCTTCAATTAATAATTTCAAAGTAGACAACAATTAGGGAGAATCATACATGTTTGAGATGAGAAAAAATAACCTAAATTTCCTACTGAAGACAACCATTTCGAGTGAGAGATGGGAGATATGTTATATCTCTACCGACTAGTTGTTTAGGGCATGGGGAGAGAGGAAGGTAGAGAAGATTGAGTAGAACGTGAGGAGAGAGTGAGGAGTCGAAGAAGGAAATGTAGTAAGTTGTTGTACATGAGGCTTGAAAATGGGTACCGTTGCAATTCAGTTTTCTTGAAAAAAAAACTGATTCATTAAGTTATTCTCTTTATAGTATAGTAGATATATATATATATATATACTAGGTTTTAACCCCGTGTAATAGAAGGGCTAATTTAAAAAGAATTTGTTAGAATACTTATATTAAACATAAATTATGTAATACATGGGGTAAAAATTATTTTAGTTTCTATTTGAATTATAAATTTATTTATTAATATTTTTGTAGTTATTAAGACTTTTTGTTTCACATTTAAGAACCGCTTATGTAACATCCCAATTCTAATTTCCCATATTATATGCTAAATGTGCCTCATTTATATGTTACGAAGGATATTATGTGCTTACATGCGAGAAAAATGTTAAGCATGTTGAAATTTTACTAAGTGTATTAGTAGTGGCCATATAAGGTAACCGTTGATTTAGTGGGAGGTTGTGTTTGAAATTTTAAGGTTATGCTTATTTGGAGTATATGAGAGGATTTAGAAATTTTCATGACAATCGGAGTCAGATTGAGAAATTCGGAGAAAACGAGTCAAAACGTCAACGGTTAAGCTATGGATTCATAACCAATTTTTTAAGGAGATCTTTTCTGGAATATTATTATTGTAAGTTGTAGATTATTTCGTTACGAACGCGTAGGCGAAAACCTCGTCGAAAACGGAGTTCCGAGCGAAAAGTTATGTCATTTTTAGTGTTTAGTGGTCAAATGGGTGCCCAAACCGGGTCAAACCCGACCCAACTCGAATTTGGCTTATTAAACACGAATTTTATACCCATTTTAAGCCATTTTCTGCTCCAACACTCCCACACACAGTAAAGGTGCGAATTACACACACTTAAGCTCAAACATCTTCAATTCTTGGAGAATCAAAGATCAAGTGATGAATTCTTGATGATTATGTGAATATTATTGAAGGTATACTCCTAATGCTAAGTTTAATCTTTAGAATTAGTGTCAATCATGGAAATTAAGGTTTGCATGTTTGAAATTAGTGGTTGATTTTGTAAGATTATAGTTTTATATTGGTTATTATCATGTTATCTTGAAGGATTACACAACAATTTGGAGGTAATCTCATATTTGTTCTTGTTTTGATGTTGTAACAAGTATGATGACATTTGGGTGAAATAAGCTTAATGCATGTGTAAGATAAGTGTAGAAATCATGATATTATGCTCAGATTATGATTATACATTATTTAGTTCTTTGATTACACGGTTGATTTGCAAGAATATGGAAAGAATAAGTGAGTATTCACTATGAATAAGTTGACTATTTGTTATACAAAGATGGATTTTTATGAAATTGGTAGAAATAGATGATTGGACCATGGTTTCTTGTTGATTTTACCTTGATGATGATAAAAATAAGTTAACATCTGAGTTTGATTAGGATTGAAATGGAAATGGATACTTATTTGGACAAAAGTATGATTTTTCGAGTTTGAAAAGCATGTTACAGCACTGTTTTGAAAAAATCGTATCAAATCATAGAAAAATCAGAAAAATATGAGGTCAGAGGCATTGGAAAGCTTGGATTATCTACTTTGTTTTGTATTCAGACCTTGAAATCTAATTCCGATCTTAGAAAGCGTAAAAATGGTCATCTTTTCGGAGTTGTAAAGCTGATTTCTGACAGCTTAGTGCTGCTGTTTTGTAAAAATTGTAGAAAATTGTAGAAATCTCCAAATGAGGTGAGGCCAAGTGCTATGATTAGATAATTGAGTCTAGTTTGTTTCTTATTTGATGACAAAGACCTGAATATGAGTTTAAAAAGGGCAAAACAGATCTGCAAGCAGCAGCTCTTATGGAAATATTGTAAAGTGCTTAAATAGGATTTGTGTATAACTTGTGTTTCTTTCCTTGGTTGCTTACGAGACTTTGTACCTACACTCCAGGGGGTAAAGACATATTTGAGGCTATGGAGGCATTTTGTATGTGGTACTTTGGACTTGCTTTGTGAGCTCATCTCGGAACTTTTTCGGTATTGTACGTGTTGCAAATATCGACCACACCACACTCGATCTAACCCGGTTAAACCGAATCAAGACCAAGTAGAAACTTAGTCGAGATTAACCCAAGACCCAAAATAAACTTAAACGAGTTTATATGCGGAAAGAAAACGATAAACACGAACTCTCAACGGAAACGATAATAACCCACACAATAATAATTGTAACTTGACGGAAATAAAAGAGGAAGAGAAACGACACAAGATTTATGTGGAAAACCCAAAACGGGAAAAACCACGGGTGGAGGAGACCACCGAGAAATTCACTATACTTCGATGATTACAACACTTGAGAAAGGAGAGACGATGAAGATTATTACAGACTGAAATGCTAAACTAACTTAGCTATATTAGTTGGGAGCATATATATATGAGGTAATTATATATTTTGGTGTATATCTGATGTATCTTTCTTCCATGGAGAGCTCCATATTTATAAGTGGATTTTAGCTTGGTGACCAAGCCATACGTAGCCTCCAAGTTAGGAGTGTCCTCCAAGTTGATGACCTCATGCATATGACATCATAGGTGTGATGTCATTAGTTAATTTTATATAAAATCCATTATTTGAGTAAAATAGATTTACAATCTCCACCTTTTTACTCTAATTAATGGATCATCCCAACAAACAGTCATCTTCATGAAACAAAGCTCCAGCACAAGTTTTCTCCTCCTCCGCCAGCCTGTCACTGATTACTTCTCACCACGGATTCCGACCAAGTTTGAAAATAAATCAAACTTAGCAGTCGGAAGAACTTTGGTCATCATGTCGGCCGGATTATCGTGAGTAGATATCTTCCTCACCTTGAAGTCTCCCTTAGCGATGACCTCTCGTATGAAATGATAGCGCATATCAATATGCTTAGTGCGCTCATGGAGCATTTGATCTTTTGTCAAGAATATAGCACTTTGGTTATCGCAGAATACTGTATCATAGTAAGCTCATCATCGCTAAGGCTACTGAACAACCCTTTAAGCCATATCGCCTCTTTAAAACCCTCGGTAACGGCCATGTATTCAGCCTCAGTTGTAGATAAAGCAACCGTTGTTTGAAGAACGGCCTTCCAACTGATGGCACATGACCCCATCGTAAACACGTACCCGGATAGAGAGCGGCGGCCATCCATATCTCCACCATAGTCAGAATCAACATAACCCTGAACACTATCTCTTGAAGTCCCAAAACACACGCAATGATTTCTAGTACCAGATAGGTACCGAAGAACCCACTGAACTGCCTTCCAGTGCTCTTTGCCCGGATTAGCCATATAACGGCTCACCATGCTTATAGCATAGGCAAGGTCCGGTCTTGTACAGATCATTGCATACATCAATGACCCAACCACACTAGAGTAAGGAACCCGAGACATATCATCTTTTTCTTTATCAGAAACAGGGCATTGTTTTGCAGATAATTTGAAATGAGCAGCAATAGGAGTGTTTACCGCTTTAGCGCCATTCATGTTGAATCTCTTCAACACCTTCTCGATGTATCTCCTTTGACTGAGTGTCAAAGTACCCGCCTTACGATCTCTTGAAATCTCCATGCCGAGAATCTTTCGAGCTTCTCCCAAATCCTTCATTTCAAACTCCGCACTCAACTGATCCTTGACCTGTTGGATATCTTTCTTGTTCTTTGAGGCTATAAGCATATCATCCACATAAAGCAATAGATATACAAACGAACCATCTTCACATTTCTTTATATAGACACAACTGTCATATAAACAACGTAAGAAATTATGTGTCGTCATAAAGGTATCAAACCTTTTATACTAGTGCCGTGGTGACTGCTTCAACCCATATAAGGACTTCTTTAACCGACAAACCAGATCTTCTTGACCAACACTCACGAAACCTTGAGGCTGATCCATGTAAATTTCTTCCTCTAGTATGTAGAAATGCAGTTTTAACGTCTAACTGCTCAAGCTCAAGATCATGCAATGCAACTATGCTCAACAATGCACGTATAGAAGAATGCTTGACAACCGGCGAGAATATATCCGTGAAATCAATACTTGGAATCTGACTGGATCCCTTTGCCACAAGTCGGGCCTTGTATCTGGGAGGCTCTATGTCTGGTATCCCTTCCTTCTTCTTGAAAAGCCACTTGGATTTGACTGCCTTTTTGCCTTTGGGAAGAGGAGCGAGCTCCCACGAACCATTTTTCTGTAGAGACTCCATTTCATCATGCATTGCCACAATCCATTTTTCTGAATCTTTAGAATCAACCGCTTCAGTATACGTAGATGGATCCTCATCTGACTCGATCTCGAGGGCAACACTAAACGCACATGCTACCACCTCAGCTTCAGTGAACCGTACAGGACGGGTTACCTGTCTTCGACCTCGATCCCTGGCGATGCAAGGTTGTGGCTCGGGTGGTGGCGAATTAAGAGCACCATCACCCTCACTACAAGACGGCGAAGACGAAGACGGCTGTGAGACAGTAGGAGACATCGTCGAAGGACCAATAGGCGTCGTCGAAGGACCAACTGGTAACTCCACCTCCACTCGAGATTCCTTAGAAGAACAAGGAACATCTTCATTCGGCTGATCAGAAATGAAAGGCTTGCACAACATAGAATTTTCGTCAAAAGTCACATCCCTTCTAACAATGGTCTTTCGGGTCTTTGGACACCATAGCCTGAACCCTTTTACACCGGCTTTGAAACCTAGAAATACACATTTAACGGCTCTTGGATCAAGTTTTCCATTGTCCACTTTGGCATAAGCGGGACAACCGAATATCTTCAAGTCAGAATAATTTGCAGGTTTTCCCAACCACACCTCAAACGGTGTTTTCTTGTCAAGGGCATATGAGGGAGAGCGGTTAATTATGTAACAAGCAGTTGATGCGGCTTCGACCCAAAACGATTTTGCCAAACCAGAGTTTGACAACATGCACCAAACTTTTTCCATGATCGTTCGGTTCATGCGTTCCGCAACACCATTTTGTTGGGGAGTGTGAACCACCATATGGTGTCTGGTAATGCCTTGACTGGTGCAAAAGGCATTAAACTCCGCCGAACAGAACTCTAGACCATTATCGGTCCAGAGATATTTGACATGCTTGTCGGTTTGCTTTTCTACCATAGTCTTCCAATCACGGAAGGAAGCAAACACATCATTTTTGTGTTTCAAGAAATAAGCCCACACTTTACGCGAGTAGTCGTCGATAATCGTCAGCATGTAAAGTGCACCACCATGCGATGGTACTCTCGCGGGACCCCATACGTCAGAATGCACGTACTCGAGAATCGCCTTGGTCGTATGAGTTGAGCTCGAGAATGACACCTTCTTTTGCTTCCCAAATACGCAATGCTCACAGAATGGAAGCTTCTCGAATGCTTGGCTACCCAAAAGCTTTCGTTTGCTCAACTCCATCATACCGGCTTCACCTATGTGCCCGAGTCTCATGTGCCACAACTTCGTATTATCGACATTTGAAGGAATCGATGAAGCTACGTAAGCATCTCCCATGATGGTAGTGCCTGTCAGAATATACAAATTAGCACCCTGTCGAGTGCCCTTCATGTAGACTAGATTACGTCTGATCACTCGGATTATTCCATTTCCACCGACGAACTTGTAGCCTTTGATATCAAGACTACTGAGAGAAATCAGGTACATGCCTCACGTTACCCAAAGTTCATATAACCCCATCGAACATCTTGATACGGACATTACCTCGACCCACAACCGTGCATATATGGCCGTTTCCAACCCGAACCGACCCTGAGGATCGTTCATAAGTTGAAAACCAGTCACGGTTCGGGCACATGTGGTAGGTACATCCCGTGTCAATAATCCACTCGGGTGGTGAAGCATTCACCTCGTCAGAAACGAACAGCAATTCGCCCATATCATCTTCAACTACGTCGGCGTGAGAATGGCTAGAAGAGACGGCTTCTTTGCCTTTGTTTTTGTTCTGTAATCTGTAGCATTCATCACTAACGTGACCCTTCTTTTTACAGAAGCTGCAAAATTTTCTCTTGACCTTGGATTTCGACTTCGATCTCCCCGGGCTTTGGAAGTCTCTCTCCGTATGTCTCCCTCTGACACTAAGGCCTTCGGCCGCCTTAGTTACGTTAGCAATCTGCTTCATCTTGTCTTTGGAATCCAAAGCAACTATGACATCGTCTAGCACAAGTGTATCGCGGCTATACATGATCGTGTCACGAAAGTGACTATACGAATCAGGAAGCGATGTTAACAAGAACAAAGCTAAATCATCGTCTTCGTATGTCACGTCCATATTCTCTAAATTGCAAACCAATTCTTTGAATGTGGACAAGTGACTAGACAATGAACTACCCTCCGCCATCTTCAGATAAAACAAACGTTGCTTTAAGTGAAGTTTGTTTGGTAGGCTTTTCGTCATCAACAACTGCTCCAGTTTTAGCCATATTGCCGCCGCCGAAGTTTCCTTCAGCACATCTTGCAACTGATAACACCAATTTTTGGTGTTATTTTAGTCCTATTTCCAACGGGTTTGCCGTCTTCGAGTGAGTAAAGCGTAAGATTTCATGGTTTTATTGTAAGGATTTCAGGAATTACCGAAAGGCTATGGAAAGTTCGAAAAAAGGACAAGAAACGCAAGGATTTGTGAGAGACTCGTAAGTGAGTTAGAGTTGATGGAAACCGGGCGCAAGAACGTGTTGATCGGAACTTGAAGAAAAGTTTCCAAGCGTAAATAGAGTGCTAGCAAAGAAGAATCTGATGGCATTTGGAAAAGAAAGCTAGACTTGCTGATGAGACTTCAACCCACACAATGATTGCTGATGAGACTTCAACCCTCGTCAGATGCGATTCTGGTAAAGAGACGTCCGAGGGTTGATCCGAGGGTTGAACCCTTGGACGCAAGTCTCGTCAAGTGTGTTTGATTATTATAAAAGGGCTTTTCAGCCTAGGGTTTTGGGATTGACGATTTTCTCTTCAAGTGGGGCGACTTCTACACCAACTAGGGCGATTTTTGGCTGGAGAAAACACAAGATTAAAGGGAGATATCGATATCGATTGGAGAGAGATTTCTACACCGAATCTTCACCGTTCTTCGTGGGTATTGCGCAACAAGGGGAGTTTTTATGAGTTTTTCTTGTTCTAGACTTATGGATTCTTCATCTTTTGAATTGTTTGTTTATACCCCCAACATGAACTAATCTTTAGATGTTGGGGGTTGGTTTGAATTTGGTTTTAAGCTTATGAACACATGATTTGTGACTTTTATCAGTTTTCTTTATTAGTGAAGCATATGATTTTTGGATTTAATGCTTTTGTGAGTTTGGCCAACTTCCAATTGATTTGTTTGTTAATTATTAAGTTCGAGAGAATTAATCGTTAACTTGAACTTGGAATTATATGCCTAAGGTGAGATATTGGGTAGAGATACACCAAGTAAACCTTAATCCCGTTTTAATTCTTGAATGCTTGATGCTTTTTGGAATCGATTGTTGAGATCGAGAGATGAAACGTTGTTTTCCAAAATAGGATCTATTGTTATTCGAGAGAAAACAATAGTGACTTCTATAAGATTGGGTTTCATGAAAGAGATTACTGATAATTGTCCAAAGTAAAGTGTTTATTTGTGAAAACCTTAGGATTTCCAACCCTCAGCAGTTTTCTCCAACTGAAAGTTTACCAATTTAGTTTATTTGTCGTTCTATTTGTTTAGTTTAACTAGTATTACTTTAATCATCAACAACTCAAAATTCGGATTTTCCAGTCAATAGTGAATATTAGCCATTGTGACGTTCAGTTCTAATTCCCTTGGTTCGATCTCGTACTTACCGGTACATATTACTTGATTCGACCCGTACACTTGCGGTTAGATTTAGGGGGGTGTAAACCCGCTCTATCAGCAACACATCGTGAGATAAGTGTAAACGGATTTGAGATTGCCTTCAAATCCTTCTTTATCTTCTCTTCGGGAGATAAAGTCGTCGGCATTTTCTCGACGCCCAAAAGTGCCTCATCAAGTTCTAACTGGATTAGAACATCCCTCATTTGTACTTGCCATAATGGAAAGCGAGTATTTCGATCAAGTTTTGGAATATCGAATTTCATCGATGACATAGTTATCACCGACGAAGGATACCCTATCAAGAATTCACAAACGAAGTTTATCGAAAAACAAGCCCGAAAAGCTCTGATACCACTTGTTGCAAATATCGACCACACCACACGCGATCTAACCCGGTTAAACCGAATCAAGACCAAGTAGAAACTTAGTCGAGATTAACCCAAGACCCAAAATAAACTTAAATGAGTTTATATGCGGAAAGAAAACGATAAACACGAACTCTCAACGGAAACGATAATAACCCACACAATAATAATTGTAACTTGACGGAAATAAAAGAGGAAGAGAAACGACACAAGATTTACGTGGAAAACCCAAAACGGGAAAAACCACGGGTGGAGGAGACCACCGAGAAATTCACTATACTTCGATGATTACAACACTTGAGAAAGGAGAGACGATGAAGATTATTACAGACTGAAATGCTAAACTAACTTAGCTATATTAGTTGGGAGAATCTATATGAGGTAATTATATATTTTGGTGTATATCTGATGTATCTTTCTTCCATGGAGAGCTCCATATTTATAAGTGGATTTTAGCTTGGTGACCAAGCCATACGTAGCCTCCAAGTTAGGAGTGTCCTCCAAGTTTGATGATGACCTCATGCATATGACATCATAGGTGTGATGTCATTAGTTAATTTTATATAAAATCCATTATTAGAGTAAAATAGATTTACAGTACGGTTAAGTCGGTGAGTTAAATAGTTAATTGTTACATATTGTTTTGTGTATATATATATATATATATATATTTGTATGTGAATGTTTCTAGTCTTGAATTGATTTACATCCTCTTTCTTTGACTTTGATTTTATTTCTTGAGTTTGTTCCATATCATGATCTCGTGACATCGGTTTGCTTTCCGGATCCGGATTCATGGTTTTGTTCCTTAGATTATACGCCATAGTACGGGTACTACTGCGTGTGGTATACCGAAAGTTGATGGCAAAGTCAAGATCCCGGGGTTAGACGGGTGAGGCTTTCTGCGGTTGTGGATACTCGTTGCTCGGATAGGAGGACGAGCAATAAGTAGGGAACCTTGACACATACCCGGTAGAGGAAGGCGGGCAGTACAAGGCTTCCCATAATGTAATATTCTTACTCGAACTTTGGCATGAGCCCGGGAGAGGAAGGACGGGGTGATGCATTGTTCTCATTATGTTTATCGATTCGATCATTTCGTTATTGATACGTATTGTTGTTGAGTACATTTGGTTATTCAACATGTTTTCTCGTTGTATCATGTGTTATTGGTATGATATGTTATAATGATTTAACTATGAAATTCTATGAACTTAGCACCCAGTACGTGTTTGTTCACTCGGTTTCTTGTAAGTCTCTGTTTGCATTCGGTATATGTTTTAAACTCTTTTACTAATAAGAGTCTACCGTGTATGTATATACATATATATATATATATATGCATCATTTATATGTAATACTTAACTATCTAACTCACTAAGCGTTCGCTTACCTTTTAAGTGTTAACCCCTCTCAGGAAAGAAGGCTGATAAGGGGAAAGAAACCGCAGTTTGACTTGGAAGATTATCGGTAGACTTTGAAGACTACGAACGACTTTTGGTATAGATATGTAGTAGTTTATTTCTGTTACCTATAGATGTAATAGTTGTAGTTAGTTTGGTTTTGGGTTATATGTATGTTCCGTTTATTTTGCTACTTAACTCGGTTTGTAAGTAAAAGTCCATTATGTTTGGTTTGGAATCGTGTTTTGGTTGGTCAATATCACTAAAATAGAACGGATATTTTGAAGTTTTATAGAAAAATAATATCCCATGTTTTGAGGTTAATCAAAGTATTTTAATTGGAGACTATGAAATTGGTAACTTGAGGTTTCGTAACCGAGGTGTTACAGCTTATCATCATCAAAAGTTTTAAGAGGTGCACCATCCACCTCATATTTTTAGATGGAAGCTCGTTTCTGCTTTACAGTGCATTTGAAGTGCTTTTATTACTTTTGATTGAAGATTGTTATATAATTCTAATCGAACACCACAATCCAACATCTCATATTGTTAAAGCTACAGGGTATACGAATTATATTTGATAAAACAGACAATTTATAGAAATCACGTAACTTCTCTTGCTCTCTCAATCCAAATGGATACAAGAATGTATAAAAATATAGAAAAATAACTTCAGATTCTCTTTGTTCCTCAATCCAAAAGCACTTAAGAACAATAAAAAAATTTTAGAAGGATGAAAAATAAAAAATATAGGAACGATGTTTCAAGTTCTCGGATTTAGATTCTATATGCTCTGTGCCGCATTGTGTACAATTAGATAACTAGTTTAAAATAAAGTACAGTAGAACTCGTGACAAGCAATTAAAACTTTCCCTAGACTTGCTAGATTGGAGGTTGATTTGGAGTCTAAGATAGCAAAAAATGGCTCTTGGGTAGAAGATATTTGGGTGTGGAATTGGTCGTGGCGCAGGGAGCCGAGGGGGAGAGAGGTAGGAGAGCTCGCGGAATTAGAAAGGCTTAGTGGGTGGTGTCCGGTTAGAGGTAGGAATGATAAATGGGAATGGTCGGTCGTGAGTGATGGTAACTTCTCTACTAGGAAGTTACGTAACCTATTAGGCGAGGGAGGAGGGAGTGGTGAGGAGTAAAGAGGAATGATTTTCCTTGGATTGAAAACAACCTTTACAAGCCGTATAAATACAACAATGAAACCTTAATCAACAAAGGCCATGGGCCGGGCTAAGCCTAACAAAATACAAAATAAACCAATACAATATATTTACTAACATCCCCCCCCCCCCCCCCCCGCGCAATTTGAACATCCGGATTTCGAACGTTCAAACTGGATCTAAAATCAAGAAATAGTGATGCAGATAACCCCTTTGTAAAAATGTCAGCATATTGAGAACTTGATGGGACGTGAAGGACTTGAACATGACCGATAGCAACTTTGTCCCGGACAAAGTGAATATCCATCTCAATATGCTTCGTGCGTTGGTGTTGAACCGGATTGGATGACATGTAGACCGCACTCACGTTGTCATAATAAACAATGGTAGCTTTGGTGGGCGGTCGGTGGAGTTCGCGAAGGAGATTTCAATCCAACTTGTCTCGACAACGGCATTGGCGACTCCACGATATTCGGCTTCGGCACTAGAGCGCGAGATGACACCTTGACGTTTGGATGACCAAGACACAAGGTTGTCACCTAAGAAGACACAATAACCAGAAGTAGATCTGTGAGAGGCAGGGCATCCCCCCCCCCAATCTGCATCAGTATAGGCGATAAGGTCTAAAGAGGAGGAGACATGGATCTGTAGACCATGAGTCAGTGTGCCCCGTATGTAGCGTAAGATGCGTTTGAGAGCATCGAAGTGGGGCTCTCGAGGGTCATGCATATAAAGGCAAATCTGCTGTACCGCAAAAGCAATCTCTGGCCTGGTGAAGGTGAGATACTGAAGTGCCTCGGCAAGGCTGCGATATAACGTGGGATCAGTCACAGGCGGGCCATCTGCGCCTAATTTGTAAGCTGATTCTGTCGGGGTGCGAGCAGGGTTACAATTGAGCATGTTGGCACGCTCGAGAATCTGGGTTGCGTACTGCTGTTGTGATAAAAACAGAGCTGTAGATGATTGAGACGCGGAAATGCCTAAAAAATAATCAAGGGCACCCAAATCTGTCATAGCGAACTCATGGCCAAGCTGAGAAATGATCTGCCGAAGAAAAACTGCAGATGATGCTGTGAGAATGATGTCATCAACATATAACAGGAGATAAGCAGTGGCATGTGATGAGCGGTATATAAATAAAGATGGATTTGTCCGACTATGCTGGAAGCCGATCTGTAGAGCATACTATGCAAACCAGTGGTACCACGTTCGGGGGGCCTGTTTAAGGCCATAAAGAGAGCACTGAAGGTGGCAAACATGATCCAGATATCGAGGATCATGGAAACCCGGTGGCTGATGCATGTAGACAGTCTCCTGAAGATGTCCATGAAGAAAAGCATTCTTCACGTCAAGCTGGTGAATGGGCCAATGCTGAGAGACGACAATGCTCAGAACGGTGCATATGGTAGCCGGTTTCACAACCGGACTGAAAGTTTCATCACAATCTATTCTCTGTTGTTGGCTACGGCTATTGGCTACAAGACGGGCCTTGTAACGAGCTAGAGACCCATCAGCATGGTACTTGTGGCGAAAAAGCCACATGGACCGAACCACATTGACCCCGGGGGGTCGAGGAACAAGCTCCCAAGTCCTATTCGTGATAAGAGCACGATATTCCTCATCCATGGCCTTTCGCCAGTTAGGATCCTGTAGTGCCTGTAGATAGGACCGGGGTAAAGGGGTGATGGATGTGGTATGAAGGTTAAGACGCTGAGTAGGTTTGACAATCCCGCTCTTAGAACGAGTCGTCATAGGGTGTGTGGGGTGAGGAGTGGGAGAAGAAGCAGAAGATAAAGAGGGCGGGAGGTGGTTGCCCTGTATGTCGGCCGAAGAGTGGTTAGGGGAGGGAGCCGTGGGGTTGGGAGGAGGATGATGCGAATGGAGTATATCACGCATGATAGGAGAAGTGTCCGAGGGATCATCAAGAAAAGAGTATGAATGGGGGTTGGTTGGAGTGACCGAACCAAACGGTAGTATAGACTCATCAAAGACGACGTGACGAGAAATGATGATGCGTTTAGTAGAGAGATCAAGACATCGGAAACCCCTATGTTGTGAGGGATAACCGAGGAAGACACAAGGGGTGCTACGCGGAGCTAATTTATGTGGGGTAGTGATGTGGGGATAACATAAGCATCCGAAGACGCAAAGATGGGAGTAGGAAGGGTGTTTTTGATACAGTCGGTAGTGAGGTGTATCAAAGTTGATGGATGTGGATGGAAGAATATTGAGAAGATGGGTAGCCATATGTAGGGCTTCTACCCAATATGTGGGTGGAAGGTGAGAGTGGAAAAGTAAGGTCCGAACCACATTGTTAATGGTTCGAAGCATGCGCTCCGATTTCCCATTTTGTTGGGATGTGTGTGGGCACGAAAAAGGAAACTGAATTCCGTTTGAGGCGAAGAAGTCATGAAATTCTTTGTTGTTGTATTCCCCCCCCCCTTTATCACATTGAAAAGATTTGATATGAGAGTTCAATTAAGTTTTGACGTGGTGAAAGATTTCTTGAAATTTAGCAAAGACCTCAGATTTTTGTTTTAGAGGAAAGACCCACAAGTAATGTGTAAAGTGATCCAAAAAAAATAACATAATAACGTAGACCACTAACACTAGAAATGGGAGAGGTCCAAACATCAGAGTGTATTATTTCAAATGCATGCGAACAAACGGAATTAGAAATAAAGAAAGGGAGCTTGGTATGTTTTCCAAGTTGACAAGAATTGCAAATAACATCAAAGTTATTGCTAGTACAAGAAATAAAATTATTTAAAACTAATGACTTCAAGACTTGATCTTCGGGATGACCGAGCCGTTGATGCCATGTGGATTGAGTGGTGGAGATGAGAACTTGCGGGTTTGTTGGGTTGACCGGATAGAGAGGCCCATCGCTATCACATCGGATTAGAGGGCGCCGGGTCTTGTAGTCATTAACAGTAAAACCAAAACTATCAAACTCAATAGAAGTTTTATTTTGACGAGTAAATTGGCGAACAATTATTATCACATCGGATTAGAGGGCGCCGGGTCTTGTAGTCCTTAACAGTAAACCAAAACTGTTGAGCAATGTCCCACATCGGACACAAAGTGAACTTGTAATGTGCTTATAAGGGTCCTGGGCTACTCCATTCATAGCCAATTGGTTTTGAGTTGGAACCCCACAAACTTACATGTTATCAGAGCAAGGGTCACCCGTGGTTGGTCAAAAAGCCGCACGGACTCCACGTAACCCAAAAAGTATCCACGTGTTAGGCAAAAAGAACGCCACACGTGAGGGGGCGTGTTGAGAAATGTCCCACATCGGACACAAAGTGAACTTGTAATCTACTTATAAGGGTCCTGGGCTACTCCATTCATAGCCAATTGGTTTTGAGTTGGAACCCCACAAACTTACATGGTCAAGGATGAGCGGAACATATGTCTTTATGTTGGTTATGCCGAAAACCTTTTTGAACGGGGAAGGGTGTAGCCGGCCCTAGAATCGCCGTTTTTTTTTTTTGGAAAGAGAGAAGGGGGAGAGGAGAGAAATTAGAAAGGATCCTAATTCTGCTCTGATACCATAAAGAGGAATGATTTTCCTTGAATTGAAAACAACCTTTACAAGCCGTATAAATACAACAATGAAACCCTAATTAACAAAGGCCATGGGCCGGGCTAAGCCTAACTAAATACAAAATAAACAAATACAATATACTTACTAACAAGGAGGGTAGTGGGACGGAGTGGCGTTCGGTGGTTCCTAGGAAAATAAATGTGTTCGTTTGGAGGGCGAGGCTTGGTAGACTCCCTACGCGTGCGTATCTTGACAAATTGGGGATAGACCTTGATTCTCTTCTTTGTCCGAGATGCGGTGAAGGTGTAGAAGATATTGACCACGCCCATCTCAAGTGTGGCGAAATAGCTAGGTTGTGGAGTCGGGTAAAAAATTGGTGGAATAAAGTTGCGCCTTTGATGGATTCATGTCACATTTTTTTCATGAAGATTCGGAATTACTAAAAGTTTCAAAGGGTAAAGATAGGTGGGTGGGTGTGAAGTGGTGCTTCCTGTATCTAGTTTGGCAGCAAAGAAACAAGTTGGTCTTCAAGGGAGAGAATTGCCGCTTAAACGACATTTTCTTCGAGTGGCAACGATTGGTTTTCGAGTGGATTTCAGTTAGGTGTAAACAAGGTTGTGGGGACTCGTTCTCGTGGATAGCGAGTATTACTAATTGAGGTCGTGCAGTCAACGCAAGTGTCGATAGTAAGGGTGGCGTTTCAGATCTGTTATACGTCGGATTTTGATTTCAGTCAGGTATAGCAACAGCAAAGTCTGTTTCACGGCTGTCCTGTTAGGTATAGGGTTGCTGGGTATAGGGCTGTTGGATGGCGAAAGGTTGTTTCGAGGCTTTCGTACAGTCGTGCGCTGCTGTTATCGCAGGCCGTCTTTGTTGTCTCGGGGGGGACTGACTGCTGGTTTATCTCTCGCAAACTGCGTCCCTCGTCCCCTGAGATTGTTCGTCTCTCGGTTCGTGGCGGTTCGTCGACCCTGGGGTCCGTTTTTTTCCTTCTCTGTTTGCTGCTGTTACGTGCGCGTTATTTGGGTTGTTTGTTTTCTTGTTTGTTTGTTTCTGGTTTCGGTGTTTCGAGCGCTGGGTTTGTTCCGTTTGTATCGTTTGTGACGCTTGTTTTTCGGTTGGTAATAAAGTTGGTGTGCCGTTTCAAAAAAAAATTAAAACTATTAAAACTAAAACTTTTTGGATTTCTTCTTAAAAAAAAACTTTCTGGATTATTTTTGTTAAGTAGTGTTTGAACTTTGAAGAACGAGTTTGGTTTAGTTTAGGTTTTTTTTTAATAAATGACATTTAAAAGTAAGGGTGAATTGCATCTATATCCTTAGAAATTTAAGTAAATTACACCTATTTCCTTACAACCTTTTAAACTACATCTATATCCTTGTAAAACTTAAATAATTACACTTATATCCTTCTACCTATTTTATTAATTTTGAAACTATTTTAAAATCATTAATAAATATCTTTAATATAATTTAAATATTAAATCCCTAATCTACCCTTATCCTACTAAATTGAAATCCTTTATCCTTCTCTTTTCCCTCTTCAAATTGCCAACCCTAATTCTCCATCTCCATATCACCATCCCATCTTGTAATCAAATAAAATTAAGGAATTGAGAACATTTAAAAAGGAAAATGAATCACCACCGCCTTCATGGATGACGACCACTGCCACTTTGTAAGACTCTTTGTTTCACCCACGTATGATGAATTAAATTCAAGGTAACTGCTCTATATATATATATATATATAATCAATTCTATAAATTGTTCCAGAGATGCAAAAGTATCATTAAAAAGCCTTTTTTATAAACACTTTATTCATTTTACTTTCTTGTTTATCATACAATTTAGAGTAAATTATGAATTTGGTCCATGTGGTTTTCATTTTGTGTTGGATTTGGTCCCTAGCTCTGATATCATTAAGGGTAAAAAGGTCATTTTCAAATTCTTCTTATTTTAAGATTAAATTTGTTATTCTTTTTCTTTTGTCTTTTAGTCACACCAATACCATAATGACATGTGTATTGTTGACCAAGAAAAAAGAAACACAAACCACCCACCTCCATCATCCTCTTGGTGTCTTGGTGATGATTTTTTCCGGCGAACGGCGGTTGATGAAAATGAGAAAATCCCTTCCATATGTCATATCCATTTTTTATTCAAGTTTGTTTCGAGAAAACACACCCCACGTTTGGTATATTGCTGTATATATAATTTCTTCATAGCTTCAAGGCCAATCCATTCCATCTGCATTCTGCAATGCATGCCTAATTTATAGGTTTTAAAATTTGAGGGTCTGGAAGAAGAAAAAGAGGATGATGGAGGTGGGTGGTTGTGTTTGTTTTTTCTTGGTCAACAACACACATGTCATTATGGTATTGGTGAGACTAAAAAACAAAAGAAAAAAGAAAAACAAATTTAATCTTAAAATAAAAAGAATTTTGAAATGACTTTTATACCCTTAATGATATCAGAGCTAGGGACCAAATCCAACACAAAATGTAAACCATAAGGACCAAATCCATAATTAACGAAGTTTAGGGACCAAATCCATAAAAACCACCAAACCACAGGGACCAAATTCGTAATTTACTCTACAATTTATTTAGTATTGGGTTTTATCATATTGCTTCTAATCACGTCATATAAATCTAAATGCCTATTAAACCCATATCTATATTGCAATTCTGAAATACATTTTATTTGACTAAAAGATGATGTGGTGTAGTGGTGGTGGGTTGGCATGCCTGGGGATGTGGATTAGGGTTGAGAATTTGAAGAGAAAAAGAGAAGAATAAGGGTTTTTGATTTAAAAGGATATGGGTAGATTGGGGATTTAATATTTAAATTATATTAAGGATATTTATTAATGATTTTAAAATAGTTTCAAAATTAATAAAATTGGTACAAGGATATAGGTGTAATTACTTAAGTTTTACAAGGATATAGATGTAGTTTAGAAGTTTGCAAGGATATAGATGTAATTACTTAAGTTTGTAAGGATATAGATGCAATTCTCCCTAAAAGTAATTATAAATATAACCAACTTATTTTATTAATTGATTATTGTAAAATGTGATTTATTATATTTTCAAAACATCATTAAAAGTTCATATAGAATCCCATAAAATATAGAGTATTTGTGGGGTTTTTAAATCATACTTCTGTAAAAAGTTAATTCCCAAACTTCCTCTTAACTCGATGATTTATCGAAATTGAATTCACTGATATATATATATATTTTTTTAACGGTGCGTTTGGTATCAGGACAGGACCGGACAAAACATACAGGACATGATAGAACATGACAGAACAGTTGCTTAGCGTTTTGTAAGACAGAACTAGACAAAATAAAACAGATAAAATGACCAACTTATCTCTAATGAGCTGTTTATATATTTTGATTAATTACGTAATTGATTATCTCCAAACACCTGATAAAATGAAAATGATCATTTGCTACACTTAGTGTAGATACTTAGTTTAGCTATCAGCTTGAGGAATTATCATTGAGTATGTTCAAAGATAGCTTCTATTATTTAAGCCTCTCATTGTAAATTTTGTTCGAAAATGATCATTTGCTACTTAGTGTAGATACTTACTTGCTAAGTCTGTTCAGCGACCTTGATAGAAAACTGTAATAGCTAAGTATCATTCCCTAAAGACAAGAAAATATCAGGCGACAAGAACCATCAGCGATGTCAAATAATTAGCTGATGATAGAGTCTCAGTTGTTCATGATCTGAAGACGGATTCAATGATAATGGTCTGACTACCTCGATGATTGGAAGATGCAAGTTTCGGTTACCGCTGAAGCAATCTCAAAGCTCATCGACTTCTAGTTGCTGATTAGAAGCTTGCACCTAAAGGATTTCCATACTTATCTTATCTCAGATATACAAAACGGACTACTATGTTTTTCTGACGTAAGGTATAAATGGAACTTTTTCTTTTGTATCATTCAAGCCCACAGGAAAATAATATATAACAGTAGTTCAAAAAACTAAGTAAAAAGTTTAAGACATAATTTTTATAAAGTCCAAAAACATATATATTTTTAAGGGTTAAGTACATGGGAGTGTATCGAACTTGTCACGTTTTATCATTGTATGTACTCAACTTTAAAACTTACTGATTAATGTACCGAACTTGCTAAAATTGTCATTGTATGTATCCAACCTTATCAAAAACCTACCATTTAATGTATCCAACTTGTCACGAAAGTGTATCCAACTTGTCATGAAATACATACAATGGCAATTTTAGCAAGTTCGGTACATTAATCGGTAAGTTTTAAAGTTAAGTACATACAATGATAAAACATGACAAGTTCGATACACTCCCATGTACTTAACCCTATTTTTAATTACTTAAGAGAAGGTGATATGTTTAAAGATTATTAGTTGTTCATTTTATGGTATTGATTATTGTTTTTCTAAGTTTTTTTTATCATTATTACTTTTTTGAACACAGGGTTTGAACACGGTTGATCTTATCAGGGCACCGAGTTCAAACCCACTCCTCTACACCCTCTAATTAATTTGGTAGGGTTGCTTCACCTACCCCCAAGGATAATAACCCTAAGGGCCCCAAGGGAAATACCTTCAGGAAGCGCCAAGGAAGAAACACTCCAGAGAGGCTCGAACCTGAGACCTCTCCTTCATAGAGAAAACTCCCTACCACCAGGCTATAACCTCTGCTCAAATCATTTATTTTCCACCAACTTTTGATTATTTCATTTAGACAACTTCTAATTTTTATTAAAATAAAGTAAATATTTTGTTATTAACTAAGAAAACTTCTAACTTTTGAAAAAATTACAAACTTTATGATAAGGGCTAACTTATTTGTATATATATATATATATAGAATTTCAAAGCTACCACTTATTTTTCATGGATTATGATTCTTACTACCAAATATTTAATGTATGAATCTTAAGTATTCTTCTATCTATACAGTATCAATATAATAAAGACGAGCTTTTAATTCTAAGATTGATAGTTTATTTTTTCTTAGCCCTAAAAGTTTAAAATGGTGATTTAAGATGGTATACGAAAATATTGCGGAGATTCGGGATGCCTAACAGAACAAACATATCTATAAATAAACATAATCAAATATAGAACAAATATCTCATTTTATATATAAAAAATCTAAAATTAAAACAATCATTGAGTTCTAAGACTATGTTTATTCATAAACCAAACCAAACCAATTTTTATGAGTAAACTACAAAATTTGTCCCTGAAGTTTACCCAAATCTGCACGTTTCGTCCTTAAACTTTAGAAACTACAAAAAACGTACCTGAACTTCCATTTTTGCAACACGTTTCGTCCCTACTCACGAACGACGTTAGAACTCAGTTAAGTGAGGGGGTTATTTTGCCAAAGTGAAAGAGGAGGAGCCAAATTGTAACTATTTATATCTCTCTCTATTCATCATCTTTAACCCACCACCACACCACCACCACCACCATATCCACACCAACACCAACACTACACCTACCACCACCACATCCACACCAACACCACCATCCCCACCACACCCACCAACACCACCATCTCCACCACACCCACAAACACCACCACCATTGAATCCCCAACCTCAACCTCCAAAATCTCTACCAGAACTCACCGCAATTACACAAAATCCGAAGCTCCAAACCCTAGATTCATCCCCAAATCCCATCACTCCTCCAAACCTCACCTTCGCACCTCCGATTCCGGCCACCGATTCCAAACAGCCGACCCCTAATTTAGATCTGAAAACGAACTCAAGAACAGAGGGAATCGACCTGCAAATCTGGAGTTTGCAAATCGATCTGAAAATGAACTCAAGAACAAAGGGAATCCGATTCTGGCCACCGATTTCAGTTTGGTTTTTGGGAAGCGATTTGCAAATCTGGAGTCTAACAAAGGGAGTCGGTGGTGGCGACGGTTTTTGGGCTCAGATCTGCTGTGGTGGTGGTGGTTTGGAAGTGGCGGTTTAGTGGTGGTGGTGGATGTGGTGAAGGTGGTGGTAGGGGGTATGGGGGTGGTAGTGGTGGTATGGTGGAGGTGGTGGTGGGTTAAAGATGAAGAGGGAGAGATGGTGGTGGTGGTGGTGTGTGTGGTGGAGGAGGTGGTGGTGTGGTGAAGGTGGTGGTGGTGGAGGTGGTGGTGGTGTGGTGGTGTGATGGTGTGGTGGAGGTGGTGGTGGGTGGTTAAAGATGAAAGAGGGAGAGAGAGATATAGATAGTTACGATTTGGCCCTTTATCTTTCATTTTAGCAAAATAACCCCTCTTACTTAACTGAGTTCAAACGGCGTTAGCCATAGGGACTAAACTCGTTGCAAAAATGGAAGTTCAGGTACGCTTTTTGTAGTTTTTAAAGTTTAAGGACGAAACGTGCAGATTTGGGTAAACTTCAGGGACCAAATTTGTAGTTTACTCATTTTTATTAAAAAACTAAGTTCTCTTTCTTCTACCTACCCAATTTTTAATTCCAATCTAATCTAAGTTTTTTCATACTCTATTCACAATCCAAACCAAACTTAAAACTTATATTATAAAATTGTATATTTAATATTTTAAAACATATATATACATATTATATATGAGGGAGGATAATACAAGAACAACTCTATTTGCAAGAATAAAGGAACCATTTTGAGCCACACATTGATGTGGGCCAATGTGGATCCCACATATTAAAAAAATCATATATGATTTAGTGGTGAGACCCATCTGAATCATATATGATTTTTTAATAAGTGAGACCCACATGGGTCCACATCATATGTAATCTAGAATTGTTCCTTTGTTCTTACAAATTGATTTTGTTCTTGTTTGAACCTTTCTCTATTATATATATTATAACTTTAACATATAATATATATATATATATACTATAAGATATAATAAAATTAAGTTTTAATTAAAAATATAAAATATATTAACATTAAATATATAATATAGAATATAATATATATTATAATATATATATGGGAAAAGGGAGTGTGTGGCTGTCATGTACCTAAGCTTAGGTACAATACAATTCAAAACTACGTAGTTTTGATTAAAACCTAAGAAAAAATTAAAATTTAGATATCCCCCAAAATGAACTCCAATTGACAGTCTTCATCCAAAATGGATTTTCAGCCAAATTGATTTCTTTAATCCAGCCTTTGATTTCCATCCAAAATGGATTTTCACCCAAATTGATTTCTTTAATCCAGTATTCTCCCAACTCGGTGTCCTCTGTGATAATATCAATTTTCAGTCTTCCCAAAAACCACAAGCACCTATCTTCTTTTTCAATTTGTGCATGTTTTTCGTAAATGATGGATGTATATATATAGATATATGTATATATCTTTTTTATTCTATATAATAAAATTCTATCGCCTGCTTTATTAATTAGCTTCACATAATCAATATGTTGTTATTTATCAAAGATGGAGGAGTTTAAGCATTAAGCAAGCCTGCATGTTGTTTAAAAGGTATAATGAAGTTATTCGATTGAAATGTAAACAACAACAATATTATTATTCATTTAATTAATTTGGTTGGAAGTCGATTGAAATATAAACAGCAACAATATAATCTTCTTTAATTTTGCTGGAGATCGATTTGGCTGGAAATCAAAATTTTGGATGGCAATGGATGGAAATGGATTTTGGATTGGAGATTTATTTTTTTTTATTTAGGTTTTAATCAAAACTACGTAATTTTGATTGGTATTGTACCTAAGCTTAGGTACATGACAGCCACACACTCCCTTTTCCCTATATATATATATATATATATATATATTAATATCATAAAATCTAACTTTATTAATATTATATTAAATCAAACTTGGTTTGCCATGGCAAACAGTTTGCAATAGATTGGTTTAGTTAAATTTCTTTTCTCTTTTTCTTTAATTAACTTTTTTTTGTCTTATTCCCTAATAGATTGGTTTGGTGTTAAAAATAGTCTAACAAAATACTTAATTATTATATGTATAAACTATTTTGTTATTAAACTTAAATTTAATTATAATAAAATGAAATTTTTAAATAGTGAAAAAGATATTAATATATTTTTTCAAAATTTTATGATATTTTCAAATTTATATATTTATCAAAAAATAAAAATATTATCGATTTCTTAAAACCGTTTAACATCGATACAGACGTAATCTATATATATATATATATATATAAAAGCAAGATGTTGGAAGGATGATGTGGACACCCTATCTATTGAGTATTACCCTATAGGATTTTTCTCATTGTTTTGAGTTTTTTATATATTAAATAAGTTAAAGACAATTCTACCCCTAAATGAAAATTGGCTCTTCTATTATAATAAGGCTTCTTTGGTAAATTGACATCCAATTTAATTAGCTTTAACTAACAAACTATTTATCTTCCTAAAGACATTCATTTCACTCTCTTCATCTTTCAATTTATTAATTTTAATATTGTAAAAGACTTTTCTACCCTCATATATGGATGTATAATTCATTATCTACAAGGTTATTTTGATAATTTCACATATTTGCATGTAAGATAACTCCAAATAACCTCTTCATCATAGTTAATTATTCATTAATTATTCATTAATTCATTGATTAGAGATAATCATCATGATAAATAGACACAATCTTCTACATCATTGTTGAGGGAAATTTGTTCTACATCAAATTCAACTTCATAAATCGATATTCAACATCATATCTGTCAAATTCTTCGTCTAAGTTGGGATGTTCTCTTATCCTTAGTCCTTTTGGGAATATTATCAATCTCATAAAGTATTTAGTCATGTTCTTGGTTTAGTTTTCAATCTCTTAGATGCATTGCACAAAACATACGATTATGTTCATGATTTTTGGTTTTATTTTCAATTTTGACATTACAACATTCGATTCCCTTAATTTCTATTGAAGGTAAGAACTAACTTTGTTTTACGATTTTGTATTTGGGTTTTCATTTTTATATTGTAGGTAAAAGTAGACGTTGATTTCACGGTGACTGAAATGCCCATGAAGTAAACCTCGGCTTATTTTTCTCTCCTTAAATCTTGCAGGTTTTTTTGTACTTCTATTTTGAAATTTATGGGTTTTTTAATCACGATTTCGTCAGTTTTTATACGTTTTAGGGATTTCTTTTTGTAAGCATTCTTCACCAATTACCAACTCTTGATATGTTCTTTTTAGGTTTTTATAAGCCTTATGTTTTGTTCTATGTTCTATCTTATGAATTTATGGAATGTTTCATCAAAATCGATTTAACTTGGGTATATCTTATGTTTGAATTAGTTTATATGTTTATTATTGTTTCACTTTGGTAGAATTTGTTTTCTATTGGTATTATATTTTATAAGAGGTTTTCTTAATTTGGTTCACCAATATATTGTGGTAGTTTCTTACAAGTTATTTATATATTGTGTTGAAAATGATTATTATACTCCAAAGTGTGATTTATATTGGGTTTTTTACTTTTTTCTTTTTGTTATGAATACCCTTCTCATTCTTATATAATTTCATAGTTTTAAAGTTTGCGTTTAATAACAAATAACACTAACAATGATATGATATTTTCTAAGGTGATCACAATCCAAAAATTCTTCTTTAACCTCTCAAAACTTGCCCTTTTGAATTAATTTTTATAAAAATATTGATCAATTAAACCATGTCTTCTTTCTTTTCACCTAAATTTCTGCATTTATTTTATTTCATATTATTCTAATATTTTCATTTACATAATGTCTAATGGATGTATATATTATAACTTTATAAAAAGAATAGGACTTACACATGATCTCACAATCTAATATTTCAATATTTTGAAATTTTGAATTGTACTTTTGTTTTGATCATCATATATCCATGGAGAGATGATATGTTGGAGAATAGAGTTAAGTATGTAAAAAAAATTGTGCTATTGAAATGTGAAAAAAAAATACATTTCCTAAATATGTTTTTTGATGCACCCTTTAATTTAAAGTACGTTATATATAAAAATCGTTAGTGTGTCTTTGATTAGTAAAAGGTTCATTGACTAAATATGCTTTTAAGCCGACCCTTCTACATAAAAAGAAAATATTTATCCATATAATAAGTAAGTAGAAAAATAAAAAAAAAAATCACAACAGATGTATGAGGTAGCATCGTGGAAAATGTTATTTAAGTTCAAAATTACCCAAATTTTGTTTTATTAATGATACATCTTAAGCTATTCATAACAAAAATTGATTAATATAATCAATATATGCAACTTAACCACTAAATAAATAAAACTTAAAAATAATTTAATATTTGATTAAGTATTTTAAAATAAAGAATGAAGATGTATTTTAAGATATAGCAACTATATGTTGCTATATCTCAAGTTACATCACGGGAAGGACTAACCATACTTAATGCTGATAAAGAAATTGAGGATCAGAACATGATAAAAAAATATAGTTTATCATGAATTCTTTAACATCATCTCTGCAATCAATTCCAACTGAATAAATGTACAAATCTATGAAACTTATTATACATTCTTCCAATTTATATTCACATAATACATGTCTCGCATAAATTATTTTGTTCACTCATTATTTTCCAAAAAAAATCATTTATTATTAGTATTAATCAATATTTTTGTTATCAGTTGCAGAACATTGAAGTTAATTATAATGCAAGTTGCACATTCCAATTGTGGTATTCAGTTGGATTATGCAAAGCGGACTTAATGCCATATAGTTTCATTTTGTTATTTAAGTCTTTCATATCGCTACTTTACACTTTCAATGTTATTCTTATTTTACGCTGTGTTCTCAAAAAATTGATGGAAAGGAAAAGAAAAGAAATGAAAGGAAAAGAAAAGAAGGGAAAAGAAAGGAAATGAAAGTAATTATTTTATTTGTGTTCTCGAAAATGAAAGGAATGGAAAAGAAAAGAAGGGAAAGGAAAAGAAAGGAAAGGACTTTCTTTCCTCAGCTTTCCGTCCAAATGTGGGAGGAAAGTTTTGGAAGGAAAGTCATCCTTATTTTCCTTCCTAATCTCTTCCTTTCCTTCGTAAAAAAATTTCGAGAACATGACATTTTTTTTAGTTTCCTTCTCCTTCCTTTCCTTTCCTTCCCTTTCTCTCCTAAAGTTTTTTCGAGAACACGAGTTTTTTAACTTTTCCCTCATTTCTCTCACTTTCCTTCCCCTTCCTTCGTTAAAAAGGTTTCGAGAACACAGCGTTAGTGATCGAATATTATTCCATTTAGTGGTAATCTATAAGTTAATCCAATCTAAATCAAGTATATAATCACTCAAACTGTAAGCATGTTAATTGTCATTGATTTATTTAGACAATATCATTCAATTATACCAAAAAGAAAATAATTGATAGGATGATTAATGGTAGAGTATCTATAATCCAAACTGTATATCATATAACGAATAAAACTTATTAAATATAACCAATAAACAATATTTTACGTTATTTTTTAAACACCGCGCAACGCGCGGTGCGGGCCACTAGTAAAATGAAAAGATAGATCTTCTTACGTTACAAAAGTAGGCTTCTAGTTGTACAACAAAACAATTTCAACATACTTTTAAACACTGTTACACACATCCCACAAATTCATGTGAAATACCTAAAACCTTCATGGAATTTCTAACACCCATATTTTGTACGATTTAAAAGAAATCTTGGTATTTCAAATTCAAACAATCTTACAAATTAAACATGAGATTGGGGTGAATTTAAATTTTAAATCTTCCAAAAAATATTCCCAAACAATACATATTTAAAAGATCACAAGAACCAACAAATCATATATGATTCATAGAGGAGAGTTATTTTGTTAACCCATGAATTTGTGTTAACCGTGTTAACTAAAAATGAACCAATAGATGGGTCAACCTCCTTTATTTTAGGATTTAATTAACTTCCCTCAAATCTAGGAAATTAATCTTAGCCATTCATTGAAATGATCAACGGTGGTTATATGATTAACACGGTTAACACAAATTAATGGGTTAACAAAATAACTTAACCCATGATTCATATACATCAAATATAATTTACACAACTAGCCAAAGTTATCCGCGTGGTTTTTTTTTCGCTCGTTAATGTAAAATCATATGTGATTTTGTTGGTTCTCATCTTTCGTGTTCTTTTAAATAAGTATCGTTATCGTTTAAACCTGATTAAATGCCAAATATAGCATAATGGATAATTGCATAGTAATACGATTTATCATTTCTTGTTTAAATTTCTAATGATCCGGAGTAAAAAAATAAACAGTTTGCTATGTGAGGGATTCACACGAATAGTGCAAAACAGTTAAATCAAACAACATGCGGAAAATAATTCAACATCAACACATGTCAAGTCATCCCTTATTATGAGGGTTGTTGGGTTCGGCTTCACCTAGCAAAGCCATATATGATAAAAAGACACTTACCTAGTATACGCCTATATGGTAATCTTACCAGTTAGGTGACGCCTTTTACCCAGTTAGCGCTTACCGGAATAAATTGTTTCATTTGGTACTGTTTTGATGGACTACAATCTCAAGTAGTAAAGTAAATGACTTGTAAGCGCTTATCGGAAAAACGTTTAAATAGACAACCAGGTTTTGGTAGGTTGCAAGCCAATAATAATTCATGTGGCTAACCTGTATGCATGGGATACCGATACACACATGTATGTTTTGCAAGTATGATTACGATTACGACCCCATGGATGTTGACAAAAGTTATGAATACCAACAATCGATGTAAAACACATATTTTTCATGCTCTGTTTACTACATGCTTAACTTTTTTTTTGCTGCTACCAGTTTGCCCATACTCTTGCACATGTTGGGGTCATCAGAGAAACAACTGCTCTACTTTTGATTGAATAATAATATTGCTTTGTTTTTAAGAATAATAATACTGGGCATCCAATGAACTTGAACAACAGCAAGAAAGGGACTTACTATACCTTGAGTATTTGGTCCCATCAATTTATCCGTCTTTCCTGTAAAAGAAAAAGAGTTCGGTCAATGACTGTATAACACATCAACCAAACCAATCCAACGAGGAGGTTCAAACGAGAACCATAAATATTTTGAGAATCTGAGAACCAACTATTAAAGTTTTATTCATTATTAATGATGTGATTCATGATGAAAAATACAGGACTCATTAGAAAAATGCATGATATTCTTAATTATTCAGGATTATTTATCACGAAATAATAACACATAATATACTTGGTTTGACGTTCTCAAAATATTTATGGTTCTAAATTAAGCTTTTCCCACCAAACCAAACTCATCCGACATATCCCACTCGAAATCAGAGTAGCGGGTGGGATGAAGACATGTCCTCTACCTCAATGAGTAGAGTCTGTTACCATGGCCACACCCAATTGACTGTTCAACACATTTTTTAGATGTAAAATTTGAATCATAAAGTTTATGTTGACAACCCAAACACGCAGAGAGAAACTTTTACTTTCTCTTTCGTCTATCAAGCCCACTCCTTGGGTCGTTTTTTGGTAGAGGTGGACCGGAAGGTACCCCATACTGCATTGGCGAGTGTACTGGAGGTGCAGATCCAGCGGCAATGGTACTAGTTGTTGGCGGTATAGGTGGTGGAAGTGCATTAGATGGTGGTGCAGCAATGGGCTCAGGAAGTGGCCTTGGTAATATATGTTTCAGCCGATTATTCCTGTAGTTCTTCCAATAATAAAATTGCTGCCTGTGTGTCAACTCCTAAAAAATCATGAAGGAAATCAGAACCAGCATAAGTGAATCATTTCATATTATGCTAATTTAAACAATTAGTATGAAGATAACGATTTAAAGAGGCTAAAAAGTTCCTCAGACCCAGAAACACTAAAAAGATAACAGAAAAATCCCATGTTCAGCACACTATGATCGTAGTTGTTTGACCGTTGAGAAGTTGAGCATTATGAATATGGTATACACACAAACAGAGGATGGAAGAAAATGCGGCAGTCAAAACTAGCACAAGTGCACAACCATATATAAGAAACATTTACTGAAAGAACTAGATATCAGACGAAAAAAGCATTATCAATTGCAATTGATGCTAAAGAGACAAAGAACACAAGATTACATCTAACTGTCCTCCAAGCATCAAGCAACTCATGAGTTGAATGCCGATATGAAGCACCAACAAAGATACAAGTAGACACCTCCTATGGCTATTTAGAAGAAAATAGAGTATGTTGTATTTTGTTTTCATATTAACAAGTGACAGCAAGAGCCAATGTATATGATTAAAGTGAAACTTATATACTCAAACATATCCTCATTTCCCTCTTGACTTTGTCAAAGTACAGAACTTTCTTAGTATTGGAATTGGGATATACTAATTATTTCAAAAGCTCTCATCAAAGTAATTGGAGTTCACTGAAGCTTAAAATTATTTTTGACATCAGAACGAATACGAAACAAATTAGGAAATGAAATAGATGAGTAATTCTGAATGAAGCAACCTTATTTGCTGGATGTGCCATTGCGTTGCGGAAGCTTGCATTTTGGAGAAGTTCCAGAAAGTAGAGACAATGTGGATACCTGTGGTACTCTAAAAGTAAGCAGACATAGATAAAATATAAAAGTGAATAGAAAATAAGAAAGGTAAGCACAACTTACATAATGTATTTTATATACTCTGGTCGTTGCCAGTATTGAAGGTACTTCAAGTAGCCGATGAAAGCTTCATCTTCGAAATACCGGTTCTGTGCTAAATCTGCATCAGAACTTTGACATATTAATCACACTCAATCAACAAACTCAAAGTGGTACATGAAATAAGAGTATGGAACAGGACAACTGAGTAAGATTATACACGATTTCTTAATTGGCGACTTAATCTCTATCCGTCTAAGCTTCGTACCACATGATTTTATCATTTATTCTAAATTTCAAACATGGAAACCACATCATGTATGCAAATATTTATCACCTTTTAAAACTCAGGCTTTAATAATAATGATTTTACCACTGCAATCTAAACTTACAGTGAATATAAGTTGGATTGGCGAGGCACTGCACAAATTCAAGTTCAAGCAAAAACCGTTGTCGCCCATCATCTGGATCCTTGTACACTTTCTTGGGCCTGAAACCTTATCGAGATCAGAAACATAGTGGTATCATATGCTAATGATTTTACCACTGCGACTTAAACTCACAGGGAACATGGTTACATTCACATATAATAAAAAACATGACACAGAAGCTTACGAGCTTTGATTATTTGAAGAGTCTTCAGTTTCTTGACCAAAAGCCATGCAATTTAACACCTAGAACTTCAATATAATGGACTCTGGAACATCAGCAAGGTAAAACAGGATTATTACCACAAATTATTCTAACAAAAATGCTCATCACAAAGCAAAAACTTTGAACATGAAGGCATCCTTTTGGCATTCTTAAGTGAATAACACAATAAGCCATACAATAAAAGTGGTTTATGATCACAATATCCCTTAAAAGGATCAATGTAACATTCCTATATCCCAAATCGTAATCATAATCCACAATTTCAAATTCCAGATGCAAATTAATACAATTCCACGATTTCAAATTAGGGTTTTGGATCGAATTTCAGAGCTTCAGCAGACAAATTCTGAATTGACAGACCTTAAACAAGAGATCAGAGAACAACAAATCAAGGTCATAAAAACATTCTTCGAGTTCAAGTTACAAGTTCTACAGTAAGTAACAAACAAATTCAAATTCAACAAAAAAATGAGGTAATAGAAGTATAGAGATTAACAGATTTTGAGTAAGAGAGGCCACCGCTTGAAATTTGGAGAGCAAGAAACGGTATTCACCTCACCGCCGGAAAAAACAGCCGTCGCCGGATAATCCACCGCCGATAAGCGTCGTGAGTCTCTCCGATCTCCGTCGTCTGTCTGTCAAGGTTTTGTTGGCCTGAATTGGGCTTGGGCCCAATATGATAATAATAGGTCAACTAAAACCCTGCCCAAGCCCGGATGGTGAAATTCCAAAAATACCCCTGGTGATAAAAGGAATAACAGTGCTACCCTTCATCATCATATCGTTTCTTCGTATTATTCAATTACATAATTAGTCAAAATATATAAATAATTCATTAGAGGTAAGTTAGTCATTTTATCTGTTCAATCTTGTTCTTCTGTCCTATTATGTCCTATTTTATCTAGTTAATCCTATTCTCTATCCTGTCTAAATACTAAACGCACCAACGCCATGTTCCCGAGTTTTTATAGTGAAAAAAAGAAAGGATTTGAAAGGAAAAGAAAATGAACGGATTTAAAGGGAGAGTTTAGGTTTATTATGCCTTAAATCTTATCATCCAAAAAATGTGAGGAATTGAAAGGAAAGGAAATGAATTCAGTTTCCTTTTCTTTTCCATTCCTTATTAAACTCGAGAACAGGATGCTAGTGCTCCGCCTCTACCGCCGAAGAAAGCAGATGTTACCGGATAATCCACCTTCGACCAGTGTCACAACTCGCAAGTCCCTCCGATCTCTGTCTTCGGTGAAGGTTTTTGTTCAAGTGAATTGGGCTTGGGCCCAAGATGATTACATAATAGGTCACCCAAAAACCTGCCCAAGCCCGGATGATGAAATTCCAAAAATACCCCTGGAGATAAAAAGAATAACATTACTACCCTTGATCCATCATCCATCATCTCGTTTCTCCATCATCGATCACCAACTCCCACCTCTCAAAATCACAGCCCTTAAATCAAATCAAATCACACAGTAGTGCGTGTTTTTGCAGAAACACAGATCGGAAGATTATAGAGCGAGCTATGGATCACACGGCGGAGCAAGATCAAGATCAAGAGCAAGAGCACGAAGTCTACGGCGGAGATATACCGGATGAAGGAGAAATGGATGCCGATGTCGAGATGTCCAGAAACGAAACGGAAGGCGATGAAAACAATAACTCCAAGGTCTGTTATTATTATTAGGTTTTGGTTCTTTCAATCAATCTCGGATTGTTTGTTCTTTTTTGTGGTTTAGGGATTGAATTGAATGCGTATGTGTGAATGAAGTGAGTTTAATTCATCCCTAATTTTGATTTCGAGCTGTATTTTTATGGTTTTTTGTGGATTTTTAGGATTTGGAGGATATGAAGAAGAGACTGAAGGAGATTGAAGAAGAAGCAGGGGCGCTACGTGAAATGCAGGCGAAAGTTGAGAAGGAGATGGGCTCGGTTCAAGGTCTTTGTTTGAATTTGGCTATTTTTTACCTTATAATCCAACTGTGGTGTTTTCTGTGATGTTATCTTTGTTTCATTTGTTTTCATGGAAAGTTCATCAGTCCAATTTAGGATTTGGACTGATGTTTATCAAAATATCTTTTTTTTACACAAATGAAGCTTTTCTCAGTGTGATAATAGGTCTATCTTGTTGGGGGAAAAGCAATTGTTTATTGGACGTGGATGTAATTTAACTAGAGTCTGATAGCATATGCCACTGTATTACAATTATATAGATATTGGACTTGGAGAAGTAAGAATTTTTTTGTGGTTTTATGAGCTTTTTAGGGACCAGCTAACATAGCAGATATGTAAATGGTAAAAGTGAATAGAATGCTATAAGACTAAAACGTTATGAGTTTTTTATGGCAGTGACATTGATGTTAAGTTTGCGAGAGTTGAACTTGCAGGAAGATTGTTCAAACGTCATTCGAGAGGGTAAATGAATTCTTAGGTTGAGTATTTGCAATAGCAAAAAGATTGCTCTATCATCGTTAAAAAGCAATTGTATCTGTTCAACGCATACAAGTTATGTCGCATGTCTAACTTGATGTGTGATAATCTGTCATGTCATAGTTTGCACAGTCCAATCATGTAACAGTCTAACAGATAGTAGGCAGGTGAATTCGATCAATTAGGGTGAATACATATTTGTGTACGTAACACGGCTGAAAGGTAATTTTTGCGTATCTCTTTAATGATTACTTAAAGAGGGATGGTAAAGATAGATAAAAACTTAAGAATTGTGAGACTTTGTTATAGTTGGTTATACAAAATTAAGCTATAGGCAGAAAATTTAAGATGTCGCTTTCTTCTGCATTCAGCAGTTTTACCTAAGATAATTGTTTGAGATAGTGAAGTGAAACTATTGTAAATGAGAGGTTCAAGTTCATGAATAAGTAGTTTAGCCAATTAATGAAGTAACATCTAGTTGGAAAATTAGACATAGTCCTTGTGGCTCTTGTTTATTGAGCACTTATAACTTAAAATTGCTGGCTTTCATTCCAGCTTAGATGGATTCTCTTTCTTAAAAAAAGCACACAAGTTTTCTTTCCAATTAATTGATTCCGTGTGACTTCCATAGTATTGACGATGCTCTACTTTTAAAAAAATTCTATAGTCTCTATTAACTACTGTGGAGCATTTTATATCCATTTCTGTGCCACTGTTTTTTAAGTATTCTACTGTTTTGACTTGTAAATTTAAACCATAACCATTTGCGTAGCTAGATTATCTATCTTGTCAACCTAACATTATTATTTTTCTTTTGATTATGGGCATAATTAGATGATTCCTCTGGTGCTTCTGCAACTCAGGCTGAAAAAGAGGAGGCAGATGCCCGTTCGATATATGTTGGTAATGTGAGGTTTTATGCCCTTTCACTTTATTTCATTTCAGTTTATTTCACTTTATATGATTATTGTTATGCTTTGGAATTGCTTGATTAATAACTATTTTATTCGCATTCAATATTGAGAGCAATACTTATGCGATCTGACCTTCTATAAATAAGAATAGCAGGCTACCATATTTGCAGACTTTTCTTTATCTGTCAATCACATATTGCAAGCCTTTGTTTCACCACCTTCAGCCTTCATCTTTAACAATTATATTTTTCTCCTTATTTGTTGGACTAAAAAATTTATTGATTTCCATGTGGGTTTGCTTGTGGGATTGTATGATAAACTAAAGTGCCTCTAGGAACGATAATATACTCATATACCCATATTTGTAGAATTGAAGGATCTGATGTTTAGTAGAAGAGGTGACCTTTTGATTTTTAATATACTCATCGACTAACTGCCGGGAAGACCAAAACTGACATGAAATATGGTAGTTAAGTAAAAGGTGTGCTTTAGGTCGATTGCGTGTTTATTTAGAAAGAACAAAGTGGATGATAAGGATACATGTATCCCTAGTTACTGTGCTTCCACTTCTCATCAACGATTGAGTTTATATTGCTGTACAAAAGCAGATATTGGCTATTTTGGTATATTTGAAGCATCCTCTTTTGCTTTTTATCAAAAGAACGGCTAGCTGGTGGATCTGGTTATCATATGCAATATGTGATTAGACATGGAATGAATGTGATCAAATACATCATATTTCTAGAAACAGAGTAGAGCAATTGTTTTCGTGAAGTCTCCTGACTTGTGCAAAGGGTGAGAGCAAACATGTAAAAGGAACAAGGACTAGCAGTCTAGCACATGGTGAACATAGAACAACACAAGTAAGAAAGAAAAAGCAATGAGTAGGGACATTGAAAGCATACAAAGAAGTAAGGTATGGCAAAGCGCCCACATAGGCAGTATGTCAAAACACACACATAGCAAGGAAGGCAAAACTTAATCTCAGCCTAAACTGCCCGCTCCCTCTGCCCAAAAATCTAACTACAGGTTCCCACATCTAATCTGATACCTTAATCTTCCGTCTCCAAATACTTCTATCATAGGTCATGTCATCTGAAGGTTGCCATGTCCATCCTCAATTGCTCATTCCATGTTTTCTTTCGCCTTGCCCTCTTATTCATCCCCTCGACTGTCACACTCTCTACCCTCCACTAGTGCCGTCATTCGTGTTAGAGGTGATCTTTTCCGGGCTTGGCTCGGGCCTGGACCGATCTTAATCTAACTTTTTGTCCAATAGGGCCAATATAGCAAACACAAGCCTTTTGTAGGCTTGATAACTCGCCCTCGCCAGCCATGTAAACAAGCAGGCTTGCCAACCGGCTAACAGGCCTATTTTTATATTATTTACATTTTTAAGAAAACAAAACTTATATGGAATCAGAATTGAGCTACACTTGTATCACAATTCAGAACACGTAATAGTCTTTCCAGCTTAATACAAGACCTAAAAGTATAACTAGCAAGCCAGATGGGCCAAGTCCAGTGGGCCATCCCGTCCTGTTCTGTCTGTGAACAACTATAGTCGTTCGCCTATGAACGTCCCAAATGATCGCAATCTCCTGTCTTTTCAATTTATCCTTTGTTGGAGCCACTTTAAACTTCGCTCAGAAAACTTTATTTGGAATTCGATCTAACATTCTCTGACCACATTCACATGTCTGCCTAAGTATTCTCATTTCTGCAACTTTCAACTTTTTCTTAACGACCTTTTTTGATCTGGCGATGGCCAACATTTTGACCCTTACAACATTGCTGGTACCAACAAAATATTTTGCATCTCTATTCAATCACGATTTCCTAGCTTGTACCAATTAGGCATCTTCTCTATTAATAATCGTATTGCCAACCATCTCTCTGTAAAATATGATGGCTTTGCATGGCTCCTGTGTTCAGACTGAGTGGGCCATCAGTACTAATATATAAAAACTTAAAACACTTCTTCATGTGAAAGTTTGCATCATAATCAAGCCCCCATGAGATGACACTTTCTAGATGGACTTTCTGTGTTCCTTTCTCAGAGATGTTAGACAATTCAAAATAGCTTTTTTGTTAATATCAACAGATTCAAACCCCTGTATCTTTTCTTATCTATCTTTTTTTTTTGGCAAAAGTTTTCTTATCTTTTCTTATCTATCGTTGTATTCTACTACGTTAGTATTCAGAATGTAAATGTAATCAAAGTAGCAGAACATTCACAAACTTCATACTCTTTCATCAAGGTAATTCATGGTTCAGGAGATCACGAGGTTGCTTCTTTTGTCTGTGTTCCAATCACCTTGCCTGTTCTATATTGGGCTCACTTGCTTCTCAATTCCCTTTAGGTACATTGCTCCTTGTAAGAAGTGTGATGGTTTAAGGTTGGCATGGTAGGGGATTCCCTAAGCCTTGTGTGCATTGTTGTACGTATATTCTATTTCCTAACAAATTTATTTGGATAAAATATAGTTGAATAGGGAGGGCCTGGTGTTCGGTTTAACCAATGGTCTTTGTTTCTCTAAAGGGTAGTGTTGGTGTTAGGAAGTGTTGTGATGTGTAGCTTATGTAAACATTCAAGACCTTTTACCTGAGAGTGCTTATGATCTTCTGATCATTTCAGGCATATCTGTTAGTGAAAAATGGGATTTTTCCTGGAAAGAAGTAAAAGTTGCTCATGAAGTTTGATCATCCTTATCTTGACGCAAGATCAATTCTTGAAAGTCCATTTGTTATTAAAGCAGGTTTTAATGATATGAAAGCTACCTGCCTTCATTAACCCATCTATTTCGTGTTTATTTTTGGATAAGATTTAGCCAAAGTAAATCGTATTAGAACCAAATGCATCTATGACATTGTAATATGACAATACCATCATAATAACATCACCCCAGTTTTGATTAAAAAACAAAGAGAGAAGAGGTCAAGTCAAATAGTCTTCTTCAAAATCTACACACTATGATTAGGAATGTTGTACCAGGAATTCCTTAAGGGTTTGTTGATAATATGAATTGGTTGTTTTTATAACGAGGACTCGAGGAGGCTTTATGTGCTGATCTCTAATTGTGTTAATGTTATGTCGTTTTTCTGAAGAGCTACAAGTTGTATTTGCTGCTATCTTTTCTGTTATGCTGTTGTGAGATATTCTCTTCTAGATGCTTGGGGATAACCTTTGTTTTACACATTCTGAACTTCAGGTAGACTATGCATGCACGCCTGAGGAGGTTCAGCAACATTTTCAATCATGTGGAACTGTAAACAGGGTGACAATATTAACAGACAAATTTGGTCAACCGAAAGGTTTTGCATATGTGGAATTTGTAGAACTAGAAGCTGTTCAGAATGCTCTCCTTTTGAATGAATCAGAGTTGCATGGTCGTCAACTCAAGGTACTAACTTCATTTCATTGGTTGATTAGTTTGATATATTAGCAAATTTGGGAATCCAATTTTTTAAGTTTTGAGCTGTTCAGGTTGCTGCCAAGCGAACCAATGTTCCTGGGATGAAACAATTTAGAGGGAGGCGTCCCAACCCATATCTTGGATTCCATTCACGAAGGCCGTTCATGCCTGGCCCACCAATGTACCCTCCATATGGCTATGGGTATGTATCTCTCATGTGGTACTATTATATATAAGATGATTTGTTGATTCGCTCATTATAATAATCTCACATGGCAGGGATTTTTTTACTGGATAACTAGGTTACCTAGCATGAGGTTTTCTAGTAACCTCTTCACTGCCTTAGGCTCTGGCACTAAATTTGGTTTATCTGGAAGATTAGTAGCATACGATAATTTATCATTTTTTTAGCTGATAGATAGGAAATCCTTATAGTAATTCGGAGAAATTAAGAAGTCGTTCTATGTTCGTCTCAGTGCATCTTTTGATGGACTGTGGGTGGACCAGGAGGCTCTAGCATAATTTGTAGGCTCGAAGTTACTTAGTTTGTAGTTTATTAGAGTATTTGAACCTCTCAATTCCCATGCTTTTAGTTCCTATGATGGAAAAGCTAAAGAATCTTTATTCATGCCTTAGTTTCTATTATTTTTCTTAGTTCTCTGATCATGCACACTATGTAGAATAAAAGAAAAGACAGGGTGGATAGGATGTGATTTAGAATCTTGACTTACTATAACAGTGATGCCAGGGCAAAGGAGATTATTATGACAATGGTTTTAAGGTTAGGCCTTAAATTTAGGTATGTGGAACAACACGTTAATACTATAATAACACATATTTAGCATGATGAATCTTTGTTGATTTTAGGACTTAAAGTCATTTTGGTATGCGTAGAACTGTGATAAGCCTTGCAAGGTTGATGAGGATCACACGCTGGGAGACTTGTCTATTTTATTAGAGAACCATCAATAATTTTTGGAAAGAAGTTGGTGCCCACGTGACATCTCATGTTATGGCACGAGTTAAAACCTCTTTTCGTTAGGGGATTCAAAGTATATCCCGTGGTTCTTCAGAATACTTTACTTCGAAATCTAACTGCAGTTTTATTTAAACATATTGAAACCAAAATATTTCTTATAACATATTGAAGCCAAAATATTTCTTATATCATATAGGAACCTCATCAATCGAGGTGAGTTAATGATGTTTGGCATAGTAAAAAAAACCTTTTCTATGTGCTTCCTCGGTCCATGAAATTGCAATGCTTCCCTTTGTAGGACTTCCAATGAATATCTCAACACTTCCTTTTCAGCTACAATCGCGTTTTAAATTAGTCATTTGCCCATCGTCATATTAAAGCTAAATGATGGCAATAACTTGGCTTTGCAAAAGATTCTTCTAATTTTTCCTCATTGAATGGTGTTTTATAATATTTTGGAAACAAGCAAACGAACTTTTCCTAGTCAAATATTGCAGTTTTAATGCGTCGGTGGGAATATCCTTTTTCTGTTACGCCATAGAAGAGGTGACAAGATTAGTGATACTGTTTTGCCTGATCATTTAGTGCTTAGTTACCTTCTGGTTCAGAAAGAGAGAATTGAATAACAAGTAGTCTATATCTGCAATCATCCCTATGCACCAATTAATATTATTCAGTTCATGGTTCTCTTAGACGAGGCCAAGGGTTTACATAATCATAAGGAAATGAGATAGAGCTACTAGCTAGGGGTGTGCAAAAAAGTCTATGATGATTGGTTCTTAATGACAGTCAAGAATCCAATAAAACCAAATCGGTTACCATTTAATGACTATCCATCTATCATTATATATATATATATATATAGAGAGAGAGAGAGAGAGAGATAGAGAGAGAGAGAGAGAGAGAGGAAACTTCAAATGAAAACTCATTTTTCATTGTGAACGCGAGGACCACTAAAATCGTGCCATGTGGCAATATTCATGCATTATTCAGAGTGAATAAAGTTTAGGACTTTAGGTGCCTTTATTCATTCTGAATAATGCATGATATTCAGAGTGAATATTGTCACGTGGCACGATTTTAGTGGTCCTCACGTTCACAATGAAAAATGAGTTTTCATTTGAACCTAACCCTATATATATATATATATATGTATATAGGGGTGGGTTCAAATGTGAACCACTTTTTGGTTGTGAACGTGAGGACAGCCGAGAGCGTGACACGTGGCGGATGACTAGGCGCCACGTCAGGTCCACGGCGGATGACTAGGCGCGATTCATGGGAGGGCATCGAATTAAAGAGGGGGACCACGCTCAAAGCCGCCTTTATTGACTAGTCTCCGCCACGTGTCGCGCTCTCGGCTGTCCTCACGTTCACAACCAAAAAGTGGTTCACATTTGAACTTTCTTCTATGTATATAACTTGTAATATATTACAAAAAGTATGTAGTGTTTGTAAAACAACTAGAAAGAAATATGAATAGTTGGTTGAAATAGTGGATTAATTGATTGGAAAATTAGATTAAAATATTGGATTGATCCAATCAAATCCCATGGATAAGAATAAGATAGTAAAATATCCAATGCATAGAACCGATCCTATCTGATCTGATCCAATCATCCATTAGATTGGTTGTCCAAAGTTAATTGGATTGGATCGGTTATACATAAATCTGTCAAATTTCAAAGTTTTCAAAGCATCAAGAAGACATATTGCACATAGATGCCCTCTTTTTTGCATTGTTTGCTCACCATGAAGAAGCTTGAATAACCTAGAAAGAGAGTGGTGCCTAGTTCTTGAGGGTGTTTTCGTCTTTGTGGAGGATAACTAAGATCTTGGACTAGTAACAAACACAACCTTGAGAGACCTTTATATTTTTTGAGGCATAAACTCTCCAATTCCCTACTATAATTGATACCCTCTTTATGCATCTAAATCTCCATCATATCCTCAATGGTGATATAATGAATACATCAGCTTGAACCATCATCACAAATTTTATCATCTGATACCCTGTGCTCATTGTTCCTTGCCTAATAAAAAACCAACATTTTGTTGTCGTCGTTGTGCAGAAGGATTCCGAGGGCGAGGAGGCCAATGCGGTACCGGCCATATTGATGGAAGGTTGAGAGTGTTTTTCTAGTGGGCGAAAGAGGCAATGCTGATACCGTCACTAATAGACAATGTCTTATTATAGTCTTAGAATATGTATCAATATGTACCATTGCTTGCATTGCCAAACATTCTTCCTTAGCTTTCTTTCTGTTGTATGCAGCACCACTTTTAACATGTTTTTAAACTCATAGTCCTCCCCATCCCCCAATAGTCCAAAAAATCAAACCCTTTTTGGTCTAATTTATAGTCAGAGTCTCCCATTCCATGAATTTTAATATCATCTTCGAAGCACAAACAATTAGTAGATAATGTTGAAAATGGAATAAGTTTCTTTTATTTGTAGTCGTTTAATTTTCTCTGTAATCTCTCCGTTCGTGAATGAATAGAAAAGGCACCTGCATTTTCTCGTATTTTACTTGTGTAAAAATGAGATTGATGAACGAAGATTATTTTAAACGAGCGTTCTTCTCTTTAGAATAGAGAACTTTTAAGTGAGTCGCTCGTTCCATGGCTTTTTGTATGCTTTTCGTATGTCACATAAATAATTGATAGGGAAACATGGATGAAAAGGGCTGATCTCCATCTAGTTTCATTTAATGGCTCACAAGAAAACATGGACCTTCATCATTTTTACATACTGATTAATATGTATGACTTTATTAAAGTTTCTGACCATTGTATATACAATTATGTATGTTGGGGTTTGTGAAGATCCATGTTTTTACCCTATGTATGTATAGTCATGCATATGTTTGCAAACAAAAACCAATATACACATACCTGTAATATTATATGTATACACTCCCTTCTAAACTAATATAATCTTAAGAAAGAAAGAAACTAACTACTACAATGTTGTTTTACATGTTTAAGGGCTATTTGATCCTTGACCTAAACTTGAGCTTTGGAGGTGGAAGGAGCCATTTACTACCCTCAATGTAAGCAAGGCTGATGAAGGGCAAAATATCTGCCTTCTTAAGCCGCTTCACGAATGGTTCCCGAAGTGCTACATTTGATCCTGGACCCGTGTTACCAAATTCTCCGAAGAATAGGTTCCTACAACAACCATCCATCCAACACCATTAGTTAGGGGCCGTTTATTAACACAAATCAGATAAATGCTAACCAAATAAAAATACAGTTTCGGTAAGACGTTTGTTCCATGTAAGTATTGACTGAAATTAGTTTACAAAACGTTGGTAGCAAGTGCTTAATGATAAAAATAGTTGGGTTAAGCATACTATCTATTGGCATCTTAGGGGCCGTTTACCAAACATTTATCGAGTAAATGCTTACTTGGTGTCACTTACCTTTGGGTAAAGACCTAGAATCTTATCTAGTAAGAGGTATGACAAGTACCTAGAATCTTACTCGGTAAGTGGGGGAGAAGACTCTTACTTTTGACGGCTCTTACCTAGTAAGAAACAATCAACACCTATATAGGAGGTTGTTTAATAGACACTTATTTGGTGTCATTCACTTTACCGGATGAATGGCAAGAACTGAAATCTTACCCGGTAAGAGACATAACAAGAATCGAGAATCTCAACTAGTAAGTGAGGGAGAAGACTCTTACCCAGTGAGTGCTTATTGGGTAAGAGCCACTTACCAACAATCCATTTTGATGGCCATGATGAAATATTAACTAGATAAGGCAAGTAGGGTACTAGTGACTCTTGTTGGTAAGCGCTTACTGGTAAGTGTTTGGTAAACAGTCCCGAAGTAAATACATTAGTTTATATTTGAAAAAGAAGTCGGACTTAATTACTTTGGAGTATGATTGTTGCTGTTCCAACCCTTAGGGCTGACAACAGGACCCAAGTTAGAGTAGACGAACACCACCCTTGAAAACGGCTTCCACGCTCGTCCTAGGTACGCCCCCTGCCCGGTTCCTGTAACCGGGCAGTGCACAAAGACGTAACCGGTGTCCATTTCTTTAACTTTTCGTGCATGTGCCGTTATCCATCCCTCTAGATATCCCGGAATGCAATGAAGTTCGGTGTTCTGCATAAACCCCAACAAAGAAAGGGTTTTTGGATAGATAGAATGATCATCAAAGATTTAAAGATTTCATCGGGGTCAAATATATTGCTTACCAGATAGATAGATTTTGCATTACCAAAGATGAAATCGATCATGCCTTCGATGTAGCAATCTTTGAAGAAATGCATGCCGTGGTCGTCACAGAAAGTATCTTGAAACCCGTAGAACCTAACGTTGTAGAATGCAGACCGGTCCCCTCCGATCCTCATCGCTGCGGCTTGCGCTCCTTTCATTATGCCGTCAGGTCTTGGGCTCGAGTTCTATACGGTTCCAAACAATACGGTAATTAATGAACAAACATTATATATATGGGTTCAGGTTCAAGGAGAAACCTCGAAAAACGGAAAACTAAGGAACACATTCGTAAGCCTTCATATTTTGTAACATGCACACGTGCATATGGTCCGGATGATGGGTTACAAATGTGTTCCTCAGTTTTTCGCTTTTTGAGGCTTTCCTATAAATCTTTATATATACACAAATGCATGGGGTAATTTCATTAAAAACCATAAATATTTTGAAAACCGTAAAAATTGGCTATCCATGAATGATAAGTATCATGAATACCTTTGCTATATTCATAACGAATAAATCATGAAAAGCATTAGTTTTCAAAATATTTACGGTTCTCAAATCAACTATGCATGCATGCATCTATTCCTGAAAAAACAAGAACTATACCCTAATATGCAAATTAGCCGCGACGAAATAATCGCCATCGACCGTCAAAGTTCCGCTTTCCACCGTCGTATATGTTGCGGCATTCCCGTTAAACGTCAACGTGGGCATATTCTTCGGATCTCCAATAAACGTAACGAACCTTTTCTCCCTCTCCATCTTAATCTTCTCCCGATACTCACCTGGTCCGATGAACACGATAACCCTTTGCATATTTTTTTGCGGGATGCTTTTGACGGCTTCATTGATGGTCCGAAAATCGCCACCTCCCTCCTTCATAACTCTAATGATCCTGGGGTTGGCCTCGGCGGCCTCTAGCTCCGGATCTAAGGTCCCTCTTCGAGCGGCTAGAGGTTTTACGTTCTCACGGAACCACCGCTTCACCTGGGTTCGGTCTTGAGGAATCGGTACCCGATCGTCTGAAATGGTTGGAGGAAGAATGATCAAGATTGTGTTTAAAACAATCAGCAACAAAAATCTCACCATTTTTCCTCCGTTTTTATTAATGGGTACGAGTTTTGATCGTAATTAATGTGATATTGGGAGTATATATATGGAGAGGAGAGAGTAGAAGAATATATGAAGGGTGATGAATAAATAGATGGATTCAATTTATTTCACTTGAAATGATTGTTTGTGCCCTTTTTCATATATATTTGGTGGTGATTAATTGTGGTATTATTGGATTTTCCCACCTTTATAATATATGAAAAAGTTATTATTTTTTGTATGATTGTTTTTATGTTGAATATATAATTTGGTTGTGGTGGTAACGTTTGTAGTTTATATAAGATAAAAATCTCGTTAAAAGGGATATTTTTTTATATATTTAGTGATCGAAAAATGTTAAAAAATAAATATTATTGGCGATTACAAGATCTGATCTAAGCAAACGAATTTCACCAAAAATATAGCATGACTATTACAAGATTTGGACTGAAATCAACTAAAACCAGATGAATCGTTCAACAAAGATCTAGAAAGAAGAAGTTAACAAAATACTCAAAATATCTAATAAAATATTTTAGTTAAAATCAGAGTATTAAGAAGTTAGTTATATTTAGAAAGTTTTCAATTAGCCCCTTGGAGATATTAATAACTTGCTCATGTGACTCCAATCTTTCAGAGTAGTGAGCTGCAGTCCAAAACATTGAACCACTTCAACCTTTGCCCCTAATTTTTGAAGTTTTGCACTTTAGCCCTAATATCAAAATAACTCTTACAAATTAGACAACAAAAGATAAAACATATTATAAGTACATGATATCAATGACTAAGAATAATGTACAAGTTAAATAAGAAATATTGAAACAAAGCTAGCTACTATTAAGATATCGTTTTGAAAACCTATCGTATCATGTCAGAAAATTTAAATTGTTTATTACAAAATAATTAGCTTATAAAGCTGATATGACATTTATGTAGAGTTTAACATACTTATAAAATCAGAACATAAAAAAAACTCCTATCAATGAGAAAACACATGTGCAACGCTAAAGGCGTAATTACAATATACAGGGAAAGGTGAACATTACATTACAAGTTTTTTAATGCATAAACACCTATGATTAATTAGATGGAAATTAAACTTGAAAGCTTGTTACAAAACAAGTCCTAATTATAAAAATTAATTAGCTAGAAACTACATATAAAACACATTGACATTAGTTCCACTTTAATTAACTTACATAAAAGTCGATATTTTGTGTTTCATAAATTAGACCATCTACCGTAAACAATTAAAGTGTCACGTTACCTTTAGAAATTATCTAAAAATTATTCTCCACTACAAGGATTTCTAACTATTTTCTAAAGTTAGAACTATCGTAAAAACCTATATTATAATCAAATAACAACAAAACCACACTTAGATATTTATGTACAATAATTTAATACCAAATAGTTTATTAATTAAATTATAATGATACACAAGATAAACTAATAAAATAAAATATTTAACTTAGTTTTTATCAAATAAATAAATGTTTATAATTTTTGAACGACAGTTTTAGTTAATTGTTAGTATACACCTCAGTTAGATTAGAAATGTCTCTGCCCAGGTTCGAATCTGGGACTTCTACTCCAAGAGGGTGACCCCTCTACCAACCGGGCTAGCCCCAGTTGGCAAATAAATGTTTATAATTATACACAACAAATGTAATGTTAAATATATTAAGAAAATCAAATATAAGTAATAGAAGTGACGAACACTTGGAACATGTCTTTCTTAATTGCTCGACCGCTAAAGAGATTATGGCTCACCTTATTTGTTGGTGGCCTAAGTTGGACGGTATTGGTAATCACAACAACATTGACGAGCTCTTATCTGGAGGAGACAAATCCAATTGGTCGAAGTTTGAGTCGGTAAAGTACGATTCGGTCGTTCGTGCGTTCCTATGGGTTCTATGGTCTTTCCGAAATGATAGTTGCTTCAATGGGGTCATCAAAAACATTCCCACGCTTGTTCTTGAGGTGATTCGTTTTTCGTGTTATTGGATTAGTGTTAAAAAAAAGGCTTTTATAACGTTACGTGGGAATCCTGGTTGTAATGTTTTGCCATTCGGTTTTTCCTAGCTCCTCGCTAGTTTAATGAAAGTCGTTGTTCAAAAAAAATCAAATATTAGGTTTTTTAATATTTGTTAATTTACTAATGTTAAACTTATAAGCTTTTTTTTAAATATTTGTTAGTATATTAATGTTATATTCATAAAAAAGTGAATATATTAATGAAAACTTATATAATTAACCATTTGTCGTTATTATTGTTAATATATATAAACAACACATTGTTAACATCAAGTTTAAAGGATCCCACTTTTTTGAGCAACCAACGCGATAGCACTTTGCACTTTGGATTATAGCCATTATATAATGCTTACATGGCATGGATCGTTTCTCGGCCAAAAGACACTTCTAATTAAACAACCTTAACTTAATTATGACAATTTGAAAGAAAGAACAACCCAACCTAGGTCGCCCGACCCTTGGGGTACTCTTTGTAACGAGTTGTCATCATTCTTTTAAATAAGTATATGGCTTCGATCTATGAAAACTTAATTGCTTGATTTACACATATAACAAATGTACTACTACAAAGATGAATCCTATCAACCATAAAGGGTGGTCACTTACTATAAAGGCTTAAGGGGATGTGGTGGAATGTCCCATCTACCCTGGGTTTAAGTCCAGAACAAACAGTCATAATTTAATTTCCAAATTGCTAAGAATGTAGTCTAGGCGAATAAAATTAGGTTTATAGGACACCTAAATAAATAAGCGTCTTTAATAGAGTGTTTTATAGGACTCGAGTTGACAAGACAAAACAAAAAATTGTCCTATATATCTAAAAGCGATACAATAAGTTTATAGGATGTTTTTGAGCGTCGTTACAAGTTTTTTGAGACATTTTCAAAATAAAATGCCGTATTAGCTAAATTTATAGTTAGCTTTTAAGAAGTGTTTACAAACCTATCTTTTTTAAAACACACTTGTCTTTATAGAACACTTTTTCAAATAAGGACTATCTTCACCAAAATGTATTCAACTATATCCGTATTCCTATTCTGTGTATCCAACTTCAAAATGGGTTATTGTGTGTACTAAACTTTCAATTTGGGTTATTGTGTGTACCGGTTTACCTGATAACCTGCTGATGCTGATGTGTATCAGGTAATTTCTCCGGCGACACCTTTCTCCGGCGACACCCTTCTCCGGCGACTCCCTTCTCCGGCGACACCCTTCTCCGGCGACTCCCTTCTCCGACTACCACCACCACCATCACCAAACCCACCACCAACCCGACGATCCAGACGAAGATTCCGACGACGACCGCCACCAAACCCACCGCTGCAACTACCACCGTCAACCACCACCCCTGGTTCTAATCTGATTCTGATCTGATTTGATTTTGCATTCGATCAATTAGGGTTCATATATTGAAATTAGGGTTCTTGGTAAATTTGAGGTTTTTTTCAAATCAAATTTGGGGTGTTAGTGGTGGTTGTGGTGGTGGAGATGGTGATGGTGGTGGCGATGTTGGTGGTGGGTTTGGTGATGGTGGTGGTGGGTTTGGTGGGGGAGATGGTGATGGTGGTGGCAGTGTTGGTGGTGGGCTTGGTGATGGTGGTGGTGGCTGTGGTGGTGGAGATGGTGATGGTGGTGGCGGTGTTGGTGGTGGGTTTGGTGCTGGTGGTGGTGGTTGTGGTGGTGGAGATGGTGATGGTGGTGGCGGTGTTGGTGGTGGTTTGGTGATGGTGGTGGTGGTGGTGGCTGTGGTGGTGGAGATGGTGGCTGTGGTGGTGGTGGTGGCCGGAGAAGGGAGTCGCCGGAGAAGAAGATGACCGGCTACCCTTTCAGCAGGTAAAATGAGTGACGAAATAACCCATTTTGAAAGTTTAGTACACACAATAACCCATTTTGAAGTTGGATACACACAATAGGAATACAGGTATAGTTGGATACATTTTGGTGAAGATAGTCCTTCAAATAATGACCTATAAAATAGTTAATATGGCTTTTTATTTGAATTTATCTAAAAAATTTGTTAAGACGCTTACAAACGTCTTATAAACTTATTGCAACACTTTCAGATGATACACTCTTTTGTTTGGTCCTATAGTTTTTTTAAAGGGTGTTCTAGGCTATGCAGACTAATTCTGAAAAAATTATGGCTATGAGACATTAGCACTGGTAAACTCAGTGACCACAATTGTTGTGGACTTATAGAATTGACCCTGGACTAATGGACTATAGGATAAACCATCACATTCCCTAGAGGCTCAACTACGCCATGTACCCTTGTGGTTTCATATACTTGTTCACGATATTTTTTCAAACATGATGATACAGGGAGGTTTCAAGCTTTAACTAGGACTTTTAGAGATGTTTGGGAGCTCGGAAAAAGCTCGGAACTTGGCATCGAGACATGATAAAACAAAAGTCGGCACAGATGGTGGTGCGACTTAAGTCACGTCAAAAACCGCACGAACAGACAGAAGATTTTCTCGTCCCACGAAACCTTAAACTTTAGCCTCCCGTATATGCAAATCCAAGTCTTGGAATGAAAGCTCCATCTTTGACCATAAATTCCCACATTGACCAAACTTAATTCCATATTCATGCATGCCACGACTCTCATACATATTTGTTTTATTTTATTTTTATAATTCTTTTACTTTTTAAGTTTATTCATTCCTTTATTAGTTATCTCGTATAATTAATTAGTATTTTAGTTAATTTAGGATTATATTTACTTAGCATCTATCTTTTCTGAATTTAGCTTATAAATAGGATCTTTTCGTTGCATTGTAATTCAAGTTTTTTCATCAATAAACGAGTCATGCTCATTACAACCCCTAAAAAATAACTAGTATATAAAGATAAAAAGATACCTTTTATCTTTTTATACACGTATAAAAGTAATGTTTTCTCAATTAACAAATTAAAGGCGATGACTAATTGTATATGATGCATAATTTTCTTTGTTTCTATTATTTGTTTTTTACAAATATGACTGCCGTTGTGGAGTTCAAAATGATAACCATGAAAAAGTGGCCTATTCAAATTGTTTATTTTTACCGTAAACACTTGCTACAAAACACTGGTAAACGAATATTCTTTTAAAAGGGTATTCTAGACATTTTTCCTGATAAACGAATATTTTTGTAGATGGCACTTCTTATTCAATAAACATTTTAGAAAGATAGCTTTCCAAAGGAATTTTGCAGGACTTGATCAGAAGTGTTCTCTTTAAAGCATAGTGATTACATTGAAAAGTTTATCTAGGGGGTGGTATAGGAGTTTAATGAGAGTTGTAAGAGAGATGTATGGAGTGTGAAATGAGTTGAATGAATGAGGAGTTATATGGTCATTGAAGGGTTGTATAGAGTTGTAAGTGGATCCCCATTAAACTCTTGTAGAGAATTGTATGAAGTGTGGAATGAGTTTTTGGACAAAAAGAACTAATTCCGGCAAGCTCAACAGGCACACAATCCAATTCCATAATGTGGAGGGCATACCTAACTCACTTAGCAATTGTGGGCTATTGAGGTTCCCCGGGCTCGAACCCGAGACCAATTTGATTTTGGAAAAATTATACCCCCACCCATTACCAACTGAGCTATGCGCCATTGGCGGAGTGTGGAATGAGACTATGAGTTGTTTATGAATTCTAAAAGATCAACCAAAATGCTTATAGAGTATCTTGTTAGAGGTTTGTTGTCTGTGGTTTATAGTTTCATTTTGAGTAAATAGGGTTGAAACCTTGATTTCAAGATTCAAACATATTACGCAAAAATAGTAGAGTTCATCAATAATAATATGACTAGCTCACAAATCCAACCAAAATAAGCAAGTTCAAATATATAGAAGAGCCATCAACCAACAACATAAAAACAAAAGATTTATAGTTCTTCATTCCAACCTATGTTCGCTTAGAAAATTGTACTTGTTCAAAACATCATCCGATATATAAAAGCTACGAAATCCCAAAAGTTTAACGAGTACGTACATATAATCCGAGAATTAAAACAGAGGCATGCATACAGACTCGAGGCATACCTTCTTACGCTGAAGTTCATCAACAGTCGCAGTTTGGTTGTCCTCGGCCCACTCGGTCGTATCAGCAATGACATTCTCCATGTTCTTCAACATCTCGGGGGGAAACCTCTTCTTGATGTTGTGTTCTCTTATCTTATTCTTCATTTTGTATAAGCAGTCCTCCAAGGCATTGTGCGCATTTGCTATTTCCTTGAAAGCTTGATCCTCATGTTTGTATTTCTCAGCATCTTTAACCATCTTCTCAATCTCTTCATTAGACAGTCTTCCATTTGCATTTAAAATGGTGACTTTTGTCGTCTTACCGGTAGATAATACCTCAGCAGTGACCGTGAGGATACCATTTGCATCTATTTCAAAGCATAAGCCAACCTTCCCGACTCCCTTCGGTGCAAGTGGAATTTCAGAAACATATATCTTTCCTAGCAAATGATTGTCTGTGGATCTAGATCATTCACCTTGATATATATAGATATCCATGGCAGATTGGTTGTCCTTGGTTGTAACATAATTCCGGGTCCTTTTTGCAGGTATTGGCGTGTTCCGTGGTATCACAACACTCATTACTTTCCCAATCTTCTCCTGACCCAATGATAGAGGAGTGACATCATATAGAACCAAATCTCGAACTCTATTGTCACGGTTACCACTTAACTTTGCAGCCATAACCCCTGCACCATATGCAACGGCTTCATCAGGGTTCACACTCTTGCATAATTCTTTGCCGTTGAAAAATTCCTGCAACATATGCTGGACCTTCGGTATCCTTGTTGAGCCACCAACAAGGATCACCTCGTGCACACTTGATTTCTCCATCTTTGCATCACTTAGGCACGACTCTAGTGTCTTGATGCAATTATCGAACGAATCCATATTCAGCTCTTCGAATTTAGCTCGACTAAATTTCATTGAAAAATCAATTCCTTCTTGCAAGCAATCAAGCTCAATTTTAGTCGAAGTAGTGCATGAGAGAATCCTTTTTGCTTTTTCACAAGCAAATCTTAACCTCCCCAAAGCTCTTTGGTTCCCGTTCAAGTCCTTATTCCATTTCCTCTTGAATTCTCGAACACAATGATCCACCATGCGGTTATCGAAATCCTCACCTCCCAAATGAGTGTCACCGGCAACCGCCTTCACCTCAAACGTACCCTCTTCCGAGACGGTCAACAGAGATACATCAAAAGTACCACCACCCAGATCAAAGACCAACACATTGATCTTGCCAACAATCTCAGGCTTATCATCTACACCATATGCAATTGCAGCCGCGGTGGGCTCATTGATAATCTGAATGATGTTTAATCCCGCAATAACTCCAGCATCCTTTGTTGCTTGACGCTGTGAATCATTAAAATAAGCCGGGACCGTTATGACGGCATTTCTGACAACTTTTCCAAGGTACGCCTCGGCGGTTTCTTTCATCTTGCCGAGTATCATCGATGAAATTTCTTCGGCAGAAAATTCCTTCTCTTGACCTCTGTAGGAGACAACAATCTTCGGTCTGTCGGCAGGCCCTTCTATGACCTTAAAAGGCCACAACTTCATATCTTCCTGCACTTTGGTGTCGCTAAATCTTCTTCCAATCAACCTTTTGGCATCTGTTTGAAAAAAAATGTCTGTTTTTAACATTTTACAAATTATATGCTTATATAAGACCTTTTTCGAAAGTGTCCTAAAATCTATTTAACTCCCGATATGACGTATATATGTTTGGTCCTATAAACTTAAGTCAAACAAAATAGCCTATTGTTAGTTTAGGATACTTATAAGATTGTGGTATGTAAAAAACCAGATTTCTTCCTAAACCCTAATTTACCCACACAGAAAAACTAAAACCCTAAAACCCCATAAAAGGGTATTAGCTCAGTTGGACAGCTAACATCCCTGGGGTGTGGGATGAAAGCCACTCTACCAGGGTTCAAATCCCACGGGTGATATTTCTGAAATATCCAGACTTTGGATCTGATCTTTCGGGCCGGGTTCGGGGCCGGTATGGGAGGATCTAGTCTATGGATCTACTTCCCTGCCGGTCGGGTTCAGTCATAGGTTGGGACGAGTCGCAGCGGATTAGTGGGATTGCCCAATTGTCGTTTATAAAAAAAAAAAAAAACCCACCCCAAAAATGGAACAACTAGATAGCATTACTTCAAAAGATTCGAAGGTAACTTAACCTAATTATATTACAATCCAACTTCACGGTTCATCATCCATATCTTCTAGATGTCTGGTATGAATGTATATATTACTTTTGCAATGAATATTTTATCAGATATAACATGAAGATGGTTGGATTTAAAATAAAAGAAGGAGGTGTTTGGGATTGCTTATTTAAAATAACTTATGCTTATGAGCTTATCTGATTATTTGCTTATAGCTGGTTGGAAAAGTCAAAACCTTTTAACTTCTTTAAAAAACTCCTTATTTGCTGGTTGGTGCCATCATAAGCGATTTATCAAAACAATCAAAATTTGTTTATTCCGCAATAAGCAAATAAGCAGTTTTAAATTTTAATAAGCAATCCCAAACACCCTTGAAGTAGAATATATATGAGTTGGCTGACCAAATATAGTATTAGCAGCGTTGGTTGGTCCTTGGTTTTTGGCACCATCGCCGATGAGTCGTTCGTGATCAACGAAAGCAACAGAAGAAGGTGTGGTTCTGTTGCCTTGATCATTGGGTATGATCTCGATCCGATCATGCTTCCAGACTGCAACACATGAGTATGTTGTTCCAAGGTCGATTCGATCGCGGGCGCTCCGTTGCCTTTTTCCTCCATTATATTCAAAACTCAGACTGCTTCAGAGTTCAGAGAAGCTATTTTTTATGCTTATTTATTTGTTTTTGTTAATAACTTGAAATAAAAGTTGCTTAAGTATCATTTATCCTCTGCGTTAGATCTTTCCGTTTGTATAATACGTTACCAGAGAAAATTGGAATATTTAGATTTGAAAGTATATATCTCGATCATTTTATTTTAGAGTAAAATACAAATTTGGTCCTTATAGTTTAGCAAAAGTCTCACTTTTGGTCCCTATAGTTTAAAAAATACATATTAGTCATTGGAGTTCGTATTTTGGTCCAATTTTGGTCTCTGAGGCTAACAGACGTTAAAGTAGTGCAGTTAGGGCACATCACATGGCCCCCACGTGGGGGTAGTTTAGTCTTTTTCCTTCTTTTTTTTGTCTTTTTATTTTACTCTTTTATTTTATGTTCTTTTGAACGGCAAGTTAACACATACACACTCCAACGATATCGGGCCTCCAATTGGGCAATCCCACTAATCCGCTGCGACCTAGCCCAACCTGTGGTTGAACCTGACCGGCAGGAAAATGGATCCCATAGACTAGATCCTCCTATATCGGCCCTGAACCCGGCCCAAAGGACTGGATCCAAAGTCTGGATATCTCATAAATGTCACCCGTGAGAGTCAAATCCTAGTAGTGTGGCTTTCACCCCACACCCCTAGGGATGTTACCTATCCAACTGAGCTAACACCCTTTATTCGGCCGATGATGCCTTCATTTTTTGTAGAGTCTCTCAATTGATGAATGCAAGTTTCTCAAATAGATTAATTCCAAGTACAAGAAAGCTTCAGGACAAGCCATCAATTTTATAACAAATCGGGTCTCATGCTCACTGATTTAGAGGAGATCATTTGCATGTTTGGATTGGTCCCATGTCAGGCCTAACATATTTCTTTTGTCCAACTAACCTGATATGAAAAACCCAAGCCCGCTTTTGTTGGCATATGGACTTGCCCATACTCGCCTTATAAATGGGTCGGACTTGTCTATACGGGCTAAGTTGGCTTATTCTTTTACATTTGAAAGAGAAAGCTAATATAAAATCATTAATAATATAAATCATTTAAAATACATAAGTGCTTTCAAGCATAAAAATAAGATGTAAATGATATCGACCTACATAGCGTATGAAAAAACAGCATATATAGTATCTGAGTTCAACCGAAATCTTTTTAATAAAAAAATGGTTAAGTTATTAATTATATACAAAGTAAAATCAACTATATTAACATATATAATGGAACCTAAATGGTTTACAATCCGAACCTAAACCTAAACATTTAATAATTTGAACCTACCGATCAACAATCCGATAATTTGAAGTTGTTGAGTATGGCCACACTCAAGGTCAAAGTACATTTGTATCTCTTTGTAACTAGACTGTGATCTCGGCCCAATAAAAAACACAAGATGATTGAAGGGGAAACAGAAAACCATAGAGGCAATGATAAGGCGTATTAGTTTCATCGTAAATTAGAGAGACGTTGAGGTCTCATAAGGCTAAATGTACATAAGTTGATGAAAAGCCTTAAATGAAAGTAAAACTAGTTAATGACCCGTATATTATACGGGTATTTGAAACATGTTATTTTAGTTTTTAATAAGAATAGACATTTACATGACAATTGTCATTACCATTTAAATACTTATGTAAATTATATGTTATACGGCAATTGCCATTATAATTGCTTATTACAATAGATATTTTAGTTATCTAATAGCTGTTAAAATTTTAAAAATTGAAAATTTATTATTCTTTTGTCAAAAGATTTGAATTTCGTGAATGATTTTAAAACTGGAAGGATTCAGAAATAAAATATGTGTAGTGTTTTGATTTGTAGGATTTTAAATAAAATAAAATATAATTATTTATAAATAATCTACAAAAATAATTAGATTAAAAAGATGGAATCTTTAAATTTCAAGAATATTAGGAATTGAGTTTTAAATAAAATAATATTTCGTTACTTATAAATAATATATAAAAATAATTAGGTTAAAAAGATGAAATCTTTAAGTTTCAAGAATTTGAAGAATAGAATTGTAACAAAATCTAAACAAATTAATTTATATCTATTTTTATAACTGGAGGGATTCAAAAATAAAATATGTAGTGTTTTTTATCTGTAGAATTTTAAATAAAAAATTGATTACTTATAAATAATCTATAAAAATAGTTAGATTAAAAAGATATAATCTTTAAATTTCAAGAATATCAATAATGGAGTTTTAAATAAAATAAATTTTAGTTACTTATAAATAATCTATAAAAATACTTAGGTTAAAAAGATAAAATCTTTAAATTTCAAGAATATCAAGAATAGAATTGTAATAAAATCTAAACAAATTAATTTATATTTAATTTTAATAATGTAGTTAAATTAAAAAATATTCAATATTAAACTCATTTTGAAGGTATTGTCGAGACGATTATAATGGTATAATTTATTAAAAAGAAAAAACAAAAATTTTAATACATTTTAATTAATATATGTTATTATCTTAAAATAATAAGGATGTAAATTGAAAGATGAGAAAGTAATGGATAAAAAGTAATTTAATCAAATAATTCTAAAGATATAATATGTAAATTATAAAGATAATTATGGTATTAAAATAATAAGAATAATTGATGACATCATCATTTGATGATTCTTTTTTAATTAGCCAATCAAATGGCTCAATTTCATAACCATGACATCAGCAAAAACCTTTCTTTAATATATATATATATATATATATATATAATAGATATAGATATAGATTAGGCCCCTATATTTTGCAATGATCGTGTTCAAAATCTCACATTTAACATACTAAAGACTGACATTTTATTTACTATGATCACCTGAGTTGGTATTGAATTTGTTCGTCGTCAAAATCCTAGCTATAGATCCAATATGCTACTGATCATACTTGTGTTATAGAGTTAAATAGATAGATGAACATTACTATATATATAACTTTGTTTATGGTACATACTTAATTCTTCCAAAAAATTATATACATTCCAGAATTGGCAAAAAAAGTTCCAATCTGCATGGAAGATGTCAATCAAATCAAAAAGGGTGAGATTGATCGAGCTAGCTCGGCGGGGGTTCAATCCACGATTCTATACATGCAGAATGATTAGACCATGCAAACTGCAAGGTCGGATCAGTGGCGGAAGCCTTAAACCTCTGCCAATCATGGATAATCTTCGTCAAATCCTCCTCTTTCGCTTTGATACTACGACAACAATTGGCATGAACCGTTACAACTGCCCTAACATCACTACTATCTTCACAAATTCCGCTGAAAAATACCGTATCCAAGAACCTAACTCCAAGGCCTAACCTTTGGAAAGCACCTTGCTTCACTAGTTCAATAAGGACATCTTGTTCTTTCATCCCGATTGAGGTGTCCTTTCTTGCGTACCACTCATCGAACAAAGTGATAGTCTTGTTGCTTGATCTTATCATGTAGAATCCAGTGTTGATCAGCTGATCTTTTTCGGACAATTGGTTGTTTACGTGGTTGAATTTGTCGACGCTGATCTGAAGGTCTAAGTTATCGTTTTGGTGTAGCAACGGAAACGGATTCCTTAGCCACAATACGTCTGTATCCTGTAATTAAACCCTCATCAAGATTTAAGAAGGAGAACACCTAAGGGGCTAAAATCATCAACAAAACATGACTTATTTTTATTACAAAATGAGGATGGGCATAACTTATTTTTATTGTGGCAATGTAATACTTCTCAAACAAATAAAATAAAATATCCCCCCTATTTTATAACTTATTATTATTTTGTGTTACTACCATAAATAAATCCCTGCGAATAAAATATATATGTAAAACGTTTAAATAAAAGGTTTAGAGTTCATGTATTACACATACACTTCACTAAGGAAAATATCAACATAAGAAGTGATCAATTTCTACTAAGTTCTAAATCCACTATAACTTTTACATTATGATATGTTTATATTTAATTAAATTATATGTAAAGTTTAATAGAAATTAAGTGGGGGCTTTGCTTAATTTCAAGAATTATTTTAGTCCATTCATTCCATATTTCCTAATGATTAACATGATGATTTTTAATCCTCCTTGTATACAACTTCCTATATATTCATTAGTGCAAGTTTCTAATGCATCTAAAGTGGATTAACCAATATGAAAGAAATAAAAGAGTAATATTTAAGTTATTATGATTCATAGTTGATGGCTTTACTTATATTTTCTTTTTAACATAACCCTCAAATTAAGTAAACCATATGAGATTCATACATAATTATATCACACAAAGAACAATAAATGTCACATATTTTTAAAAACCCCATATTACTATAGGTTAACACTTAACAATTAATATGTTAACTTTTAAAGATAAGTTCTTTAAAAAAAATACTTTTAAAGATAAGTTATACATATGGAGTTCAAATTTACGTCAACCGTTAATTAAAATACTTTTAAACATATGCCGTAACTAAATAACGTCATATTTATGTTCCAAAATTTTCAAATAACAACTTTAAAACAATAAATAATGGAATGATATTATTGGGGGTTTCAATAAGAGAAATAACAACAGTATATCTTTAATTTAAACCAAAATTAATTAGAGCTAGAGGTAACTTACGGTGAAGATAAAGTTGTATCCACGCTTAAGAACAGTCCCCAAAAAAAGTGTTCTTTGCCACATCATTTTAATGAAATCTTCGGACATATACATCTTCTCTCCAACGAAATCCACACCATCCGTCTTCAATTTATAACAATGTAATCTCCGAAACCGGCATCGTTCGTATGCGGTTTGATCAATGGCAACGACCAAAAGATGATCGACAAGCGATCGCGTGTCTTCTCCTTCCCAAAACCCATCCAAGAATATATCCAACATTGCCTTATCTCCTTCTACGTAGGCTTTATTAACAACCGTTAATATCACGGTTTTGAACTCGGTTGCAGCTTTGGCTAACGCGATATCTAAATCATCGGCATGCCTTGCTGAGGGCTGCAAACATAAGAATATATGATTAATGCCAATTTAGGTTAAAAATATGTTTGAATGATCATGTGGGCATGATGATATGTATATATATAAGCGTATACGTATATTTACGTACCATGAAGGACATGGGACGAGGGATATCGAACGTGTGAGTTATGGCGATAAAAGATCCGGATTTGGCATGATGTGATCCGAGGAGGATTAGATAGACGGATATAAGCACCAAAAGGAAGAGGACAAGAGGAACCCGAAGCCTTGATGGTTGTTGATCCATTGTTGATTATATTTTTTTGGTTTGTGATGTCATAGGTGGTGGTGGTGGTGGGGTGGTGATGGGTGGTGGTGGTTGGTGATGGAAGGTGGTGGTGGTGGTGGAAGGCTGGTTAATTAATTTTGTGGTTGATGTGGTTGAGATATGAGGATGAATTTGTGGGAATTAATTATAAGAGAGAAAAAGTATGAAGTTTTAATGGTAGGATATATATAAGAGGGAATGTGAATTCATGTGAATTTGGGTTGTTTGGATTTAAAGTATTGGTTGCCTTTGTTTTTCTATTTGAATTTGAAAGCAAAGTGTAGCGCAATATAAATATTTATTATGTTAATATTTTAATTTGAATAAATGTTGGTGATATAGATCATGGGTTTGTTGATGTGGCTGGTTGGTTGTCGCTTAGGGGTTCGTAGCATCCTAACCGAGTTCGAACATTTTAATGTGCATGCCTAGGGACGTTTAAGTGGGGCCATGTTTAGCCCCTAAAATTGTCGAAAATTAGTCGGGTTTTGGCCTGGACACCCTTAAAAAAGATAGATCATGGATTTTTAATTAAACTTTTCTTTTAATAAGTTTAGGGGTCTTGTTTTATTAAATTTGATATATGGTTTTTGTTTAAATAGTATTCATGTATAGGATGGTTTGATTTAGAGTTCTTGATTTATATGGGTTTTCTATCACAATTATTTTGATAAACTTGCACAACGTTGCTCTTAAGTCGTAGAGACATAAGATATTTAAAAAAAACTGAATAGCAAATAATTCATGTACATGTCTCGACACGAAGTCAATGAGGTATTCGTAATCCATACAAGCACCCGACTAGTCCTCAACAACCATGAACCGACCCGAAAGTCAACTCATAAATCAAACCACAAGATATATTCAAAATGGAGAGAAATAACTAACACACTCTTGTAGGCGAAATTAGCAGACTAAAATAAGTAAGAGAGTTCACATATTGAGGTATAATTGTGTACAATATTTAGGCCTCATCTCCTTTATATAGTGAAAGGATTGTGCCAACACAATGAATATTGGGATTTGCATATATATAGCCCTACTAAGTTAACTGATACGTCTAGTCTATATTATGTTATTAAATACGACATTTAGTACCATTATGTTATGAGTTACAACACTTCTCATTGGTGTGTTCTAATTTACACCAAATTACAATTGCACTTCTATGTTTGTATCTTTAAAAGATCCATTTTAACTTTTGCCTCGTCAAAACCTTAGCAGAGAAAACCATTTGAGACAAAACTTTGGTCAACAGAAAAAGATACGATATGAATATTTTTAACTCTTCATGCAATGAGATAAATGTATGAATCAAAACATTATACAAGCGCAGGAGATCGACAAATGAGCTAGCTATGCCAACAAGTGCAGGAAGGACATAGAGTTCCAGGTTGGGGACTATGTCATGCTCAAGATGTCACCTTGGAAGGGGGTGATACGTTTTGGGAAAAAGCGGAAGTTGAGCCCTCGTTATATTGGGCAATTTAAGATAATTGAGCGGATTGGAGCCGTAGCTTATAAGCTAGAGTTGCCAGATGAGTTGAGTAGGGTGCATAGCACGTTCCATGTTTCAAACCTACGGAAATGTTTAGCGGAACCAGACACTGCCATACCATTGCAAGGGATACAGGTGGACCCGAGGTTAAACTTTGTGGAGGAACTAATGGCAGTGGTGGATCGGAAGATCCGAAAGTTAAGAAATAAGGAGATAGGACTAGTAAAGGTCCAATGGAAGTTTCACACAGAGCAAGAGTGCACTTGGGAAACGGAATCAGATATGAGAGCCAAGTATCCTCAACTCTTTAGTGTATAATTCCGGGACAGAATTCCTTTAAGGGGGAGGTGATGTAATAACCAAGTCATCTTCGACAGTTGTTCGCATAAGTTAAGGAGCTAAGGGACCAAAAAGGATTAAGTTTTCAAAGTGTAAGGTCGGATTTGTAAAATATGTTGAAAAGTTGGGTTTGGCGTTTTTGCTTTTTGGGAAAGGCTTAAGCCCAAGCCCATTGTTTAAAAGGGGATTAGGGTTAGGATTTTCCCATTCTTGGCAAAAGATTAAGGTGTAAGTGTGTGTGTTTGCTAAAAGAAGAGAAAAAGAGGTGTCTTGGACAAGATCTTCATCAAACAAGTAAGTTTTCCCTAATTTCTTGATGTTAATTGATGTAGTTCGATCTCTATACTGTTTCGGTTTAATTAGGAAATCCAAATAGGCTTTTAGATGCTTAAAATCGGAGCTTTTAAGTATTTTGAGGTTGCTGTGTTCGATTTCCCGACCCCCTGGGTTGTAGAATCCCGACTCGGACTTTCCCTAGTCCGACTCGGTACATTCTGTTTCCCTACTCAGGATTTGTAGTGGTCCGACTCGGGATCCTCATATAATTCCGACTCGGGGTTGTTAGTAATCCGACTCGGGATCCTCGTGATTCCCGACTCGGGATAGTGTAAAGTCCGACTCGGGCTAGTAGGTTTCCCAACTCGGGATAGTGTAAAGTCCAACTCGGACTAGTAGGTTTCCTGACTCGGGATAGTCGGACTTCGGTGTTATCCGGGTCGAATTTTGGGAAACTTTGACTTCAGAGGTAGTTTTCAAAAGAAAAACCTGTAGTGAATTATTATTATAGAAACCAAAATTTTCTCTAGGGGCGCTGCCCCTCAACCCGCAAGGGCGGTCCCCTTGACCCCATCCGCTAACCGGGTAGCGGAACCCCCGTGCTAGGTCTGCCTAGGGATAACATAGTTAGTGGATTTTATCAAACGTGAATCATTAATGCCTTAAGATATTTACAGAATCACTAGGAGGAGAACCTAGGAGAATCGTGAGCCGAGATAGACGTTCAGGTGAGTTCCCTTGCTTAGTTGAATGGGATGATTTCTTTAACTGTATTTTCAAAATGCTCATTCTGTTTTTGATAAATGAAATGACTGATAAATGCCCGTTAAATTGTATGATAATGTGTTGTGAGACGGTAATTACGATTAAGCATGCTTAAAATGGTAATGTATGAATCGATTTGTTGATAAATGTGTTGCATTAAGGACATTGGGTACCTTGGAACTACATGTTCCTTGGGAGTGTTTACTATTTGGCCTGATCAGTCATTTGGGGGTACCCCAGGATTACTTCCCTTGGGAGTTATTGTTAGGCGGCGAATGAGCCTGAACTGAATGTCACTAAGTGACGAGGTTTTCTTTGTCCGCAACACATTTGCCTGATTGAATGTTTTGAAATTAGGCCAGCGGGCCGGATTTGCGAATGAACTGTTTGAGGGAATTCACTAGACCCTATGGTCTAACCCTTGCCTTCCAAACTTTTTTCTCTCTTATTCTTTTTCAGGCCCCGCCCATGAGAGTAGGAAGGGCAAGGAAAAGGTCAGAAGATTAGATAGATTCAGCCTTAGTTTTTTTTTTATTTACGCACTTAGATACCTAAATTTATATATCAGCCGTGGAGGGTTGTTCCGCGTGCATTAAACTTTTACAATTTCGTTTATGCTATACTTTCTGTTGCGTTAGATCACTGGGAATTAATTTATGTTACGATAATTCTATGTTGGAAATTTGGAGTGTTACAATGTGTCTTAACTATTTTTAGACAATGTGTTACTAGTTGTGTGGGTTTTCTAAACCTATTGTGTCGGATAGAGATAAAAAGATTATCATCAGTCTTTGGCAAGAGTTGTTAGTACTTCAAGGTACTGACCAAAACTTATCTATCATCTATCTTCCCAAAACAAACGTTTGGGAAACGGACAATCTGAGATGTTGAATAGATGTTTGAAAGAATTCTTGAACTTAAGAGTCCTATGATTATAAAAATTAAATTATTTTTTTAATTTATAAGTTACACTTAGTTAGTTAGTACCTTATGATTAGTTATTAGTTTACTTTGAATCTCTTAGTTTCTTATTTTTTATTTTAAACTTTTATTATAATAACATAAATAATTGTATATTAATTCAAGTGCATTAAAATACATTTCTCTTTTTACAAATTATACTATTGTAATCGTCTCGTCAATATCTTCGAAATGAGACTTATATTGAATTTTTTTTATTAAATCATGTTGTTAACTGTCATGAATATGTACAAAATAATTTGTTTTATATTTCTTACGCTTTAATTTGTACACCCTTATCTATACTACTATGTAATGAACTTAAACGGTTAATTTCAAAAACCTTGAAAGTTTTAAAGTCGGATGTACAACTTATCAAACTATACACAACCCTTTGACACCCACTCTCCACCAATCTCTCCTTAACAAACGTCCTATTTTTTTAATTTATAAGTTATACTTAATTCTTTTCTTTTTTAGTTTTAATTTTATATTTTTATCATATTAACATTAACATAATAAATGTGTATGAACTAACAAGATATTTTAAATTTTAAATTGAAGATCTTCCGTATCCTAATACGTATACTCACATGTCTAGTTATAAATAAAAGAGATTTTAATTTGTGGAGACTGAGGTTGTGTTTGACAAAAATAAGCTAGCTGATAAGCTAATCCAAATATACCTTAAGCTAGTTTATTGAAACGCTAGTTGGTGTAGCGTTTTAGGAGCTTTTTATAACTTTTTCAAATTACACCCTTATTAATATCAATTAATATACCCTAATATACCATTTTTGGTCATTACATACTCCTAAGCTAGTTTTTACCAAAAATAATTTATTCATAAGCTAGCTTATGAGCTATTAGCTAGCTTATTATTCAATAACGAGCTTCTCAGCTATGCCAAACATAGCCTAAGAGCTTCTCCAACCATACTGCAAAACATCAGTTTTGCAGTATGAAATACTCCAACCATAATTCAAATATTTAAAACTTTTGCAATATCACTTTTTTGAGAAACAAAAATCACCAAATATAGTGTGTTACTATTCATCCCACCAAATCCACCATTTTAATATATTTTAAAAAAAATTATGATAATATTACTATTAATTATATTTTCAATTTTAATAAACACCGCTTGAGATGTTTTCTGTTTTAAGTGTTTAAAAATAATGAAATATAGTTGGAGATGAGTTTTTTTGATGTATTTGGTGTTTTTTTAAGTATTGTTGGAGTTGAATTATTTTTAGTGTTAAAAATCTCACCATCTTTTCATGTTTTTATATTATTTTTAGTGTTATGGGTTGGAGTTGGCCTAAGTACACTTTTAATATTAGTCTATTCTTTATCTTTTTAATACCTAACTTGACTAAGATTGAAGAGGTGTAAACAGGAATATCCAATTTTTCAACAGGGAGCATGTCTCCTCATCCGCCGAAAGGGCATGTGGCATGTGATTGTTAAAAAATGACTTAAATAAATTGTCTGATTGGCGTTTGGTAGCCACCATTTCAATATTAAAAACTTTGTCTTTTCTTATCAGAGATAAGCTACTAGTTGAAAGTTGTTAGCCGATTTCCGGTTGGACTGCATCAAGGATGGTAATGGTGTCTGCAACCACAATTGCTTCTCATCATCTAACCTCCGCTTTTCTTTCCACCCCAGGTTTCCAATTGCCGCTGCTAACTGCTTCATATATCATCATCTATTTTTGGAACTTACTTAATTGACTTCTGATTAATTCGAATTGATTGCAGAATTTTGTGGGTTGTCTAGGAGCTTACAATGTCCACAGATGCAGGTCAGTTGTTTCTTTTTCAACTTCATTGTTGTAACTGAATCAAACAATTCAAAACATTAGAGAAGGGGTTTCTATAGGAGTAAGCAAGGTGTTCGACGAAATGTCTAAATGAAATTTTCATCTCTTGTATTTGGGATTATTGATTTATTTCTTCTCTAGTGACCACCTCTAGGTAGTAAGGTGTGTTTGTGTTAAGTTTGGCATGTGTACCAATGGTTAACTGAAGTTGGTTTCCAATAGATTTGTGTGGTCACATATGCATACTCTGTAGATTTAGAAGGGGTGAGTTTTCTATCACAGATTGTATCTCTTGAGGTGAAATTGCGGTTCTCTTAGATGATGTTCCAAGAGAATTCTCATTTTCAGGACTTCAAAATTCATAGAGGATTAGTGCTGAGATAAACAAATTTTATGTCTTGAATTAATGATATCTTTGTGTTGTGAGTGCAAAAGACAATATATACGGCATAAAGTTATCATTGGGACTGAATAAAGTTTTATGCATAAAGCTTAGTCGTACTCTGACGCGGGCGACTTAGCGCGTGGGTTAGCTTTATTCAAGCTTTATTCAGTTTGCATAATAGCTTTATGCAATATGAATAAAGCTTGAATGAAGCTAACCCGCGGGCTTTATGCAGACTGAATAAAGCTAAGCCGCGGAAGTCAGATTGCCACGTGGCGCGCTCTCGGCTGTCCTCACGTTCACAATGAAAAAGTGGTTCACATTTGAACCCACCCCTATATATATATATATGGGTTCATCCACATGCCATCACTGAGTCAACTGTAATTGCATTAATATTCACTGTTACCTTCGATTTCTGTTGTCCTCACGTGTTGCGTTCTCGGCTGTCTTCATGTTCGCAAATAGATTTGAGTTTTCATTTGAACGAACATGCCCCTATATATAGATAGATAGATATAGATATAATCTCATTCTCGGTTTACCCACATGCTATCACTGAGTCAACTATAATTGCATTAACTTTCATTGTTGTCTTCGCTTTCTGATTTTTGAAACAACTAAATTTGTGGTACAGAGACGGTGTACAAGGAAATATGCTCCTGGGAGAATATCAGCTAGCATTGATCTGAAGCCTCCTCCTTATGCACTGGTAAGACTAATAATAAATTTGACCAAAGGGTCATTGGGGTTACCGGCAGAGTCCAATTTTCATGGGGGTCGGGTTCAAGCCTCAGCCAAGATGAGAAACTTATATAAAATATCACAAACTTAAAGAAAGGAGTAATATATTGATGTTTGTCTCTTCTACAAGACGTTAGCACCTCATGTTCTGTTTTCTGTTACATGTGTGGTAGGATGCTTTAGAACCACATATGAGCAAAGAGACGTTGGATTATCATTGGGGAAAGCACCACAGAGCTTACGTGGACAACCTAAACAAGCAAATCGCAGGAACCGAGCTAGATGAAACGACATTGGAGAACATAATATTAACTTCATACAACGATGGTGATATTCTTCCGACCTTCAACAATGCTGCACAGGTATATCACTTCATCCATGTTTTGTAAACTTATTCCCTGTGTCGTCTGAATTCATGATTCAAACTCTCAGATATGGAACCATGATTTCTTTTGGGAGTCCATGAAACCTAACGGAGGTGGAAAGCCTTCTGGAGAGCTCTTAGAGTTGATAAATAGGGATTTTGGTTCATTCGAAAACTTAATCAACGAGCTAAAGTCAGCTGCCGCTACTCAGTTTGGTTCTGGTTGGGCGTGGCTTGTATGTAAGTGCTTATTCCCCAGGATCCTTTACCTTTAACTTAGAAGTTAAATCCACCCATCTTTAACAGCTCTTATTTCTTTGTAGACAAAGAGAATAAACTTGCTGTGGTGAAAAGTTCCAATGCGGTTAATCCTCTTGTGTTGGGGTCCCATGTGAGTAACGATAATCTTTAATTATAATCTTGTAACCATGCTATCTGACATCTTTGACGACGTAACTAGTCGACAGTATACATACAAAAGTGCTAATGCCATTGTAATTGTATCCTTGCAAAATTGATTCATGACATTATGCTTCATTAAAAACCAAATGAAATTAAATCGAACAGACTGTAATGGGGTTACAAATTACCTATGATTATGAAATTTTGGTTTCATTTTTGTTATCTTGGTTATGTTTGAATTTATCTTTTTTATTCATTAATCTTTCTAGTTTCTATTAGTATTCTGTTAACTGTTTTCTTTTTTTTTCTTGCAGCCTCTCCTCACCTTAGATGTATGGGAGGTAACCACACATTCACTTTCGTTTTCCATCGTAAATAAACTACATTTCATCAACAGATTACTAATTTCACTTTGAATCTAAAATTTGCCATTGCAGCATGCGTACTATGTCGACTTCAGGGTAAGAACTTGCTTGTTCCTTCATATATTTCGTGGACATCGTAATGGGATCGAATCGACCTTAATTTAGTGTCATTGATAGATTTAACAACATTTGAAATCTTATGTTTACAGAACCGTAGGCCTGATTATATATCAACATTTTTCGATAAGCTTGTGTCATGGGAAGCGGTCAGTTCCAGGCTCGAAGGAGCCAAGGTTTGAGTGGCAGAGAATTAAAGAGATGGCGGAAACTGATGCGGATGAGGACTTGGATTTGTATTTTGGACATTTTGGTGTGCTTTTATTGTGATTTCATCGTTGTGATCGACCATCAACATAGAATGTTTTTGGACCCGAGAGTCTTATGCTCCAACCACCATGTTATATGACATTGTAAAATGGAAAAACGGAGAGAAGAGAGTATAATAATCTTTTAATTAAGAAAATTCTGTAAACTCTGTATGGTATTTATTTCTTTTCCATCAATAAGGTATATTTAAAATAAATGTTTGGAAGAGAAATAATATTTTATTGAATTTAAATAACAATTTGATTATATGTGCTAAAAATTACAAAATTAAAATATTTTGTTGGAGGTTGGCTGCAATTTTTTATAGGGACTTTGACTTTTGATACTTAGTAAAAATTATAGCATAGTTGATGGTAGGGATGTTTGCGGCCTAGCCAATCCGAAAGTGATGACTTGTTAAATTTTGAAATCGAGCGGTTTGAGATGAAGTGTCTAGACCGATCAAACCAACCACGGTAATTCCTAAGTTTTGAAACGGCCGTATATTCATGTAAAAATACAATCAACATTAATCGAGTACTTGGTAACTCTAAAAGGAAATTATATGTTAACTTGGTCGATACTTCAACCCTAGACCATGGGTTTTCACCATTTAGATTTTACAATTAGCATAAAAATTGATATATATTATAATTTTATGTACATTGGAATCAGCCAATTGTATATTGATTACGATAGAATATCGCTAGTAACAGGCTTTCGAGAGGCCTGGTTTCTCCCAAGAGCATTAGTCACACTCGATTGTAGATGGGTTGTATTTAGTCTAGAGGTACGATAGGAAATCGCTAACATGTAATGCTCTAACATGTAATTATTTTGTTTAAGGAATCCAATCCAATTTTTACGCTACCCTAGACCAAATTTGTAATTGACTCGTTGATATCTTCCCTTTTTCATTTGGCATTTATTTTATTTAAAGATTTTAAACGTAAAACGTAGATAAATTAATTATTTTAGTCATTTAAAAACACCCTTCAACACCTCCTGGTTATTTTCTCTCTAAAACTCATCAAATAGCCATCAAATCAGCACAAACAATTCATCCCCGAGTGGATTTGTTCTTTTCCAACCAAAAAATACTAACACTCGGCGAAAATAATAGCTTAAACAAATCCACCCAGGGATCTAATTTTCTTTTAAACAATTTCGCTCGTAGAGGATTTCGTATGGGTGGACTTCACACAATTATGGCTGGGGATTGGGTTTTTTTGGTAGGGCAAATTCTCCAAAGGAGTTGTTTGTGCGAATTTGATGGCTATTTTGTGATCTTAGGAAGATAAGGATTAGAAAGTGTTAAAAAGTATATATATTTTTTTAATGACTAAAATATTCTTTTAAATTTAATATCTTTAATTTGTGAATATATACAGATATGAATGTTTTCTAAAACCCAAAAACCCTTTTCAAACCCCACTGCGCAAAACTAACCAGCAGCTATCCTCCTCATCCTTTTAGTACAAAGCTCTCTGGCTCTGCAAAGGGATGGTAATGGTGGCTGCCACCACAATTTCTTCTCATCATCTAACCTCCACTTTTCTTTCCACTTCAGGTTCGCCACTGCTTAAAGCTCTTCTTATCTATTTTTTAGCACTTAATTGACTTCTGATAAATTCGAATTGATTGCAGAATTTTGTGGGTTGTCTAGGAGCTTACAATGTCCACAGATGCAGGTCAGTTGTTTTTGTTCAATTTGTTTATTTTTCAACTTCGTTGTTGTAACTGAATCAAACAATTCAACTTGGATTAAAATAAAATAAAAAAATCTTTTAAAGAAGAGATTTCTGGAGAAGTAGGCAAGGTGTTCGACGAAATGTCTCTGCCAATAATTGAAATTTTTATCTCTTGTATTTGAGATTTCTGGAGAAGTAGGCAAGGTGTTCGACACAATGGTTTAACTGAAGTTGGTTTCAAAAGAATATGGGTGTGTTTGGTTGTCGAGTTTTCATTTTTCTAGACATAAAAAAAATTAGAAAAGGTGTTTGGTTGAAATGATGGAGTTTTCCTTTTCCATTTTAAAGTATTAGAAAAAGTGTTTAGAAAATTTTAGACAATTACTAAAACGAGGTTTCTAATTTACATAGAAGTTAGAAAACAGAAAATTTTCACTTTGTTGGAAAAGTTTTGAAAATTGAATGAACCAAATGCGTTTTCTAAATTTTCATTTTCCTTAGAAAATTTTCAAGAACCAAACGCACCCTATGCAATTTGTGTGGTCATATATGCATTTTTATAAGAGATATTCCTGTAGATTTAGAAGAGGATGAGTTTTCCATTACAGAGTGTATCTCTTGTAGAACATCAAGAACGTAGTGGAGGTAGGATGGGAGGTGGAATTGAGGTTCTTTTAGATGATCTTCCAAAAGAATTCTCATTTGCAGGACTTTAAGTTCATAGAAGATGATTGTTGAGAAAGAAATTTATGTCATGGTATCCTTATATTGTGAGTGCAAATGATAATCTTGGCTAAAAAAAATGGCCTCTTTCATCCTATACAAATATGTAGATGGTTGGGTTCACGGGAAACCACAAAAAAGTAGGGATTGAGGAACAATTTAATGAACATTTATTGTATGGTATGCACATGTGTATAAAGGTAATTTGTATGGTATCCCCTTGCATAGAACCAGGAAACTTTTTCCGTTGCTTTCATGCACAAGATGAATGATTATTAAGGTATTTCTCAGTGTTTCATTTTTTGTGCTATATATATTGAGGAAAGTTCAAATGTGAACTCAATTTTGGTTGTGAACATGAGGACGAATCTCAGCCACTCATCCGGTCAATAAAGGCGGCTTTGACCAGGTCCCCTCCTTTGATAATCTCCACCCTCCCATGAATCGCAACTCAATTTTGGTTGTGAACATGATGCGATTCATGGGAGGGTGGAGATTATCAAAGGAGGGGACCCGGTCAAAGCCGCCTTTATTGACCGGATGAGTGGCTGAGATTCGTCCTCATGTTCAAAACCAAAATTGAGTTCACATTTGAACTTTCCTCTCTCTCTCTCTCTCTCTCTCTCTCTCTCTCTCTCTCTCTATGTATATATCGGTTTATCCACATGCTATCACTGGGTCAACTGTAAATGCATTAAGTTTCAGTGTTATCTTTGCTTTCTGTTGTTTGAAACACCTAAATTTGTGGTACAGAGACGGTGTACTAGGAAATATGTTTCTGGGACAATATCGGCTAGCATTGATCTGAAGCCTCCTCCTTATGCACTGGTAAGAGTAATAATATATTTGACCAAAGGGTCATTGGGGTTACTTGCAGAGTCCAACCTCCATGGGGGTCAGGTTTCAATCCTCACCAAAGATGAGAAGCATATATGAGTCTTTCCATATATAAAATATTACATACTTAAAGAAAAAGAGTTATCTCTATAGTGGGAAGTTCATTTGTAAACCCAAAAAAACGTGTAAACCGTGTAAACTCATGGTTGCATATGTAAATTAATGAAAAATCTTTTATAGAGTTGTTTAATATGATGGAAATGTTTCATATCCTAAATTTTTTGATAACATTGTTTCATATGAATGTGTTTATTTACGTAGAAATGAAAAAGTTTCATTAAAACCAGAAAAAAGTTTCATATGAATAAAAAACACCAAAATATGAAACAATTTCATCAAAATTTGATGTTTATGAAACACTTTCATCATATTAAACAACTCCATAAATCAATTTTATTAATTTAATCTATGCAACCATGAGTTTACACGGTTTACACGTTATTTGTGGTTTACAAATATATAGGGGAAGTATCCGTTGCAAACCATGTAGATTGTACAAACTATACAAACCTAATCTTAACCATTGATTTTGTTTTCTTAACAATTGATTTTGTTTATCTCCTAACTTTTAGGTGATTTTGAAATGTAGTTGAGAGAAAATCTAGGAACTGAATTAATCTACACCATTGATCATGTACATGTATGGTGGAGATTGGTTTGTATAGTTTGTACAAACTATACGGTTTGTAACGGATACGACCCCTATATATATATATATATATATATCTTGTGTGTGTGTGTTTGTCTCTTCTACAATATGTTAGCAGCTCATGGGTTTTCTATTCTTACATATAGCTTTTGAATTACATGATTGGTTTATTTCTATAATATATATATATATAATGTTTCCTGTTACATGTGCGATAGCACGCTTTAGAACCACATATGAGCAAAGAGACGTTGGAGTATCATTGGGGAAAGCACCACAGAGGTTATGTCGACAATCTAAACAAGCAAATTGAGGGAACCGAGCTAGATGAAATGACATTGGAGAACATAATATCGACATCATACAACAAAGGTGATATTCTTCCGGCCTTCAACAATGCTGCACAGGTATATCACATTTATCCATGTCGTAAAAACTTATTTCCCATGTGTTTCAAGTTGTCTGAATTCATTATTCAAACTCTCAGATATGGAACCATCAATTCTTTTGGGAGTCCATGAAACCTAACGGTGGTGGAAAGCCTTCTGGAGAACTTTTAGAGTTGATAAACAGGGATTTTGGTTCATTCGAAGGCTTAATCAATAAGTTCAAGTCAGCTGCCGCTACTCAGTTTGGTTCCGGTTGGGCGTGGCTTGTATGTAAGTGCTTATTCCGCCGGATTCGTATCTTAAGCTTAGAAATTAAATCCACCCATCTTTAAGAGCTTATTCTCTCTTCTTATTTCTTTGTAGACAAAGAGCATAAACTTGATGTACCAAATGCTAGAAATCCACGTCCATCAGAGGAGGACAACAAGCTTGTTGTGGTGAAGAGCCCCAATGCAGTTAATCCTCTTGTGTGGGAGTACCATGTGAGTAACGATGATCTTTAATTTTTAATCTTGTAACCATGGTATCTGACATCTTTGACCTAACTAGTAAACAGAATGCATGCAAAACTACTACTGCCATTATAATTGCTTACTTGCAAAAGTTGGATCCATGAAGTTATGCTTCGGTAAAAACCAAATCAAATCAAACACACGAGTACCTCTATGTCTTAATCGAAAGTTATGCTCCAGAATCCTGTAATTGGGTTACATATTAACGATGATTATAACATCTCATTCTATCATTTTTGTTATCTTGGTTATGTTGGATGAATCTTTAGTTTTCATTAAGCTTTCTATCAATATTTAACTGTTTTCTTTTTCTTTTATTTTGCAGCCGCTCCTCGCCATAGATGTATGGGAGGTAAACACACGATCACTTTCATTTTCCACCATAAAGAAACTACATTTCATGAACAGATTACTAATTTCCCTTTGAATCTAAAATTTTGCCATTGCAGCATGCCTACTATCTCGACTTCGAGGTAAGAACTGTAACAAGTTTCGAAGCAACCCCTTAATCCCATTTCTTCATATATCTCGTCTCCATTTCATGTACTTCATATGCACGTAATGATTAATGGGATCGTGTCGACCTCTAATGTCTCTGATAGATTTAACGGCATTGGAAACTTTATGTTTACAGAACCGGAGGCCTGATTATATATCAACATTTCTCGATAAGCTTGTATCGTGGGAAACAGTGAGTTCCAGGCTCGAAGCAGCCAAGGTTCGAGTAGCAGAGAGTGAAAAAGAGCTGGCGGAAATTGATGCGGATGAGGACTTGGAAACGATAGAACCGGAGGATACAGATATGTATTTCGGTAGTGAAGATGAGGATGCCGAGGGTTTTCTAGACGACGAATGACGACTTTTTGGCATGTTTTATATTGTGATTTCGTCATTACACAAGTGCGATTTTGGATCGAGGATCGTCCATCAATGTAGAATGTTTTTGGGCGGGTGAGTTGTCTGGTTAATTGTAGCCTTTTCCTTATTAAGTTGTATCAAAACTGTCATCCATGTGTAAAGAGGTAGATTATGATATTTAACAAATATTACAAGTTTGTAACACTTATAATTACAAGGTATGATTATTATGATAATGTAACAAATATTACCAAGTTCGAAAAAGTTAAAAAAGAGAGGGAGACTTGATTATAGACCCTCATCCTTGGCAATCAAATTAACGCTAGAACACCCGATTCTAAAACATGTGTGGTGCTTTTGATAATTACTTTAGAAGGCTTCTACCCGTTCCACTTTCACTCTTAGGAGAACCACGTCGTTTGAGCGGAGGTAGCATTCCGGTCTTAAGCAAAGCCGTCCCATGATAACTTCTTCGGATTTGTGTGAACTAGCGGAGTGATGTAAAATTTTGGGACAAGGATTAAGACTAAATTACAGGCAAAAGCAAGATATACTAGTGAAAGAGCTATCGGGATGGTTTTTAGAGTTATAATTTAAAAGGAGTCTATTTTGCAATTCACCATCATTTGTTTAATTTCCATGATTTTTATTTCCATTGATTTTGATGGGAGCAAAAAATTGCATTTTGGCAATAGTCGGTCCTACGATGCCTTAGAGCATCTCCAATGGCTATGGCTATGGTGTAATATAAATTTTGGTTATTTAAGAGAGTTATTCTCAACTATATTATTTTATTGAAGTTTTTTTTATATCCATACCCTCTTGTAAAAGATAGGAGGGGTATAAATAGCAATCCCCTATTTTATATTATAGGGTAGAAAAGTCTTTAAATTAAAAAAATAAAATAGAAAACTCTATATAGAAATATTGTTTCTGGGATATATTAAAAATAATCTTTTAAGAGAGATAATATTTTGTTAAACTTAATAAGATATCAATGATAAGAATTGCTAAAATAAAACAACCCTATCTCCAAAAAAAAAACTCTAAAGAAATATTGTTTCCAAAGATATGTTAAAAAATAATCATTCAAGAGACATAATATTTTGTTAAACGTAATACTTATGCAAATGCTAAGAATTGCCAAAATAAAGCAAACCATTGGAATTGTATGTAATTTATTTAGAACTGTTGATACTATTTTTTTAAAATTATAACACAACTGTTGGACATGCTAAGGATATGTTTGTTTCTTAAAAGTTACCTCTTAAAACCTTTTAAATCTAAAAATTAGAGGTTAGACTTAAAACCTCCTACCATCCTCTAAAATTTTAAGAAGTGCACTATCCACCTCTTATTTTTTAACGTGAATTTAGACTTTAGAACTCTTAAAACAAACGACACCTACGAGTCAACAATATACCAAGCAAACACCATTACCATACTCATCTGCTAAGGTAAATGACCTGGTAAGTGTTTAGTAGACGACCTCTTAATCTAATATCATGTCAAATACGACCTCTTAATCTAATATCATGTCAAATAGGGACCTCTATTGTACGAAAATATGCTACTCTAATATCATATCAAATACAACCTCTATTGTACGAAATATGCCCGTAGCGTCTTTAGACGGGTAAAGCCATGTAGAGGTAGGGTTCAGAAGCCAAGATGTACGGCCTCTACCCAAAATAGAGAGTGGTTTTCATGAAGACCTCCGGCTTGCAAAACCAAAACTAAAAGGGAACAAGCTCGTGCCAGAAAACATGTAACGCCGTAAAATCAACAAAAACGTCTACATAACAAAAGTAAATGTCCACGTTACACAAGATTATGAAAACCTCCCCGAACAACTGTCTTTTACTCACGATACAAACAAGGTTAAATCAAGAAACAAGTAGCAACGCAACGCCTCATTCCCAGGGAGACTTGGGTTCTTTCTCAATATCATTCGCAATCCAATTTTGAACTCGTTTGACCACAAAGAAGTACTGAAAAGAGAAGCACAAAATATACATCAAATGAGCAAATAAGCCAAAAGCGTCAATAGCCCAGCGACACCTTCTTAGAGGTCAAGGGTTCAAGCCAGTGTGTGTTTTTTTGGCACACACACACACGTGTATATAGGGTTGGGTTCAAGTGAGAAGTTGAGGTTAATGTGAAAAGTGGTTATCGACCGTTGGATGCAGATTGGTTTGAGATGCACCAGAAAATGGAAAATTGAAAAAACACCCTGGTAGCTCTTCGTCAGGATAGTATGCACTCGTGATAAAAGTAAATCAAGTTGATTTTTAGTTTTTATGCACGTCAACACGTGTGCATTATGCACATGTGCATGTTACAAATTACTTATATGCAAAAGTGCATCCATCTAGATGAACTGACCCTATTGTCTACACACACACACACATATATGAACTATTTATAAACCTTTCAAGATAACCGAAGCAAGTTAGATAGCTTACTTGGAAGCTAAGATGAGAGGGATGAACATTTTCCCTCTATCATTTGCGTTTGACCATCGATCAACTTTTGGTCAACCAAAATGCTTTGCTTTCATTGGTACAACTTCGGTGATGTTTCGACTTGCTGGAATCCAAGCAGTTCCATTTGGAAGAATCTAACGTAAAATTAAAAACAAAAGCCAAAATCCAGCAAATAAAATAAAATATGTAACAAAACACACGCAATGAACTACAACTAACTTTCTCAATGTTTTTATTACACTGGCTGTTCTAACCAAGACAACAGGAAACGATCCCCTACAAGAATCAACAATAACATCAGAACGCCCAAAAAGACCATAATTCTAGATCCTAAGATACATTTTTAAAAGAAAGATTGAAATTACTTTACTTCCTTTAGTCAAAAATTTAATCCCCCTAAACATCTGGAAGGATAGCCGGGGTTATAAATGAGATGGCCTTTTTAAAAAGAACGGTACCTTAACTTCACTTTTTTTTAACCGAACTCCAGATTACGACTTTAAGGAGAGCCTCTGTCTTTTGCAAAGAATCTTCTAACTAAGACAATCTGGTGGTGTGGGTGACAGTTCAGACTAGATTCCTTTTTGCCATTTCTTTACCAAACTCTTGTTATGGCCTTAACAATTCTTATAAAGTTATCCACCCTTACCATCCACCGGTCCACTTATACAAAACATCTATTGTTTTGTTCACGATATCTTTCTTAACAACCACAAGGAAAATCTTTAGAAGCGTTTGCATAAATATTATTCAATTTTGTCCTTTGATAATAGACCTCGATGTTGTTTATAGAAAATTAATCTTCATAGTTTTTTAGTCATAAATAATGATAGTCCAAGTAGAATACAAACTTACAAATTAAACAAGTGTGAATCAGAATTAATGCCCACTTTCAGAATAGATAGTTACAATTTAAATTTTTTCCAATCACCCTTAATTATGAAGCACAAATTTTCTTTAAGTTTTTCTCATCCCTCCCTATCCAAAAGGCCCAAAAGAACTTGCTTTTTCCTTGGAACCACATATTGGGGGAAATACAGACACATTGCTAATGAGATGATACGAATACTGTTCTTATAACACACCATGTGTGTATAGGTCAAGGTTTTGGCGAAAACCTGAAAAAATGGAAAAACTGAAGAACACCCTGATAGCTTTCATCTGGATGGTATGTTGTGCATACAAGTAATTTTGTAACATGCACAGTGATAAAACCAAAAAACCACTTATATACTTGTATGCCAAGTAAATACCATCCCGATGAAAGCTACGCGGTGTTCCTCATTTTTTTGTGGGTTTCCCCTGAACCAAACTATATATATAAGTTCATATGCTCAACATAACCTTTTGATGAGTTCAAGGGCCTGATCATTGACATATCCTCCTTCAACAATGCCTGGGTGTCAATGATATTAAACGTGAACCCTGACCGCTCACGGGAAACCATCACAGGTCTTGGCACATCTGACTGCAAAATCAAATAACCGAATCTAAACTAAATAAAACGAAACTCATTTCAGCATCAATCTGCAACTACAAGGCTACTAACATCCCGGGAAAGGGCACTGACAGCGACTGCTCGTTCCCCAAGAATAGAGTTCACTGTCGAAGATTTCCCAACACCACCCTTTCCATTACAAGGATAGTCAAACTGTCCCTCTCCTGCAGTATTACATAAGCATACGCACACAATTTAAGGAAGAGTTTTATTATTTTTCAGAGATCTAAAATGCTCTTGAATCGCCCAAATCAATATCATTAACTTCTAAAGTAATGTAATTGAATACTCCCAGAAATGAAAATGCTGCAATCTCAATGGAGCGATTGACTTTTGCACCATGTATTTGGTTTTTCGCTCACTTTGTAAAGAAATACCGAAAAAATGCAACATGAAGCTTCTTTTCCACAACCACTCATTCTTGCAAGTTCTTTCTATGTGTTCAGCAAGAAGAATGAATTGTTTCAACGATAATCCAAACACCATGTTTAGAAATTAGTTGCAAACATAGCCTCTTTACAAGAAAGCCCGTAAGAACTCTCGATCAAATACTTAAACCTGGAAATTAGTTCTTACGATAACCTTAACCATAAGTAAACAGAACAATTAGGGATTCGTTTAAACCTTCTCCTTCAGTTTTCCAGCAATTCCAGCAACTTTGTCTGTGTGGCCAGAGGAAACTGCTGAATCCCACTCCATTCACGGGCCATCGAACCTGGCAGATTGAAAAACAACACAATTAAAACCCAATGTTTACCCATGAGACAATAGAACCAAATTAAGAAAACACAATCACATTTCTCACCATGTCAATAACACAATTCACATTCATAACAAACTAAATTAGTAATTCAACTTAAATTAACCCTTCTTATGCATCCAATACCATAAATAAAAACTGGATAAACTTGAACTCTACTCCTTCTGTTTCAAGATGAAGTACAATTTGACTTCAAATATCAAATGGAATTGCGTTATACCTTCAAATTTTAACACGGATTTCGACTGCTATGATGTCAAAATCAAATGTACACAACTTCGAACCCTAGAAAAAACTAATTTAAACTCAAATTCACAAAAAGCAAGAAGATAGGGTTTTGGATCTTACCTAACTTTGGCGACAATCTGATATCTACGACTTCAAATTGAACGAACAGGAGAAAGTATTGTGGATTTGGGGCTAAGTAGAAACCCTAAATTTTTGTAAACGAACACAATTGAAAGAGAGAGAGGGTTAAAGAAATGTTTCGTTAGCAGGAGACGAGATTATCAACACAGGGTTTTTGCAGTTTGTGAAAGTTACAAAATGAACCCTTAGACTTTGGATACCCGACCCTTCCAACCCCACTGCCAGATTAGTTTTCACATCAGCTTTTTTCCAACCCACAATTAACACTCTGGAACCTTCTCAAATTAGTATCCAACCCTTCACCTTTTATTATATAAAACACACACACTACACATACGAGCTTGAAGCCGCCTGAGATGATGAAGCGGTATAGGCAAACTGCTTGAGCTCCGAGCCGCTATAGGCAACCATTGTATTAATGGTGTGGTTAATCCAATATAATCAATGCAAAATTGTTTCATAAAAAAAAAGATATTTTCTTTCAACTTGAAAATACAAAAGATGTATCATTTAACATCAAGAGATGGAACGATATATAGAAAAAGGACCAAGTGAAAATAAAATTTTTATTCCTCCCAATTTAGTTAAAAATGAAAATTAATAGATCTGCAAAAATATTCATTATATAATTTTTAATATTATGCTCATTCCTTATTTTGCAATACCCCAACCAAACACCCCTTAATAATTATACTAAATCTAACTTATAAATTAGAAAGAAAAGATTTGGTATGGGGATATTACCGAGATTTTGGCGAAGAGTGTGAAAGGGTTTATGCTTAAAATCATAAAATGTATATAAAATTTTCGAAAATTATTGAAAATAGTTTAATTATCTTTTATATGGTAGCATATATAACTGTAAATAATTTGATATAGAATACATTCTACATAAAATATGCATCTAAATCAAACTCTAACATTATAGATTTTGTATACTATATTTAATCCCAATGAAATATAATATATATATGAGACAATCACCAATTTATTAACCAAATTGAAGTAGAAAGAATAAACCCACTTCTTCATCTGTTTAATTAAAAACAAAGTTTAAATAATTATATATATATCATTTTCCTTTCCTTCCATGGTATTTATTATTCTTTTTATATATACGAAGCTTTTTATATATTCATTCTTGTTTTATATATTATATATCATATATCTTTCCTTTCTATACACATGCACACTATATATATAGTATATATCCTTCGATCACTCTCTTTTATTTCTAGTGTATATATCTTCCTTTTTTAAACACCCCCTTCTTCTATCCTTGTATATATATGTATATATACATGCCTCCGTCTTTTTCTTTATGTGTCTCTCTAACAATACAATATCCCACCCTCTCTCTACATTTTCTAAGCTACTTTCACACACCCACACACACATATATATATATACACACACACACAATTTGCAGAGATATGATGTTTGAGTTCATGTTTGGATGGAGAAAAGCCTCAAAATGGTAAATTATCATCTCTTTGCTCTAATTAACTCTATAGAAAATATTTGTGTTTTTGATGTTTTGTACTTAAAATAAATTTTAATTAAATGTGATCCATTTTTTTTGTGGAATGCAAGCAAGAAGTTGATCACAAAGGTTCAATGTGGTTTGGATTTGCTTAAGAAAAGGAAAAGTTGTATCGTTTAGACAACTGCGAAACGATGTCGCACAACTCATTAAACATGGCCAGTATCAGACTGCCTTTCGTAAGGTATGTTTTTATTTTATTTTCTTCCGTCATAAAACTTTATTTTGTTAATTAAAAAATTAAAACTCATATCTTTCTCTACTTCCGTTGTAAAAAAAATGTGCATGTCTAAGATAATGTTTTTGTTTATGAAACATTAATTTTGTAAAAGAGATGAAAGATGGGTTTAGAAAAAGTGTCATTCCGAAAAGGGATATTAAAAAAAGTATTGAGTTAAATAATTATAAAAAAAAACTACTTCTCGATTGAACTTTTAAAAACTTTCGAATAAGAGTTGTTATAATTTAGATGGTTAAATTGAACATGATTACTGATCTCTTATATATGAAATTTTCAGGTAGATCAAATTTACAGAGAGGAGTGCATAATTGCCGTATACGAGCTCTTGGATATTTATTGTGAAATTATTTCACTTCAGTTTTCTTATATTCGTCGAAATAAGTACGTAGTAAATAATAATATACGAAGTTGTACAAAATCTTCACTATTTTTATATAATTAAATTTGATTTATGGTTTTTGGGATTCAGGGATTGCCCTGATGATATTAATGAAGCAATATCGAACCTTATTTTTGCATCTGCAAGATGTGGAAACCTACCCGAGCTTCTACAGATACGGAAACTGTTTAGCGAACGTTATGGTGAGCGTTTCGAAACCACGGCACTCGAATTACTGCCGGGAAATTTGGTCAATATTCAGGTATATATTGAACAGTTGAACTCCATTTTTAATTTTATCTAGTTTTTTATGATTTTATTTCAAATTATATTTTCTAACGTTGAAATATAAAAAATTTATTTTACAGATTATTGAAAATCTATCGATAAAAAACGTACCAAATGAAGCGAAGTACAAATTGGTAGAGGAGATAAGTAGCAGTGTCGAAGAAAATACATCTTTTGCATTAGATTTTGAAAAGCATGAATGGGTATATGTTTTTTACGACTTGTACATTATGCATAAATACTTATGCATTTGCAACCGAATTTTAACAAGGAAAAAATGGCCATGGTGACCAAACTCAACCCCACAATTTACCCCCTACCCATTTTCTTTGAATTTTTTGCAAAATAAAATGCCCATCAGATCTATTAAATGAGTTCGTATTTAATGGACCCAGCTAAAAAGACCCAAAAAAAATGAAGTCAAATGGTTAGGTCCGTTAAATATTATTTTTTATTTTTTGCAATTTAACGGACCTAACGGGTATTTTGCAAAAATATGAAAGAAAATGGATATGAGACCAACAAGAAGGTTGAATTTAGTCATAAATGGCCAATTTCCCTTTTTACAAGCAGTTAAGAAATCCTTCATGTTACACAATTGCAGGCAACTAACAACAATGCTACTTTTTCGGCCACCGGAGCCAAAAAAGTCGACTCATATCCATCGATAAAAGTTCCTGAATCCTCATCGGAAAATCCAACCGTTAAGATGCCGGAAGAAATCGCTTACCTTGATGACATTGTGGAGTTCCGATCTCCATTGCACAGCGCCATAACGGGATCAGATCAAAGAGTTTTCATATTCAGACCATCGATTACCGTTCTCGTTGAAGAAACCCCTAAAACGTACGGATCTAACGATTTCAACATCGAGCATTCTAAACGTCTGGTAAATGAGAAAAAAATGCGAAGAAGATCGAGGAAATTAGGGGAACTGGGGATTTGTAGGGATTATGATCATTGGAGGGCAGTAAGTATGCCTTGCAAGCGTTCCGCGAAACGTGTAGATGAAAATGGTGTAAAAAGGTCAAATTCATTACTGGTTGAACCTTCTCCACCGCATGTCCACCCGAAGCTGCCCGGGCTACGATGAGTTGGCCGCCATGTTTAAAGCTCTGAAGAAAGAACATTTGCGAAAGGGGAAATAGGTTTTTGAGGTTAATTGGTTAGTTCATTTTTGTATATTGAACTAGTTATTAAGAGCCCGGGCTTCGCGCCGGATTGTAAAATGTGATAGATTTTATAAGTTGAGATGAATTTATATGTGGATAGTTATTTAAAATAGATAAAAAGATTTAATAAATCAATAAATAAAATAAATATTAATTTTAAGAGATTTTAAGCTAAAACTTTTTTTTTTTTTTTTTTTTTTTTTGGGGGGGGGGGGGGGGGGGCGGTGTCATGTACTTATCAGTAGCTTAATGAAATTATTTTATTAAAGTTATAATCGCTTAAAATTAACTAATAAAAAAAATGTCTTAATAAAATAAATAAAGAAATTAAAAATGTAACAAAATGTGAACTATGTAATTTAAGAATAAAAAATATAAAGATAGTCTTATGGGACCAAATATATAATTTAATGAAACATTTTATAGATGAGTTACCCACGTAATTTAACAAAGTTAAATGAAGAGAATAAATAGAATAAAAACAAAAACTATAGGGATGAAAAAAAACAATTTTTAAAGATTAAGCATGCAAAGCACTATAGATATCAAACCTGAGGGACTAAAGTTGTACTTTAATATAAAATACCGTCGTCTCATGATCAGCGAAAAACTTTTTTTGAAGGGAAAACCCGGCAATAATATTAAAGAAAAGACAAACGGGCACTAACACCCACACAAGCAGTCAAAACCATAGACAGACCCTATGGCAAACCAATCCAAAAGAAAAGAAAACAACCAACCAAAAAGGAAAGAACCAAACAAAACACCATCCACAAAGGGAAAGCAACAACCCTAACACCAAAAAATAAAGAAAACTCCATCAAGACTAATTCTTCTTTCCAATCCTCCAAGAGGCTATGTAAAGCCTGATTTGATCACGAATCTGTCTGTAAGTGACGATAGGCATTTGCTTTATACCTCTAAAAAGCCTTCTATTTCGTTCCCTCCAAATATAGTACACCGTCCCAGTCAAAGCCAGTCTATGCACCATCTTTGATCAGCGAAAAACTTCCTATATATAATTCGAAATCATGATAATTTGTTTGTTATGTTTTTGCTATTCTAATCTAAAATTTTATGATCTTTTTCGTAAAAAAAATAATTATAGTTAAAGAAAATGTAGAAGTTGTTACAATCTTTAAAATAAATATAAATTTTCTAACTTCAATTGCACTTAGGGGTCATTTACTTGAACACTTACCCGGTAAGTACATGAACACTATGACTACATATCTGACAATATTTAGTCTCTCAAAACGGTATCGTACACAACAATTCACCCGGTAAGCTATTATCGGGTAAAAGTTGTTGATTTCACTTACAGGGTAGGACTCTCGGTTCATGGTATCGCTGTTACCGGATAAGAGAACATTTTGCTTGAAATTGATGGAATTTAACCACAGTTAGGAATTCAAATTCCATCACGTAGCTCAAGTAACGATAAATTCCTTCAAATGTAGAATTCAAAGAACACCACCAAGTTCATTCCACAAACCAAATATCACAAAGGAATTTGCCGTTCCAATTCCATCAGATTTGTTTGAATTCCACAAACCAAACAACCCCAAAAGTGATGAAGGGTTCAAATTCACTTCTTACACGAGCAAACTTCAAGAAAGCAAAATCGCTTGTTTGTAAATAACTCTTTCTACCAACACCAACTACAAATATACACACATATATCAACTCATAATATGAAAATAACCACATAAGCCTACACAAATTAAGTGTATGTATAGTGTATGTAGTGTAAAATACAATAACACGAATAAGTAACGAAAAAAGGTCAGCTAAATTACTCGTCTTCTATCCTAACATACCCATTCCGGAAAGGGTTAATTCTTGTAGCGATAAAAAATATGACCACAATTTACACGATATCAGCATCAAGAACACAGACCAACCGTTCCATAATCAATGGAAGGAATAACCATCTGAATGCAACAAATGATGAAAGAAACCTTAACTTCACCTGGCTGTAGATAAATAATATATGTGTATTTTACAACTCAGCCCTTGCCTTTACTTGTGTTCGTTAAGGAACCTTGCTCTCGTTCGTCTTGCTGCCCCTAAACGTTGAAAGAGAGAAGAATGACCTTGTTGCTGAAAAACAAAAATACCACACCATATTGAATTTTACTAAACAAATCTAAACAAATACTTTGCCACTGTCACACTTTTATTCCAAAGTATTTAAACCAAACCAAACGAACCCAATGAGCTTTGATGGTCGAATAATTCAAGAATTATTTTGGTTCAATTGAGACGGAAGTATTTGGTTATTTAGCAGTTTCAGCTAATTTCAGTTCTTAGTTCTGTTTGGGGTTTTGTTAGTGTTTGCAATCTAAGGTGATGTTTGTTTTTAAAAGGTATTGAAGTCTAAAGTCTTATTTTACTTTATATTTTTGAGAGGTGGTGCTAAAGTCTGAAATTTGAATTAATAAGACTGTTTATTTTTGTAAACTGACAGACATATGAATATATATATATATAGAGTCACCTTATTTTGAAAACTCATTAATTTGTGAAAACTTTGGAAACTCATATAAACCATTGATTAGAAGGATCAATGGACAAGATTAATTGCAAAATTCAAAATCATAACCACCAACTCCATTAATTAAGCATCACAAAAATAAAATAAATAAAATTACCAAAAATAAACAAGAAAATGGATTATGATTGGTGGAAAACATGGTTTCCAGAGTTTCCACAAATTAATGAGTTTTCAAAATATGGTGACTCTATATATATATATATATATATATAAAATAGTCTATTTTATCCCTCAAAAATTCAACTTAAATACATAAATTGAAGTGAGCATCGATGATCTAAGAAAAAAAAGAAACAGACGAAAGGATATTAACGGATTCAACATGTTTTGGAAAGCCAACACACAAATCTAAAAACTTCATGTTTTGCGTTTTTCAAATTTGGGGTGCATCTAGGCTACAACCGACGTTGAAATCGAAAGAGTGGTTCTGGACGGAAATAAGAGGTAATTAGGATAGGTTCTCACTTAATTTATCAGATGACATCAAGGATTAAGAGGCTATAAGAAAAGGAAAAAAAAGGGTCTAAATTGTCTGGCCAAATTAGACATAAGCAGCAAACAAGAACATTTTTTGAAAAAACAAACACCACCTAAGAGCAAGGTTCTAAATGGCGTGAGGCGTGGCATGGTGGCGAGGCCAAGCCTCAAGCCTTAGGAGCGATGGCGAAGCCATGGCGTTTTTAAGGCGTGACTTATGGCGTGAAGTTTCTAGTTTATATAAATTATTATATATAAGATTATGTGCTTTGTACTATCATCCAATGAGTTAATAGAAATAAACAAGTTAAAATTAAGTTATATACTAAAAACTTGCAAATAAAACCCTAAAAATGTAAAAAAAAAATTAAAATTTCACATTAGAAGAATGCGCAGTAGGCCATGGCGTGCCACGGGATTAACGTGGCGTGAGACCCAAGCCTTGAAGCCATGGCATGCCATGGCAAGGCGAATTTTTTAGAACAATGCCTAAGAGTATAAGCTCCAAGGAAAAGAAACTAGCTTCCAAACATTTAATAGAAACTCTTACCTTTTGATGTATTCACAGAAGCAGAGGCATGACTTTCCGATACCCTTGGATGATTTTGGGTCGTAAATCTACTAATATTTGCTTGACCTGCACGGATAACACTCGTTACAAGCTGCACAACAAAGAGTTTCTAATCATTTTTAAAGGGTTTGACCTTTAGATTCTTCAGCCTCATCATCTCCTTCTGAAAATGCTGATGGGCTAGACCAACTGGTTAGATGGGATTCAGCTTTAGCTTTTCGAGCAAACTTCAAGAGCCGCTTTAACCCCTTGGGTGAATCTTTGTGGTAGACCAACGCAGGAGGGTGCTCAGCGTTTCCCCACTCACCAACATCACCTTCGCTGCTGTCTTCTAGAAGCATCTGAGATAAGGAGTAACGAACCCGTGGACTTGGAATTCTAGCCGCTGCAACAACTTTGGGAGACACGATCTGTACCGGGCTTTCCGTAAACGGAATGATCTCTTCCAGATGATCCTCGTCTACTTCCACCCATGCCGTTGGAGAAATCATCGATTCCTCTTCGGTCCCGGAGTTAACTTCGGACAATTCTACCCTTTTAACCCCATTGTCGCCACTAATATTGACTTGATTAGAGCTCACGGGTTCCTCGCATTTGGTGGGGCTAAGCATCGGGGTTTCTGGTGCTTTACATTCGGTAGTCGTTACTATCTCGTTCTCCTCGGATTGGATCGGAATTCCGGAGCTTCCGAGAGTTTCCTCGGGCTGAGCCACGGATTTTGTCTTGATAACGACCGGAGCAGCACCGGGTCCGATCCCAGACCCCTTACGAAGAAAAGGCTTTGTTTCTAACGGAACTACACTACCTTTCTTGGTAACTTTGTTGTAAAAGCTGGGTTTAGCAACCGTGGCATTGTCCGCTTCGGGTGTGCGGAGGACTTTTGCTTTAGTCGTCTTTGTGCTTTTGGTCACTGTTGGCTGCTTCTTCTCGGTGACGGTTTTACGACTCCTGTTAGCATCTGGTGGTGTTGGCTTTGGAGTCTTTGATCGTGGTTGCGACTTATCACTCTTTGTGCTGGAACGAACGGTTGACGATGCAGACAGAGGTTTTCGGCTTGTTGGTGTGGTACTGGTGGAAGTGGGCCCGGTTGGAGTTTTAGCAGGTGATGATCCTGTAGCTCTTGGTGACGGAGTTGACGGCCATGACTTGCGAGTAGCAGGCAAAGGAGATGTTTTGGAAGTAGCTTTCTTCAAAACAGAAGGTTTTGAGGCTTCTTTTCTAGAGTTTATCGATGCAGTTGAGTTTTTCTGAGTTTTCTGGGGTTTAGTTGCAGTAGTATTCTTTCTATTAACATCGATCACATTGGTGGAAGCCATCTCGGCTTTTCTCTCATCGAGAAATCGCTGCATCACTTTAAATTGGGCTTCTTTCTCAGCTCTTTTCCCAGCAGCTTCTCCTCGGAGCTTTTCATCCCTCTTTTGCTTATAGTGGTCATAAAATCCACCTTTTTCCTCCGTTGATTTCTTGCTTTTGTTGATATCATTGGTCGTGTTTCGCTGTCTAACGGGCTTATTCTCCATCATTTCCATGAACATCTGGTTCAGCTCCGCTTCCTTCTGCTGACTCCATTCGATGGAGGCAGGATGCTTTTCATAGCTTTCTTCTCTTTCAGGCTCGAAAGTCTCCTCCACCTTCACACCAGATGGCTCAGATGCTCCTCTTTCAGGCGAGACGTTTTCTGCAGTCTCAGCGGTCGTAAAAGTACAACTTCCGACTCTGCTTCCGGTGCTACGTTTTCTGGGCTGATTGAAGAAGCCTCGGTATTAACATCGGGGATGCGCTGGGTAACAGCACCTTCACGCATTCCCGAACTCCATCTTCTAAGTACAGCTTTGTTTGCACCAACGGTCGTGTTCGATAAGGTTAACGTCTTTGCCTTCGGAACAACATCCACGGCTTGGTCTCTCTGTTTACTTTCGAAAAGACTGATTTTATCTTGCACACTCATTCTTAATACATTGTTCTTGGCGGGTTTCTCGGGGTCTTCATCGTCACTGCTGTTGTCAGCTGCATCTCTCTGGAACGCTACTTTTTCTCTAGCAGGAAAATAGTTGAGGCTCTTAATAGTTAGGGCAGCGGCCCTGCGGGAACCCGACCGTCCGATTTGTATTCTCCGCATAGGAGATGCCGACCTCCTAGGAGTTGCAGACCTTGTAGGGGCACGACTTCTTTCGACTGATGGTTGGTCGTCCTCGCTTGAAAAGGACGAATTTTCATCGTCTGTTGAGCCCTGTCGTTCGACTTGTGCAGCTTTCGCCGGGGAGACACCATATTTTATAGGTGGGTCCAATTGTGAAGGCCGAAGTGCAGGAGCACTGTTTTCCGTCTTATTGAAGTTTTTGTTCCTAGAGTCTTCGGCTGATGGGAATAGGCTCATTTCTACGAACTTCTGTAACGTATCCCTGAAACAGTTACGTTGATATTAAGTTTCGGTGTGCACAATTAAGGCTGTAAACTAGCTGATAAGCTAGCTGGTGGCTGATAAGCTAGTTGTTGGCTGATAAAGCTAGCTTATGAACAAATTATGTTTGGCAAAAACTAGCTTATGGGTATGTAAAATGACCAAAAGGGGTATATTGAGATTTAATAGTTAATATTAATAAGAGGGTATAATTGGAAAAAGCTACAAAGAGCTCCAAAAAGCTACCTCCAAGTAGCTTATCAAAAAGCTAGCTTATAAGCTACTTTTTGTCCATCCAAACATGTACACAAAAAAGTAAGCTAGCTTATAAGCTACTTTGGGTTTACCAAACAATGCCTAAAGTCATTAGAAATGCAGATTGGAAAAGAAAAGATAAATGGTGTGCCAAAAATACTGCTATAGCTGCTAGTCTACCTATTCGGATTGGAACTATCCTACCTTCTAAGTCAAGAGCCAGAACTCAGATATTTCATTCACATATTGATCTTTTAAAAGAGTAAACATTTTACAGCAATCCACATGGAAAATTTAATTCATGCCGAGATACCTTATTTCTTTGGCTCCAAAATGATGAGCAAAATTTTCCAAGTCAGAGATGTCCTTAGTTGAGCATCTGGCACCAGTAGCCTGGTCAAAGGCAGTAGCAATTTCGTCTTTCAGTGCTGTGAGCCTTAAATCAACTGCTCTCAGTAGTTCATTCCTATCAGAAGCCACAAAATAAGTTGATTGAGAAAATGCATCAGAATAAATTGATAAATTCACAGATTATGCAAAGAGCACATACTTTGAATCAATTGATGATGTAATATCAACTTCAGTCTGTAAGAACACGAGCCATGAGTCAATTTTTCCAGATAATACATCCAGCTGATGAGATTGATACACATACACACAAACATCAGAATAGATAAGTTGGAATACATACCTTGACAGACAACGAAAGTTGGAATTTTCTGGTCTCCTCCAGTTGACCAATTTCGTTACCAATACTAAGAATGCTTGGTGAACCAACAATGTGTAGAAACCTGACAAATTATAAAAAAAGTAAAGCAAGTAGAAAGTGATTAATGGTCTTTTAATCCTTTAAAAATATTCATAGAATGGAGATTCGGTAAGATATGCACCTTGTGAATGTGGCTGTTGTAAACCACTCAGCATCATTGGCATTGTCAGGTGGCAAAATTTTGAAATTTGTGTTCAAGCCTGTGGAGGATAAATCTTTTACTCGAGGCGAGTGCAACAGTAACTGTTCCAAGGTTCCGGATGCTACTTTTTCTGCCCTGTTGCTACTAGATACGTATGCCTCATACCTACAAAACATGATGTGTAAACATACTTGAAGAAGACCTATAGTTGCATATATTATATCAGTTACAGATGAGATCAAGAGCTCCCCATCTATAGCCTACAAAAGAAATCCGACCATTTTCCGCTTATCATCATCTATAACAAGATATCTCTGGCTAGTTTTATTTTGGAAATAGGTAAATTGCTAGCTGCCTTAAATAAATATGAGGATGGCATTGATTATGTTGTAATTTAAGTTTGTACAAAGAAATACAGCTTGGTGATTCAGGTATTCATTTCTGACATTTCTTTGACTAGCTCTTCGGATATCATCTGACAATATACATGGCAGTCCGAGGCTCCAAGATCTCTACTACAATCATAGACAGTACCACAAAAAACAGGGAGCACACATTAACATAAAAAGTTTGGCCCTTCTGGCACCCTGAAGACGTGATTTATTTCTTGGATTGTAATTGTACTACTATTGCTGCCTTAATGCATACAAATAGGGCATTGCACTATTCATTTAGTAGTTATCTTTGGTATCTCTTATTTAGTGAGCACTATCAAAGCTATACCTGATGTTCTAAAATCATAATCATTACCTATTAGCAAGCCAGAATGCATTATACACCCTGGATTTATGAAATTATAGCGTGGTATAAGGGAAAGAAAAAGTTGTAGCCTTGTAGGCTGGCTTATTCTTTTTCCATCTTTTCTTTACACATAACTGAAACTGATACATCAAAACTTAGCAGGGTGCTTGATATCGTATAAGATAATGACCCATTACTCCATAATGGGTAATGGACCATTCGCATAACTGCATAAGAAATGGGATACCAGATCTCAGAGCACTCTTTTCAAATCAATAACTCATCCAGTTCCGAAATTGCCCTATCATCTAGTCTTCTACTTGGTGAACCACCTCATACTGTTTCCAGTATATGACTTCACCGTCCCATGCAATGACCATTCCCATTTCTCATTCCCATTCCCTAATATAAACCAAGTGCACCCTTAACGTTTGATTTTTTTTACCAGACGCATGAAAGAACCGTTGGAAACAGAAATGTTATAGGGCAGAAAAAAAAGGAACATATGGATTGCTAAGATTTGGTACGGACTGACGAAAAAGCGTCAAGAAGTGAGAATAATAATGTGCTACAGGTGACACCAACTGCGAATTTCATTTTGTTTTTCTTACAATGAATAAGGGTAAAGGTTAGCAACTTAAGTAAGGAACCAAAAGTAGTAAAAAGAAAAAGTTCAGAAATTTAGAAAAGAAGTAATCAACTTGTGTACCAATTTCAGAATATCTAAGGATGATTAGCATAAATGACTTCACATTTCATCATTTCATAGTTTTGTAGCTCATCCAGACAAACCAACCTACATCTTTAAGATAATGAAACATAATATACAAGCAAGTCTCTCAATTTACTATAAAGACACATTTCAATTCTCTCCTCTTACTTCTTTCAAAAGCAATGTGCAATAACTCAACATTCCGATTCTCAAATGCAAGTTTTTTTTTATAAGGTTCACCTGGGCTTTGGCCAGACTACATCCTTGGTATTTTTTACCGAGAGCTAAAGCATGCTCCCCTGGGATTAATACTCAGTGGCCCCTGGTTGCTCACCCCCGGATTCGAACTCGGGTTGGTTGTTACACCTTCCACAAGCCTTAACCGGTAGGCTGCCCCATTGGGGTTTTGAATGCAAACTTATGCACAAGTAAATCACAAATTATCAGCTAACAACACAATCCCACACAAACTGAAGCAATACAAATTTTCATCAGGAAATTTAAAAAATAAATAAATAAACCTGTTCTGGCTTGGAAAAATCTGAAGTTCAACATAATCAAGTGGCATATAAGGATCAATTCCTCCTTCCATCTCCATCAACCTGAAACAACCACACAAAAAAAAACCCCTAAATTACACACCAATGCTCATAATATACTCTCACTCTACAAAATAAATTATCAAAGTAACACTTAAAAAATTCAAATACTTATTAAAACACCAAAAGGAAAAACAATCAAAAATCACAGATTTTCAAATCCTTCAATTCAAATTAAGAAAAAACATCAAAGGTCAGCATGAAATAGAACTATACCTACCTACCACAAATGGATTAGATCTAAGCCAAACAAAAACCCTAATAAAAATCTAGCTCACCGACACCTAAAAATAAAAACAATTTCATGGCGACTAATTTCAATCGAAAGGATGCTCATTTGATGATTTGAAATGTCGAAATGTACTACTAGTACGCATTATGCATGTGCTAAATAATGTTCCACATTAATTAAATATATATGTATATATATACATTTATTTATAAGAATATAGAAATTAGAAAGGAAAATAAAAGTACTTTAAGAAGAAGAAGAAGAAGAAGAAGGTGATGAAGGAATCTGGAGAGGTGAGCTTTAATGGCGTTTGATTGCAGTTTTTAGATTTTAGCAGCGGGAAGATTGATTTTAGAAAGGGACAAAGATTTGGGGGTTGTTTTTTGTTTTAGTTTAGTTTTAAGTGTGTAGAGTGATGGCGCGTGGGTGTCACTTTCTTCTTTTTGAATGAAGAAAAGCAAGTGGGGGGTTGGATTTTGTTTTTTTGTTTTCTTTGCTTTGAAAATATGAAAGCGTGAAGGGCATTGTGTCCAATTTTAAATGCAAAATTTCAAATTAATATATTTAAATATAAAACTGGCTCTAATTAAATGCCAAACATTTCAAATTAATATATTTAAATATAAACATGTTTTATCAAAGTTATAATTTGACAAAAATAAACAACTTTATTTTCTAGGACTTAGAATCAGGTGAGACCAAGCTGTTATCATCAGACCACGTGAGAGTAATACCTAACGTATGAAACTTCACAAAAAAACACTATGAATGTACATAAAACTCGGATACGCAGACCTAAAAATCACTTTCGATGCAAAAAAATATCGAAAACAAGCTAAAAAACGAAACATTCACAGCTCAAGTTCTGTGAAGGTTACATATATATAATGCGAAGATTCACAAAAAAAAAAACTGTTGTGAAGGTTTCGTTTTTTAACCTTTTTTTGAAAAAAAAAAATCGATAGTGTTTTTTAGTATGTTTTAACGATGAATGTTCAATTTTATTTACCTTCACAAATGTTTTGATGTGAAGTTTCAAGTAAAATATGTTGGTCTTACCGGTTTCACCAAAAAGGCTTGGTCTCACCAGAACTTAACCCTATTTTTTAGATACATGTTTGGATGGATATATAGGATACACGTTAACTTATTAAAATGTTATTTGGACATAAGTTAGTTAACAGCTAACTTATCAACTAATACTAACTGTCAACTAGTTAGCCCAACATAAGCCTAAATGACAATTGAATTCGATCAAAATGTTACAATTTTCTTATACAAAAAACTTTTTTTTCTTTTTTGCGAACAATGGTGATTGTTCTATTTTAATATTTGTGATTTGAGTGAGAACGGATTTATATGAAGCCGGAAAATAAATAAAAGTCAAAGTATGATATTATTTTATAGATTATGTTCAAATGTAATAAATGTGTTTATTTTTGGGATATTTTTCGGTTTCAAAATAAATGTGTATTGCTTAATCTAAGACTTCGAAATTAAGGGTATATTTTTAAGATTTTCTTCAAGAATAAAAAATTGGTATTTGATTAAGTAAAAGCAGTAATAATTATATTTGTATTACTTTGTTTTTTCTTATAAAACCTTGTATAATTATATTGGTTTTGTCCTCAATCAATATCATTAACATCTTGTAACAATTAGTTACCAATAAAGATGTTAAAATTTACTTCACACAAAAAGAAAATTGATACATTTATTTGTGAAAAGATGGGAGTACTAAAAAATATGGTATTGCTTTCACATAAAATAGAAAGGACTGGTTTACAATTCTTTGTGCATACTTTCTTCATTTAAAAATAATAATTTAGGTATCAATAATGCATAAAATTACATCATCAAATGAAGCAGAAACAAGTTCAACAAGTTGTGGAGTTCTTTTTTTATGGAAAAAAAACAAGCTGTGGGGTCGATTTGAAAAAGAATGGGAAATGGCGAATAAAAACATCACAATGGGAGCTTCTTATGTAGTCAATTGATGAATAAAAACCTCGTTTCTTGTCTTATTATTGTTTTGCAAAATGTTAAACTTTATTAGTTTTTTTTTATTATTATATGTTTTGTACATTCAAATTTGTTTAACAAATAATGGAATTCCTGTAAAAGCATCTCCAATGGCAATGGCATGACTAACAACCGCCTTTTTGAACTTTTTCTTTGTTTTATATACTTCTTAACAAATTAAGAAACATTATAAACCTTTGTTGTGCCAATTGCTTAGAGCATCTTCGACAACTTATCTAAAGTAAAGAAAAAAAAGGTTTCGTTTTTTATATTGCTTCAATAGATTCTTTAAAATATTCACCCAGACTACACTAAAACATTATCGAATGATACTCAATTTGTTCCAAAAGTTGGGCAACCAAAAGAAATTCCTTGTGGAATCGAAAGAAGTGATAAACGTCTTGGTCTTCATTCTTGGATGATGGTTGTGACTTTACTCTACGTCGAGTTGCTTGCTCTTTTTAACATGAAAAACTTCAAATTTAGATAACTTTTTAAAACTTGATGTTTGGAGAGAGAATTGGTTATTTTATTCATCCCACCAATAATATTTTTATTATTTTATGTAAAGATTCATTTTAAAAGTGTATTAGGATGATAAATAAAAAATTATTATAATGATACAACTTGTGTTAAAATAATAAAATCTCTAAAATAAATAATCTGTTGGAAATGTATATAATTCTTTTTAGAGACTTTAACTTTTCATTATCTAAAATAGAGAAATTATCGAGAACATATTAAAATTACTCTTAGAACCTCCACTCATGAATCCATGTATTTTATATTTTTATTTGATGTAATGCATGTGTCAATAAGACCCTTAAACATTTAGGCTGCATTTGTTTACAAAAATTTTGAAGTTTGATTTCACATCTAAAAAACAAGAGGTGGATAGTGTACCTCTTAAAATCTCAAAGAACGATAAGAGATTTTCAGATATTTCTTAAAAATAAAACAATATTAAGTCTAGAAACCTTTTAATTTCCAAACTTAAGAGGTTTTAAGAGCTATCTTTTAAAAAGGAAACAACCCCTTAGTATAGTTGGCAAATGATGAGGACAACTTTACTCAAATACACAATAACACACAATAGACTTAAGTTTGAATCATGAACACAATAATGCACAATAAACTCAAGTTTGAATCATGGAGGATTTTGAACCCCTCAACTAGCCTGTCCACTTAGCTTTAAAATGTCTAACCACATATCTCAGGTTTTCATGAAGCTTTAAAATGTCTAACCACATAGGTTTTCATGAGGCAGGTAAGGCCGTAATTAATCTTTTGCTTAAAAATGTTTTAAGAAAAAACTAATAGAATGATATTTACCATAATAAGGGGAAATTGGCGCATATGCTCAAAGACTCACCCCATCATTGGCCTCCTACCCATTCTCTCCTCATAGTATACCCATGCAACAACGGCCCAGCACAAAAAATACAAAAGAAATCAAGTTTCATCATTTAAAGGAACTGGTGGTCCATTTAACTACCCTAGGTCCGTTAAACGGACCTGACTTTTTGTATTTAACAGATCTAGGTCCTTTAAATGGTCAAATTTGATTTTTTATTTTTTATTTTTTTGCGTTGGATCCGTTAAAACAGACCCTTTAATGGACTTGCATGGGAATGGGGTGTTAAATGGTAGAGAGAATGGGTAGAGACAAAAGAAAGGGGTGGGGCTTCGGGCATATGCTCCAATTTCCCCTTAACAAGTAAGGTAAGCTGGCTGTTATACAAGAACTCAAAACATGATAATTGATTTATAAAAACTCCAAGAGAAAGTGCAAAAATTAGAGATGATGTAAGAACATGGGTCTGATGTAGTAAAAGGTACCACGTGGTGTGTCGAGAGTAGGACCACCACCACCACCACCGGAATGGCCACCCACCACCACCACCCTCCACCACTTTTGCATCACCAAGGAATGTAACCCTTTATTCTGCTTTGCTTTGCTTTTACCAATCTTACCTTACAAGTAAGTCAACCAACCATCACCTATTCATAATAATCCATTCACATATTTCCTCTTTTTTAACAGTTAAAAAACAACACATCCATATCCATATCCTGCTTACAAAACAAATATCTCTCTCCAATAAACAAAACCCCTTTCTAATTTTAAAAGGGGTTGAAATTACTACATCAGTTAGACCATACATGCACTAACCCCAGCCTGTTACCTGTATATATCTCGTTACGCTCTTCGTCATAGAAAAGGGCCGTTATGTCCTCCAAAGCTTCCGTCACTGAACTCATTTCCCTTCTCATTCGCTTTCCCGGCCTCCTGCACTTGCAACTGCTTCCGCTTCCGCTTCCACAATCACACTCCTCCATCGGAACACCATCTTTCGCCTTTATTTTAGCAAGGCATTTCCCCGTTAATATGTTGCTGATATTTATCGAACCTGCAAACACATTCCAAATTATACATCTTCCAAATTATAAGGTCATACAATAATATAAACCCAACCAACTATTCCATTCTAAACGATCGAGTCCCTAAACTGTTTTTTTAAAATAAAAATACCATTAAACTTTTTCATTTTGAATGATTAAGGCCGTTTACTTGACGCTTACCGGTAAGTGGTTACTGGGTGTTTACTTAACGCTTACCTGGTAAGTGCTTACCGGGTAAATTTACCTTACGGGATGAACATGACAAAGAGTAGAATCTTACCTGGTAAGAGCGAGGGCATAAACCAAGGGTCTTACCAGGTAAGCGCTCACTAGATAAATTGTTGCATATGATACCGTTTTGAGAGACTAAAATATTGTCGATATGGTAGATGATAGTGTTCAATTTTACTGCTAAGTGTTTACCTGGTAAATGTTTAAGTAAACGACCCCTAAGTTCCTGAACTAATTTTTCAATAAAATAAATCATCGAACTTCTAGAAATTGCTACTTACATTCTTTTAACTTAAACTCATATAGTCAAATTTTTACTTCAAAAAATTCTTAGTCAATTATGGTAATTTCTTTATTTTTGTTAAAAAGATGCAAGTATTTTGAAAGTTTGATGGTTTAGTTATTCAAAATAAATTGTTCAAGGACTTAATCATTTAAAATGAGAAAGTTTAATGATTTTTTTTTAATTCAAAACAGGATAGTTTGTTGGGTTTTTGTGAACTTTTCCCTAGTTTGAAATATATATAAGTTGGAGACGAAATTTATTACCATTTCCTTCGGTTAAAGGATCATCCGACTCGGCTTTGCAGTACGAAATAATAAGATCCTGATCGCTTGTGATGTATATGTTATTAGTGTTGCAGTCAGGATGCCACAACAAATGATCCTCGAACGAGGTCACAAGTTCCCCACGGAAGTTCCATACAGCCACCGTTCGGTTTCTGAACGTCAGGAATAATTGGTTTTCGTACAGAAAGATGAACGCTGATGGGGTCATGAACTCTGTTCGGCTAACTTCCGTTAGGTCAGAATTGCGCACCTAAGTAGAAAAATTAAGCTTTAGAGTTTCAGCGTGTACATTTAATTTTTAACATAACAATGTAGCATAGAAGTAAGACGGTTTCTTACATCAAGAATCTGGAGATTCTCGTTTTCTTGCTTGACGAGAAGCTTCTCGTTGAACTGCTCGATGAAATCCACCTTCTTGTTTCGATGAAGGAGATGATTGAACGATTTCAAAACGGTTCCATCTTCAATAGAGAGAATCTTGAGAGGAACGTAACCGCTGGCTTTATTATATATCAGCAACATGATTCCCGGACTGTTTTTCCAAAAACACGGTATAAGGAAATATATGAATATATAGCAAGGAATATCATTATCAAGAATATAGTAATTATCGACATTAAAGTGAGTATAAATTGAAACTGCCTATCATTAAGAAAACATGCAAGTGGCTTGCTTCAATTATAAAACAAGTAGAGTCTTAATGCAAAAGACTCTAGCTAAAAAGCATTTATTAGAGCTTTGAAATTAACCATTAATTCATTCCCAAATTTGTCATTGCCATAATGATAGACTTCTGCCTATTTTCACACACGTAAAAGGTAACAACAACTATCTCACAGACCATGCAATAGGATCATTATTAAGCATACTTTTCAAGCATCTATAATAGCTACAAAAACTAAAATGCATAAAAAATTACATTCAAGCCTCCTCAACTATATCTCCTCTAATTAAGCAATCACTAAATGATATCACATTAATATAAAACAAAAAATTCAGTCGTAAAGTTTCCAAAAAGAGAAGAATTTACCTGATTTTGATCTCTTGTACACTTTTGTCTGATATGGAGTACAACAATGTATAGTTTTTCAGATCGAACACCTTGTAAATGCTGAAAATGTATAGAACAAAAGTTGAACGTTAACTCGTTAATACCACAAAGCAGCGCATTTATGCAAAAAGACAGGGATCGTGAAGTAAAAAACGTACCTATCTTGTGCCGAGAACGTCAGCACTTTTCCATTCACATCATCAAACTCCACAAAACCGGGCCATTTCAAAGATTCCGACTCGAAAAGAGCAAAACGGCATCAGGTTGACCTCGCCGTATGTATCTGTCGCCATTATTAACACAATAGAATTTTAAAATCACAATACTGATATTTTCATCATACTACAAATATATGAATTATTGAAATTTCACATACTCAATCCTTGTTGTTCTGCATTTTAAGGAGCTAAAGCTGTCTGAAGCATACACAGACACTGTAATGAGTGAATCATTGTTCTTATTGTAAAACAAGCTTCTTATAACTTCATCGGGGCTAACGTTCAGAAAGCATATTCTGTCGTTAGTCTCTGCATCATAAACATCATATGAGAATTTAGAACCTTTAAAACGTTAGCTATATATTTCAAAGAATGCATGCTTATTATCTTTCTGATTATACCTCGGCTGAATGCAGCACAAACTCCAGATTGTGCAAGCGCAAATACTATATCACGAGCAGCAACAATCTCGATGATTTTTGAACGTTTCTTGAGAAACGGCAATACGATGGAGCAGTGTCCCTTTGGATCATGAGTATCGTACTCCTCCTAAATGCCATTATCCACCAAATAAATCATTGTAAGCAGTCGGCGAAAACTAATTATACTAAGAGCTTATATCAAGTACCTATAAAGTGGTAACTTTTTTCAAGTGCACAAACATAGATGGGCAAAATTAAGTATGCATATGGCCCGCATGATTGTTAAAATTACATCGGCCCCTACTCACATGGTCATATAACAAGCTCCATGACAAAATAAATTGAATATCGACCACCACCCATGGACAATAATGGAACATGTATTCAAAACATGCCAAAGCTCAGGATTCACGAAATCTGATTCTAGTAACGATTCCAGCTTCACAAAGAAAATTAGAAACTATCATTTCCAACTTGAAAATTACATGTACAAACACAATCTTTCTCCCCCTAACTAATTTTAACAAAGAATCACAACATACAAGTAAGGAATCGAGCAACGTGAAGAGAGCGCAGCCATTAACTATATCTTGATTGATAGTTTACATAATTCACAGTGAAATACAAATAAAATCCTGAAGAAAAAAAAATGATCCTTAGTTTTAGAAAGCAAACATATTTATTTACAATTCCCTTATCTTTATCAATGTATACTGGAAATGGTATACTAGAATAAACCCTAGGTTCATCTACATAATTCACAGTGAAATACAAATAAAAGCCACAAAGTGAACATATTTATTCACAAATTCCCTTCTTTATACTGAGCTCAATTTCATCAATGTACACTGAAAATGGTATGCTAAAGTAAACCCTAGCTTAATCACTAGCTTCTAATTCATTCAATTTCAACATCAATTGAATTAAACACAATTAAATTCAAGAATCTCATAACTAAAATTGGGGGAAATCGAATAATACGAACCTGCAATCGAATGTTTCTAAATCTCTCCTGCGCATCGCACATTCTAAAAGCACGATCCCTTTTCGAACAAATCTCCCTCCTCTGAAGCTTCTTAACGCTGTTCACAAACCCATCGATACCTCCACGTGGCCGCTTCTTCGCCACCACCCGCCGCCCACTATGCGGCCGTGGACTCGCCGTTATCCTCCTTCCGTCCATCCCCCCAAAATTACACAAAAACAAAACCCTAATTGCAATCAATTTTCCCCCAATTCAATTCCAGCCGTATCTATTCAGTAACACCATCAATCAAGCTTCAATTGCAATCAATTTTCGATATTTTGTTGTATTAAGAACAAGAATGAAAAAAAACCCTAAATCCCAGGACCCCGAGTAGAACTAGAAATCAATTGGGGATTTTGATTGCTCGTGGTCCTGAGAAATTGAATTTTTGCCCAAATAAGACGAATTTAGAAAGTGAAATTGGAATCTAAACTCAGCTGATTTCTGTGTTTATATGATCAAATTCGAAATCTTTTGTTTCTCCATCTGGAGAAATGAAATGAAATGAAGAAAGGGGGAAAGAAAGGTTTCGAAGAAGATGAAAACTTTTTAACACAAAATAGCCCCAAAAAATATATATTTTTAAAATTTTATAAAAAATTGTGTCGGATTTTATAAAATATTGGCATCCAATTTGATTTTTCAAATTTCATGAACTTTGGGAATTGAGATGGAATTTTTTTGTATGCACCCTTGTATGTTTGTATATTTACGGAAACGGTCCTTGGATTTTGTGAACAATGATCAAAGATGGTTATTATAGCGTTTCTTGTTACTTGTACCTCCTATGCTTCTCCTTTTTCTTTTGTGTCTTTTTAACTTTTGGGATTCTTTTGCGTATGTCGTTCTATGAAATTCGATATTGTTTGCTTATCAATGGAGGTATTTGTCAACGTCGTTTTTTTGTTGTTGCTTTTTTTCAAGACGAGTGACCGTCGTATGACTTTGCAGTTGGAGATCCATCGTTCATACACTTTAATAGATTCGTGTCGTTTTTATAAGACTTTTTTTCATCTGCTTCCGTTGTTGGTTCAGTTTTGTTCTAGAGAGGCACATAATACCCTGGTTTTACGGGTGTTGTTTTGAGCCTTCTAAACTTGTCTTTCGTTGAGAAACCAATAGAACTTGGACTCTTTAAGACTAGAGCTTTGATGTGAAAATAGTCCCAATAGGGATTTTTCAAACATTTTTCGATTTTTTCAGTCCATGATTTGGGGAAAAAAATAAGAACTTTGCCCATTCAAACTTTTAGGTTTGTCTTAGCATGGGCTTCGAGCTTTGCTATGTCCTTGTTTTTTTTAATCGAGCTTAAGTTGGGTTTGGCCAGGTTTTGGACCTCTTTTACATTTCGATTGTGTTCCTTTCTGTTTCAATGTGTCGTTTTATTGCCATGATAAACCTCTATAAACATTCCACTAGCCTTTGTCTAAAATTAAGACCTTAGCAATCATAAAGTTGATTCTACACCTTCATCCTCTAAGGCGTCTTTTTTTCTTTTCCTTTTAGGTCCATCTTCGCATTACATAATCAAGAACTTCCTACATGAGGGTTAAATAATGGTTTTTAGAGTCACATAGAATGGAGAATATGTAACTACAACTTCATGCTTACGAGTTTTGGTAATTAAGTCATTTGGATTTGTTTTCTTGTTATTTTCTAGTGGTTCAACATGTAGTTTATGTTTTCATTTACTAGAAATCTAGATCCATATCATTTTTATTGTGCAATTTGCACTTGAATATTGTTTATTCAATAATCAGTTATGGTGTTAGCTCAGTATCACTGCTCTTGGCTCAATGTATTTGTAGTCAGAGTTCTTGTGTTATAACTTCAAGGGTCAAAAAAGTGGTCACTTCTAACACTTCAAAAACCGGAAGAAACCCAACTAAAATTAAACTTTTATAACACATCAAATATAGAATAAATTTATTTCTAGAAGTCAATATTATGATCGCATAAAATGGCAACTTAAGGATTAACATCAATAGATAACAAAACAAAACCTTTCACAAGGTTTAGGATTAGGAGACATGATACTACATCCAATAAAGTCACTATCTCTAAACGATACAAAAAACTTCCCAAAGAGCTAACGGCTTGTTTACTAAACACTTATCTGGGGGTAGGCGTTTATTATATCATTTACCTTACAGTCCTTGCCAATTGAACATGGAAACTACCGAGAATCTTACTCAATAAAAGTCATAACAAGGATCGAGACTCTTACCCGGTAAGCGCTCACCGGACTAAAGACACTTACCAACAATCAATTTTGATAACCGATAATGTTATACGATAAGGTAAGTAAGGGCAATGTCCTTACTGGTAAGCATTTGGTAAACGGCCCCCTTGAGTCTTTCACAATCCTCTAACACTGGGCTTTTCTTAAGTATTATTAGTACCTCTCACATAAGGACATGATGCGCATGTGGATAAGAAAAAAGTGTTAGGCTTAAAATCTAGTGAATTCAATCATTTTACATTGCCAACGAAGAAAAAGTAAAACTGAACGAATACTTTAAAATGATTATTTTCCCAATTGAAAGAATGTTTACGATATAAAACGACATCTTTCCTAAATACACTATTTTTAGAATACCAAATAACATCTTCCAATAACCAGGTAAACCCGTTTCTATTGGATGTAAAGGAACACAAAGTAAGCCACATATCAATGTTGTTAAGTGTCACCTTAAGGTCATCAATGGGGTCATTCATGGAGGAAAGCGAATCAGGCATACGCCTAGGCCCACAAGAAATAGGGGTTGTTCATTCGCAATAAAATATTTTCTTTGTACAACCAACTTACATGGAAAAGATTCCATATATTTATGCCAATGGACTCGTGACATCCATGAACTAAGTCATCAAATGAGCCACATTAAGAAAGCCCAATCTTATATGCATTAGCCTATATAGGAAGGGTGCCCAGAGGGTGACGTATACCCTTACTAGAAGGTGTGATCAGATCACCTCCTTTTCAGGGAGAGCTAATGCTAGTTGGGTATTTTGGTTTGACGCTGCTTCATACCCAAAAAGATAATTTCAAATCGTAGTATAATATTTTCATATAAGTATATTGTATAATACTCATTCCCTAGAACCATTATTGATTGTTCATTACCTAACAGTGAGTGTATGAATCTTAAGTATTCTTCTATCTGTAAAACAAAAATAGGAGCATTTTTTTTTGGAATGGTGACATATCATTGAAACATATAGCAAGATGCTAGAGAAACAAACAATCACAGATGGGAATTTGCTAAATGAAGGTTATGTAACCGATCAACACACTTAACTTTTAACTTAAAACTCCTATTTGTAATCCAAGAAAATGAATGGTAACAATGTTATCACACATCTCCGCTTGTTGAGTGTTTATGCTAAAAATCGCATCTACAGACGAATTAAGGTTCGCTTATGATTGTTATCCCGGCGAGAGAAATGAAACTTCAATAAATCGTGCACAAAACATATAAGGAAAAAGACACGAGATTTTGGTGACGCGGAAAACCCCATCGAGGGTAAAAACCGCGACCGACTAAGAAATAGTCGACATTGAACTATATATCACCAATAAGGGGTGATATCCTTCGTAGTACAATAGCATATCTTACGTTACAATGAAGATATAAACACAAGATATGCGAAAGTAACTTATGTCGTAAGTACAAATATCTCGTGTAAATATCGAAGTACAAATGAATTTGAGAGAAAAAATAGATGATTTGTTGTATCGGTTGTCGAGGGTCTTCCAAATGAGCCGGAGTGTTCCTTATATAGTGGAAAACTTGTAACCGCTAGTTAATGCTCTTAATGGCGACATTTGTAACGGTCGATCACCATTAATTGTGCTTTATGTCCATTGTTGGTTACATCTACTAAGCATTCATGAGCTTTAATCTTGCATAAATAAACATTAAACCAACAGTTATAGGTTAGATAATCACCATCTTACGAAATCTTAAGACGGTCGTACGAAATCTTAAGACGTCGTACGATATAAACGTAAGACGAATGACAGAATCGTAAGACGAGGGATAAAATCGTAAGACGAAGGACAAAATCGTAAGACGAAGGACAAAATCGTAAGACGTACAGCAAAAACGTAAGACGAACGACAAAATCGTAAGACAAATGTGTCTGCTGTATTCGGTCTTAAGAACCCTGTCTAAATACAAGCTCTATCTTGTAATATTTGATCTTATAATTTCGACGGTCGAACGTTAGAATTTGACCATAACATTGAGTTCTAGAGGATCTAAACAAAACTCCATTTCGGTAAGAGTAAAGACCATAAGCTTCAAAGAGATGTCCATATAACCACCTCATATCTTAACTTTCTTCTATCCTAGGATCCCAACCAATTACACCACTTTTCCAAAGAGGAAAAAAAATAATAAGAGTATTACTTCATATAGTTAAAATTGTGATTTTAAATGATGTTAACCTATTTATTAATGGTATGTCATAGAATATTTTTGACAGTGAAACAAATTGATGATTTATATGTAAAAGTGATACAACAGACAATATTAATTTAAAAATAATTATTGATTGATTTTACATATAGTATTATTTGGAAAAATGATTTCATATAAATTATTGATATTTCTTGAATTCAATATCATTATGATAAAGATGATATACTGAAATTTTTGTACTTATCAAGAGCCTATTTTTATATCTCTCCCATGGACTATAAATTGCCAGGAACGAGCATGGTCATCAAACGATCTTAATACTTGTTGGTCCCAATGAGGTGACCTTCAAGTAAGGATAGTTTTTGGGATTATAGAAGGGGGGGTTGAATATAATCACACAAAATTTCACTTTTATATTAACAATATGAATTTACAGATTGTTGCGGAAATAGAAAAGACAATAAGTCTAAACTAAACAATCTAAGTTCTTTCACTATGCACTAGAGTGAGAAGATAAGAAAAGAAAGAAGATAGAGGGAATAAGAAAGAAAGGATTAGGGTATATTTAGGATGAAGAAGAAGTATGGAGAACATCTCTTCAAGTCCTATTTATACCCAATGCATTAAATGCATGCAGACTCACTTTTGTGTACGTGTCACATTATAAGTGGTCCTTTGTACTATTTACTATAAACAAATACTCTTTGCATGGTGTGCAAAAGAGGAAGTGTGTAAACAGTTGCGTTGAGGTCTGATAAGTACGGAGGGAACAGTAAAGAGACTGTCCTTATGTACTTTTGTGTCAGTAAAGGCGGATAATCCTTTTGTGCATTAGATTAAGACATTACACTAATCCTTCAGGATCAGGATACTGATCAGTGAGTAGAGTCCTGATACTGATGTTGTTCAGGGTCACTTGTATCCTGATGAATCTTCAGGATGTCATACGAAATTGAGCAGCCTGCTATCACTGAGTTCCGTCTTCAGATCACGAGCATGCTGGTCCTGTCATCAGCTAATTCTTCCACGTCGCTGATGGTTCTTTGAGTATGATCTTGATGTCTTCAGGAGGTCTTCACTTCGGTGGTCAGGATCAGTAGACTGCAGAACAGACTCGTTCATCTCCTGATCCTGATCCTGATGATTATAAAAATAAGTTACAGCATAAGTAACATGGAATAACACTGAACAGATTCAGTGATAATTCCTCAAGCTATAACATAAGTGAAAACCTATTCACTAAGTAAAGTAGCAGGATCATTATCATTTCATCAGGTATTTCATCAGGTCTTAGGAGAGCTGGATCAACAATACTCTCCAAGGTTTCAAGATGAGAAAAATCAAAATTCCTCATGTGATTCAAACTAACCGGTCCAAGTGAGAATATCAAAACTCCTCACTTGATCAAACCCAACGGCTTCAAGACGCCAAGTCAAAATTCCTTACTTAATTTGAGTTGATTTCAAGAAGAGAACATCAAAACTTCTCTTGATCAAATGACGAATCGTCATGCACGTGGATTTAAAGCAATAAAAACATTATTTTTCTAAAATAAACTCGAAAGATCAAATAAGTCCAAATGACATGTTGGTGGGTTATAAAATGTAATCGTAAACGGTTGTAGCAACTAGATCTCATGCAAGTATACATATTCTCACAATGTCGTCATCCAAATCAAGTAATAATGGTAAGAATACCAAGTTATCAATACACATGGATTTTGAAAAAAAAAAGGTTTAAAAGTCGGTATTAAAATGGGATTTCAAATGGTGAATTCGAAAAATATTTATCGGATTAAGTTAACCAACTACTAAAATATGACATTAATTTGAAGAAAGCACGGGTACAAGATCATGTTAGATTTTCATCGTTAGATTGCAACAGAACCTAGCTACACCATAATTTAAGGTGGGGGGGGGGTGTTGATCCAAACCACCAAAAGCGTAATTCCCACACTGCATCACAAAGGGTGCTTGAGAGCTTTTGCAGTGTGTTTTGCACAGTTTGCATTTTTACCATATCGCATTATACGGTGCAATTTGTGGTTTTATGTTATCTAATCACGATTCAAACCGCACCCACCATATTTTCTATATTTTATATGTAACATATTATATATAGTATAACAAAAATATAGTATTTATGTAATATTTTATTTTTGAACTTTGATGAATCAACTTTTTGTTTAAGGCCCATCTAAAGATCATCTCTTACACACCCAAGAGTCATACTACCATTACCAAGATGCAAATATCCATATTTCAGAGCCCCATACATAATGTGGCTAATTGGCCGTTGGGGCTTAAGGATTGAGATGAAAGAAAGAAAAAGTTAGACATGTTATAACTAAAGGTGCACAAAATAACCAAATATTCAAACCAGTTATTGTCAAAATCGGTTTTTATTTTTTGAAAAAAACTGGATCAATTAAATATCCGATAATTTCCTTAGTCATAACTAACACTACAAACTTAGTTTGAAGTTTCTTTTTTACTGGTTAGACAATTTTAATCATGCAATTTGCAATATATACTTGGGAATCAGATGTATTAAAACTCTTTAATTTTTTAGACTACGACACTTTGTTGTTGATTTTAAAAGTATTTTTAAACTTATAGTTTTTAGATTGTAGGCATAAAATGTGATAGGAACAAACCCCCAAAACCGCAAATGTGGTGTAGTTTGGTGCGGTTTGCATTATATGCGATGCAATTTGCGATTTGGAAAAATGTTCAAACCGCATCGTGAAAGCACCCCTAATTTGAGGTTGATGCATTCATAGTTCTCTACAACCACTACTAGTTCTTTACATTGTTACGAGCATTACTAAAAAAAACTTGATATAAAGCAAATTAAACCATACAAATATCCTCAAGACTCACTTGAGTCGAATCAAACCAATAACTCAACAAATTCAATTGACTACTCAATAAAAGTCACTATAGACCAACAAAATACAAGTACCCAATGTTTATACATCATGTGCATCAAAGTGTGTGAATATCTTTACTATCGAATCAAACGTTGGGTGAAATCCCACCCACACCATAACTTCAAAGAAGGATCTCCAAATAAGCAATGACACCCAATATGTGTCCACAACTTAATACGTGCTACATGATTATTTATATGCATTATTTATGAAAATTAATACAATATTCAATTCCAGTCTGAATAATCATAAATTATTCATAATGAATAATGAATAATGAATAATGAATAATGCATGAACATTGAGTCCGAATAATTATGTATTATTCAAACTGAATGAGACACGTGTCACACTCTTAATTGTTCTTATGTTCACAATGAAAGATGAGTTTTCATTTGAACCCATCTTTTTTTAAGGCATAGCGGCATCGAACCAACGAACGACTACCACGAACACACGCACACCTCCCCGGCGGTATCGGACATCTATGGCCAGCCAACTAATCCGCCGTTGTCCTGGCTCAAATTACGTTGGAACTAGAGCACAACCACAATCTTTGACTGGGCTGGAGGGGCAGCCCAATCTATGGTTGGACCAACCTAGGGACTAGGTACTCCTGATGCCCTCAAATTGACTCCCTTTGGATTCAAACCCGTATAGACTGGAATTCCGTTCACAGTCCTCTCAGGATATGATGTTACCGCTCTTGAAAAGACCAACTAAGCTAGACATGATTTGTGAACCCATCTCTCTATATGTATATATAACCCAATGTATATTATTCATCCCATCACATGATGGATATATAATATTCCAGTATCTTTTTGAGAATCGACAATTCACTTAGTTGCATCCAATCATATGCCATGATTTCACATTTATAACCACTATACACTTTATTCACAATATTTATTTATATATGCTTTTCAAAAGAAAAGTATAATTATTTATATCATTATATGGATATGCCAAGAAAAAACCCACATAGACATGTCTATCAGTCTATCAAATATACAATATAAGTAAATAAAGTTAGACAACCTTGCTAGCGTAACCATCATTTCCCGTCTGAAAAACTACAAACCCACGCATTAACGCAATACATGCAAAATAAAATAAAGCAATTAAAAAAAACGTGTCAATTTAAACGGTTTAGCAAACCACTACATTCGTTAGAATTTTAAGTCGACTGACAACTCAATAATTTTTATATTTTGATTGTATAATTTATGAATGTGTTGACAACACAAAATTAAATTGGACATAACATAACATGTTTGATTAAATGGGTGATTTACCTTTCAAAAATTGTTTAGTGTTTTTTTAACCAAATAATCAATCTAAATGAAAAATTAACAAATAACATACACAAGCCGATTGAAATTACATACACATCCATACATTCGCAGGTTCAAGTCTTCTGTTTTTTTAATCAAATCATTGGTCAAGAAGATATCATCATAAAGTAAGAAATCACAAATTACACAAGTAAGAAATCTATATGTGAAATTGAATATTCACATAAGTAAGAAATCAGTATTAGAAATCGATTTTAACAAGGAGAAATCACTTGTAGAAATCGATATGTATAAGAAATAAAAAAAATCAATATGTGTGAGAAATCATAGAAAAATCGATTTGTAAAGGAAACCCTTTAATCTATATGTAGAATAATCGATTAGGATAAAAACATTACTTGAGGGTGAGAGAGATCGATTGAGCAACGGTGGAATGAGCAGAGGCATGAACTAGATGGAGAAAATCTTAGAAATTAGTCCGAATAGAAATCCCAAAAATTGGTTGGTAGATAAATCGATTAGTACAAGTCGACATGAGGAAGAAGGAGAGATCAATTAATAGAAAAAAAGATATTTGAGGATGGATAACTTGATAGAGATGAACCAGATGGAGGAGTCGTATATTAGGTTTTATTTTGTTAGGGGTATATTGGTTAATATTTTCTTGTTTTTTTTTTGGAAGAGGTATCCCAGACCACATTGGGCCAGACTAATCCTCGGCAATTTTGGGCCGAAGCCCAACTGCTAAAGCATGCAGCCCAGGGTCGAAGCCCCCGTACCTCCAGAATGCGTCCCCTAGGGCTTGAACTCGGGTTTACCACTATGTAGTACCAAGCCTTACCACTAGGCTAACACTCCTTTGGTTAATATTTTCTTGTTCTATCTAGTTCCAGGGGAAGGCACGACATGCTTATTCCAGATGTGTTCTAGTTAGTTCCACTTTGTTCCATACGGGTGTGTTTGGTACACAGAACATGATGGGGCATTAAAAAACATACATGTGTTTGGCAGGCACCTATGAGAAAGACGTTGGAACTAAATAGAACAAGTTTGTTCCTTCCTACCCCTTAAAACTAAGTAGCACAAGATTTGATGTACCATTATACCCCTCAATATATAGATTGTTTTTCTCTTTCATGATAATTTTCTCACGCTTAGAGGTGAGCAAAATCCGACCGCTATCGAAAATCCGACTTTTAGGCCCAGTTACTAGGTTCAGGTATTGAACTCACAAAAACCCGAATAAAGCTTTTTATTAATATTTTTTGTAACTTTTTACGTAATTATTAAGGGTTTGAACTTATATCTTTATTTGTTTAATCTTTTTGAAATTTGAATTAATTATTAACCATGAAAAAATGAAGAGTTAAGATTAAACGTATAACCATTATATCAAACATAAGAATAGATTTGTCATTTGATAAGTTTCTTTATTCAAATCTTATTACTTAAAATATATATGTTTGACTTTAGTTTTTTGTTTGAATACAATTTCTATTTTTTACTAATTCGGTGGAAAATAAAAGAAAACATATATTGCTAAAATCCGAACTTAAACCCAATTAAATCCGAGTCTTCACACTTGACTTTCGAAGACTAATTTCATACCCAAAATCCGATTGGAAATCCAACTAAGAATGTATATTGCTACTGTTATCCTACAATCTATGATATTAGATAATTAGAACATATACTTGGTCATAGTTTTGTTGATACATAGATTATTGTTTTGTGTTTTTGTTAATTTTCATTCAGATCAACTATCATTTATATATATTAAAACAAGAACCAAGAAGAATGAGGTGGCACTCTCTAAGAGTAGAATTTGCATCTAATTTTTTTTTCATTATTTTGAATTTTTTAAATACTAAATTAGTTAAAGACTATTTTACCCCTAAATGAAAATTGTATGTTTCATTATATAAAGGACTCTTTGGTAATTTGACCTATAATTTAATTGGCTTTAACTTTCAAAGTATTTAACTTCTTAAAGGACATTTAATTTACCCTCTTCATCTTCTCATTTATTAATTAAAAGAAAACCCCCAACCATGTCATGCTATATAAATAACAACCTAATCCTCCACCAAAATGAAATTAATCATTTTTATGTTGTATATTATGTTCTATGAGGTTTGTATGTTTGTTTTTTTTTTGTTTCTTCTTTGTAGAATTTACTTTCGTCGATACCGTTTTGCTCATCCTTCATAAAATTTTGAGGTAAAATAAAACTTCAATTTATTTATTTTATGATTATGTGAGTTATACATTTTGTTGATGTGTGTATGTATGTGTCATTCTCAATTGCTATCATTGCATTTTCTATTAAAACAGTTTCATATATTTTTTAAGTTTTATGTATATTACATATTGTTGTTAAATAAGTTTTTAGTTTTTTATTAGAGTTTGTTCACAATTATTACCTTTCTATTTTTTTTTTTGTCATACTTCAAAATTGATTATCATGTTAGTAGTGTTCTTCTTCCATTCAAATTTTTAAATAATGTTTATGTTTTGTATTTATTTTTCCTTTCAAAATTTTAAATAATGTTTATGCTTTGTATAATTGTTCTTATTTCATTGTATATATTATTGTTAATGAGTTTGTAAGTTTTTATTTGGAATTTTTCCACGATTGTTATTTTTGTTTCCCCTCATTCATGTTTTTCATATAAAGGGCAAATGTTGTGTATGTGCTTTATCTAGGTTTCCTAAATTGGTTCACTTATATTGTCGTAGTTTCTTAAAAAATATTTTATATTTTCCTATTGAGAACGAATCATAATACAAAGTGTGATTTATGTGGGATTTGTACTTTTGTTTTTGTTATGGGTTCTCTTTTAATTCTTTTATGTTTTTATGGTTTTTTAGTTTGCATTTAATAAGAAAAAACACAAATAATGAGATGACATTTTTTAGGCATCCAAATCCCAAATTTCTTCTTTAACCTCTCAAAATTTGCCCTTTTGAATTAGTTTTTCGAAAAATGTTTGTTCAATTAAACTTTTTTATCTTCTTTGATTACGCCTAAATTTCTTCATTATTTTTTCACAGTATTCTAATATTTTTATTCATATATTTAACGTACATATATATATATATAATTATGTATAAATGAAATTACAATTAATATATATTTTTATTTATATGACTCCTAAATATAATAATACATGTGTATTTTTAAAAATAAGATAGTTATAATTATTATAATAAATAACCAAAGATGACAATAATCATGTCAATATAATATCTCATGATTATTGCCTAAGTTAATTATTGACATGACACTTTTTATATATGTAACTATTTGGAAAATAATATACTTTTAAATAACCAAACATATGAGTTACAATAATTTTTTTACTACAACATATATTGATGCTTATTATTTTTAAATAAAAATAAATATGTCTAAAATTTAAATGAATATAAAGTTATAAAATTAAATATATATATATATATTATGTAAAACCTTAGCGAAATCAATATATATCTTAAAAGTAAAAACCACAAGATCCTATGTGGCATCACCTAAGGCCAAGAAGCCTATTTATCTTTTTTCTCAATTTTTTGATTTTTTTAAATGATAGATATGTAAACGACATTTTTGCCCTTATATGAAAAATGTGTAATTCATGTTAAATCGGGTTCTTTTTGTAATTTTGCATACCCAAGTTTTAACCCCTAAACTCTTGATTTGTCTTCATTTACTTTCTTTTATTTCTTAATAAATTTGGTTTTGAGAAGTTACAATAATAAATAAATTGAAATCCTATAAATTCCCTTGATGATGAAGAGAATAAGTGGAAGAAGACATGAAAACTTTTAAATAGGTATGTAAGTATACTCTTCAAAAAAATGTGATTTGTTTATTTCCTATTTTTTTTCTTTATATTGTTAGATTTGTTGTTATTAAAAGACAATTGTGATTACTTTTGAGTTATATAGACCCTTTGATTGCAATGAAGAAGATGAGGGTTGATGAAAACCCTCTAAACATGTATGTAAGTATATCCTCCAAAAAATATGATTTGTTATTACCTATTTATTCTTTTTCATATTGTTGAATTTGTTATTATTAAAAGAAAATTGTGATTATTTTGAGTTACATAAATCTTTGATAGGGATGAAGAAGATGAGAGTTGATGAAAACTTTTAAACAAGTATGTGAGTATACTCTCCAAAAAATGTGATTTGTTATTACCTGTTTATTCTTTTTCATATTGTTGGATTTGTTGTTATTAAAAGACAATGGTGATTACTTTTGAGTTATATTAGATCATTTGAAGGGAATGAAGAAGATGAGATTTGATGAAAACTTTTAAATAGGTATGTAAGTATATATACTCTCCAAAAATGTGATTTGCTATTACCTATTTATTCTTTTTCATATTGTTAGTAAAATAACATTGTGATTACTTTTGAGTTATACAGATCCTTTAATGGGGATGAAGAATATTAGAGTTGAATTTGTTTTATTTCATAACAATATTTGTTTCTTACAGGTGACAATCATAAACAAAGTGAAATCCTACAAAAAGTTTGTTTTGATGTGGATGAATGAGATGAAAGTTGAAGAATGGAAGATTTTAAAAAGATGTGTAAAATTATATTTTTTTTAAAAATGTGATTTGTTATTATCTACTTTTTTCTTTTTTCATATTGTTGGATTTGTTGTTATCATAAGACATTTATTACGTTTGAATCATATATATTTGAATAAAAGTTTGATGTTTTGAGATTATATGATTTGATAATTGATAATAATCATTTATACGTGATTGATAATTCGGTTAAATTTTAAGTGTCTTAGAAAAATATATTGACATTAACATTATAATTGTTTTTTTTTTTGGATAAGGTTCACCTGGGTTTGCCCAAACTACATCCTTGGTAATTTTTACCAAGAGCTAAAACATGCTCTCATGGGATTAATACTCAGTGCCCCCTAAGAAAAACATTGTAATTGTTGGGATAATTTATAAAGTATATATGACTCCATCCTTAAAAAAGATCCAAATTCTTTTCATAATCAAAATAATTTTTCATTAAAAATTGCTTATATTTGTTTTGTAACATGCGAAATGTTTATTTTATTTGTAGGTTCTTAATTTAACTTATGGGTTGTTTATTTACAAGTTTAGAAAAATACATTTCTACATTTTGTATTTTGAAAGATGATATAGGACTTTAAGACAATTTAAAATACTATTTAATATTTCCTATATATATATATATACACATGAAAAGAACCTATATTACCACAAAAGAAACCAAGGACACAAAACACAACCAGCAACCCACAACAGAGGAAACGAACAAAACCACACAACAAGCAACGAAACACACACAACCCAACTTAGAAGGCGCAAACCGGGAACAACAAAACTGGAAAACAAAACCAAAAAAGAACGCAAGAAAAACACCCCTCTTCGACGCACCTGACTACACCGCACACAACAGACATATACAACGCAATCACCATAATTTGTAGGGAACTCCACTTGAGATCGGGTCATTAAACCGGGTCGACCAATCCAAATCTTTCCAATATATTATAAATTAATGTAAAATAAAAGCATATAATTAAGCATGCACCTTTCATCTTCTAAATTTAACTTATTAAATAGTATACAATTATTTTCATTTTTTTTTTCAATTTACATAAAAATTAATAAAAATAATTTTGTGTCTTTCTTTCTATCTACATAACAATTAAATAATTTTTTCATTTAGAATTTAACATTTATTTACCATTATGTTCTGTTTATGTAAAAAATCAACATAATTATAAAACATTTCAATTTATTTTTCGACCTTTTTATATATACAAGTCTATTTTATTCATAGTTTATTTTATTAGTTTGATAATCAATATAGTTACAAATTATAGTTTTATTTACTTTTGTTACTTATTTGCACAACAGTTAATACATTATTATCGATATATTATTATAAAATACGCTAAAAGAACGTATGTTGGTATTTTAATAGTGCTATTGTTTTGATTATATATTTACTTTTTAGTTTTTTTTAAATATATATATATATATATCTCATTTATTTGTTAAATATTTATGTACTTTGTAATTATAAAATTATTATACCTCATTAATTGATTTAACCTTTTATATTTTTTTTAATTATTATGAATTAAGAGGTATATAAATAGCATATTTATGGTAATTTAATGCATTTAAATTAGTATACATGATAAAAATAATTAATGAAAAAGTTTGATTATATTTATATTTTTTTCTTTCCATTTTAATTTATTTTTAATTTAAATTCAACACGTTAGTTTTTAAACAATGCAATTTAATTTTCTTATTACTTAACAATCAATATAACTTTTAAATATTTATTATATTTTATTTCACACTTAATATAATCAAAACTATTAATATTGCGATAAGAGATATTTTGAATTATTTCTCTCATTAATCGAAGAAACCTATCATTGGTAAAATATATTATTTAGTTTTTATTGAGAGAAAATTTTGATTAGAATGTGGTTAAGTTTAATTTAACATAATTTGTTAAGTAGTTACTATTAAAATAAAAAGTTAAAACAATTAATGTATTAAGAATGTTTTAAAACTAAATATTTTTTATTGATTCAACATTATACATTTTTTGTCATAAATTATTATAAGGAAATCAATATATATCTTAAAAGTAAAACCCACAAGATCCTATGTGGCATCCCCTAAAACCAAGAAGCCTATTTTTTTTTTCTAATAGTTTTGATTTTTTTAAATATCAGATATGTTAAAGATCATTCTATCCCTATACTTAAAACATAAAGTTCAATAAGATAGGGTCATTTTGGTCATTTTTATTAAACCATTACCCTTATAATCTTTTAAAGATCAACCTTATCGATTATAAGGGTAATGGTTCAATTGGTATGATGAAGTGAATGTTATCGCTAAGGTTGGTGTCATAAAGTTAACTTATTGAAATTAACACTAGGGCAATTTCTTCACATTTCACCTTTAACTTTGTGTAATGCATGCAAATGCAATTAAAAACTTCACAAATTCCATATTTATGTATAAAACTAACCAACTAAAATAACTATTTCTTAAACACTTCAAATACATTGTTAATCGCATTTTAGTAGTTATCAATTAATAATTTATGTTTAATTGTAACTTACTTTTTAGTTTTGAACGATATAACTTTTACTTACTTACGATTCTCCTTATCATATATTTTTTTTCATGCCGTGCAACGCACGGGCTCAAACACTAGTTCATATAAATACAAATGACGTTAGAACCGATATATATGAATAAAACTAAAATCAAATTAAAAACTTATTATTAACCTTTTTCTAATAAATTAAATACTTATTACATTTAATATCGGTAAATAAAATTAAGAGTAAATTACATATGTGGTCCCCATGGGTTATATTATATTGCACTATTGGTCCCTATTTTAAAATAATTATGGAAAATGTCATGTGGTTTATATTATATTGCACCTTTGGTCACTAACCCCAACTCTAAGTAAAATCAATCTGTTAAGCATGGGACCAACAATGCAATATAGTGTAAACCATTGAGACCAACGATGCAATATAGTGTAAACCACAGGGGACCAACAATGTAATATAATGTAAACCACAAGAACCTTTTTTCATAATTATTTCAAAATAAGGACTAATAATGCAATATAATGTAAACCGCATGGACCAAATGTGTAATTTACTCTAAAATTAATATCACCCATTTATAAATATCTAAAAGCAAAACCCACAAGAAATGATATGACATCCTAAGACTTAAGAATTTCCTATTTATTGAATCGTGGTGGATTTCGTGCACCCCACGTCGATGAAGAAACAAAATGTGGACAACGAATTGTAGAAATATAAATGGAGGTTGAGATGGCTTTGTGACAACTTATGGGTTTGACTCATTTTGGTCAATCCTTTAAACTCACATTGTTGGTAAATATTGGCCAATCCTCTTAACTAATAGATTGGGTCATTTTAACCATTCAAACCAATAGGTTGGTTTATTTTGGCCAACGAAAAGTTTAAAATTAATATGTATTTAAAAGTTGACTTGGTATATCCCACATTGATGGAAAAACAAAAGATTATGAAAGAATTGTGGATATATGAATGAATGTTGAGATACTTTTAGGCAACTCTTGGGGTTGGCACGTTTTGGTAAATCAATACTTTGTTATTAAATTTGTTTATGTCACATTCAATCAAATCATTTATATATATTAAAACAACAACCTATAGCAATGACATGGCACAATAAGGGAGCTTCATTCCCATTTTTCTAATTTCTTATAATTTAGATTTTTTTTTATTACAAAAGGTTGTAGTTGGTCATTAGATGGAAGATTAATAGTATTTTGGTTGTCCCACATTGGTTGGAAGATGACAAAAAATGAGAAATGGATGTGTATATAATGGGTTGAATGGTGTTGCCATGAGAAACAAGCTTTCACCAATTGTTTGAATTGTTGTGAAATCTTTTTTGTCTCACATTGGTGGCAAAAGTAAAAAGTTGGAAGTAGAAATGATTTTATAAGAAACAAAATATTGTTTGAATGTTCATTCAACGTTTGATCCTTTTTTGGGTTTGAACCTATAGAATGACTTGGCACAATGAAAGAGTTTCATTGCTATTTTTCTAATTTCTTATAATTTTGATTTATTTTTTACAAAGGACTGTAGTTGGTGATTAGATCGAAGGTTAACGGAGTTTTGGTTGTCCCACATTGGTTGGAAGATGAAACAAATAAGAAATGGATGTGTATATAATTGGGTTGAATGGTGTTGCCATGAGAAACAAGTTTTCACCAATTGTTTGGATTGTTGTGAAATCTTTTTTGTCCCACATTGGTGGCAAAAGTAAAAAGTTGGAAGAAGTGATTATATAAGGAACAAGATATGGTTTGAATGTTCATTCAACCTTTGATCATTTTTTGGGTTTGAACCTATAAAATGACTTGGCACAATGAAAGAGCTTCATTGCTATTTTTCTAATTTCTTATACTTTTGATTTTTTTTACAAAGGGTTGTAATTGGTGATTAGGTGAAAGATTAATGGTGTTTTGGTTGTTCCACATTGGTTGGAAGATGAAAAAAAAATCAAAAATGGATGTGTATATAATGGGTTGAATGGTGTTGCAATGGGAAACAAGCTTTCACCAATTGTTGGGATTGTTGTGAAATCTTTTTTGTCCCACATTGGTGGCAAAAGTAAAAAGTTGGAAGTATAAGTGATTATATAAGAAACAATATATTGTTTGAATGAACATTCAATCTTTGATCCTTCTTTGGGTTTGATAGTTAATTTTTTATTTACATGATAAAATATTTCATGTAATTGTACATATCTTATTTTTTATTTGATATCCTTGAATTCAATTGATGTTCATTCTAATTTTAACTCATTTTTTAATTAAATAGTTATATATTTTATTTACATGACAAAAAATATCATGTAATAGTTAAACATTTCAGTTTAGATATATATAAACTAAATTTATATGAAATAATCAAAATGTCAATAAATAAAGAAAGAAACTTTTAGATGATAAACTTTTAAAAACTTTTGAATTTTTTTTCTTTATAAAAAAAGTTGAAGTTAATGAATAAATGGAAGATTAATGGTGTTTTGATTATCCCACATTGGTAGGAAGATGAAAAAAAGTAAGAAATGGTGATGTGTATAATGGGTTGAAGTGTGTTGTCAAAAATTGTGAAATGATATTAGCTAAATATAGCCACACCAATTTTAATACTTAAACAAGTTAATCTTATATTAATTTTTTTTTTCAAAATGATTTCAAGCGATTGTTTAATGATTATATAAACAATTAAATAATCAACATAAAAACATATATTTTTTGAGCTAACAATGTTTATAAATGAAAACCTTTTGTTAAATGATATCAACTAATGTATAATGATTTTAACATCGATATATAAATTAAACAATAAACATATAAATCTATATTTTTTTTGTAAGCTAACAATACCTATAAATCAAAACTATGATTAAATCTAATATAAAAGCAACAACATGAAAGTTGAGGTGACACCATGCGAAGCAAGCATCCACCAATTTTTTGGATTGTTGTTAAATCTTTTTTGTCCTACATTGGTAGCAAAATGAAAAAGTTGGAAGTAGAATTGATTATATAAAGGATAAGATATGGTTTAAATGTTTATCCAACCTTTGTTTATTTTTTTAGGTTTCATAGTTAATTTTTTATTTACATGATAAAATATTTTATGTAATTGAAAATATTTCATTTTTTATTTGATATATAAATTTGAATTCAACGGATGTTCATTCTAATTTTAATCTATTTTTGGATTAAATAATTATATTTTGTTTACATGACAAAATATGTCATGTTATAGTTGAACATTTCAATTTAGTTTTATATAAACTAAATTTATATGTAAAAATCAAATTATCAATATATAAAGGAAAAAACTTTTAGATGATAACATGACACAATGATAACAAAGTATTCATTAAATGATGAATTGTAATAAATTCTTTATTGTCCCACATTGTTGAAAATGTGAAAATTAAGAGGTTTAAGTGAGTATATAAAGAATAAGATGTGTCTTGAATGTTCATCTAAATTTCGATCCATTTATTGGGTTAGATAGCTATCTTTTATTCACATAACAAAACATTTGATGTAATAGTTAAACATTTCATTTTTATTTTATATGAATGTATCTCGAATCAAGTATCCATCATATGGTAAATTTTGCTAAAATATTCAAAAAATAATTCTTACCACGCGGTGCACAACACTAGTATTTATTAAATTGAACATATTTTTTTAAATGTCAGAATATGTGGAACCCCAGGATTAATCTCCAAAAGAGCCCTTGAGGAGAGAAGGGGGGTTCCAACATATATAGTGAAGATATGGTCCAAGTCTAGCCGATGTGGGACTCTAACATTAAATATTTTCCAATACCGCGCATCGCGCGGGCCACTCACTAGTTTGATATTAAAAAAAAACACTAAAAACTTATTGGGGGTAAATTGGTCACTTAATCAGTCATGTTCTGTGTAGTCTTGCCCTATCAAGTTTTACCAAACGTTGAACAGTTATTCTGTTCTGTCTTGTCTTGTTCTGTTCTATCATGTCTTGTCTACGTACCAAACGCACCCTACAAAGACACGCCAAAACATGGGAGGAACATACCCTAAGTAACTTAAACTCAACTTGGTAGGTGTTAAACTTATATTCAAAACCCAAGTTGGAAAGGACTGAAAGATTGAGCAAGGGATTTTTTATCGGAAATTACAGAAATGTCGATGATGAGGCTGTGGTTTATAACATGTAAATCGTAGTTGCACAAGTTCGAAGAAAAATTTATCATTTATTTCTTGCGGTTCGTTTCGTCTTTGTCTAGACGGATAGTGGTGGAGTTCTGGATGGTGACTTCATGTGTTTGTGAGTTAAGGTAGTGGTGGAGTAGTGATTTTGGTCTTGAATAAAAAATTTGCAGGTTTTGAGAAAAAATCAAAGAAGAATTGAATTTGAATCAAACAACTAAATTGACGGTGGTGATTCATTAGTTGTTCAAGGAGGACGATAAAGATGCTTTCTAATGAAGACTCTTAACCGAAATAAATCAATAATACTAACAATTTGATTGTTTTAATAAAATCGAACTCTTGGTTTCTATGGAAAAAATCATTACTTTATTAAAACTAATCGAATTTTTAAATACATTAAAAAATTAATTATTTTAATTAGTTTATTTTCATATTACTTTATCAAGAGTGTCCCTTGTAACTTGTAAGTGTTTTTGTTAAGGTAAGCGAAAGTAACTGTATTATGGTAAAATGTTTGGATTAGTTTTTTTAATCTATGTTCATGTAACAATCTCATGATTCTTTAATATTACATCAATAAGAAATAAATTTGAAGGAGAGTTTGTATTTATATTATCCCTCCCCTCCTTTAAAAAAACATCAGTATCGGGATATTATATATCCATACAATTAGGAGGAAAAAAAGGTATTTGATCTTAAAAGTTGGTTTATTTACAAATTTGCCATTGTAATGAAAAAAAATTGACTTTAAAAGTTGTTTTATTTACGAATTTGCCATTGGGTAATAAAATAATAAGTAAACTACAATTTTTGTCCCTTAATTTGATATTTTTAACGATTTTCATCCCTGATCTTTTACAATTGCTTTTTTCATCCACGTGGTTTTTAGTTTGATTCCATTTTCATCATTTCATTCAACTCAATTAAAGTAGTGGTTAACTCATAAAAAAAATGTTTGATTAAATTACATATTTGGTTTTTATAGTAGACCATTCTTTATGTTTTTTATTCTTAAATTATATAATTCATATGTTGTTACTTTTTACTTTATTTATTTATTTTATCAATACATTTTGTTGATTAAATATAAACTATTATATTTTTCATCAAAAAGTAATCAAATAATTATATATATCTACAATTACAAGAAAATAATATTACTATACCATATAATATGCAAGAAAAAAATAAATGGGACCCTGAAAATCGCTTAAATTACAAGATTGCCATTGCGGTTAAATTACAAGACTACGATTTTAGTCCCTTGTTGTATGATATTTATTACGATTTTCGTCTCTACTCTTTAACAACTGCTTTTTTCATCCATGTGGTTTTTATTTTCATCATCACATTCAACTGTATTAAATTAAGTGGTTAACCTATCAAAAAAAATGTTTGATTAAACTACATATTTGGTCATTATAGTAGACTGTTCTTTATATTTTGTATTTTCAAATTACATAATTTACATTTACTTCTTACTTTATTTATTTTAACAATGCATTTTGTTCTATTGATTAATTATAAAGTATTATAACTTTAATCAAAGAAATAATCATGCGCCTGCGTTCACCTTAATTCATTTACCATATTTAATACTTATTTATTATGATTTTTATTAATTAAAGTTAATAAATAATCAAATATTGATGACCAAATAGACAACTAATAACATCACCCACCAACCAGGTAACTCAAATAATAAATTTATAAGTTAATAATTTTTAAAGCTTCAGGTTAAAATCTTTTAAAATTAATATTTTTATTTAATATAACTTACTACTTATAATAAAATCTAGAGTAAATTACGGATTTGGTCTCTGTGGTTTGGGAGTTTTTATGGATTTGGTCCCTAAACTTAAATAATTACAAATTTGGTCCCTGTGGTTTGCAAATTCTATTGGATTTGGTCCTTGTGGTTCGCAAATTCTATTGGATTTGGTCCTTATGGTTTGAAAATTCTATTGGTTTTGGTCCCTGCCTATTTGCACTACCAGGGACCAAATCCAAAAGAATTTGCAAACCACAAGGACCAAATCTGTAATTACTGAAGTTTAGGGACCAAATCCATAAAAACCCCTAAACCACAGGGACCAAATCCGTAATTTACTCTAAAATCTATCATAGTTTATAACCCAATGCAAAGTCCGAGCTCTTAATACCTAGTTGTAATTAAATTAAAAGAATAACATTAAAATATAGAAAGACTTTTATTTTAGTGTATTTGTGGTTTTTATTAGAAAATAATAAAGGAAAGTTGTTACTTTAACGTAATTTAGCTTAATGTTTTTCTTTTTACGTTTAACATATTCAATCTAGAAACAAATACAACTATATCCGCCATCAAATTATTACGATACATTTTCATATAAATCTCATAATTTTTTTCCTTTTCTAAAATAGAAACAAATGCTTAATTTGATTATATTGTTGGCGTCGGTTTATTTTCTACTAAGAAGAAACCGACAAGTATATTATTACCTTTTCATCTCCAGAATTATAAGGCTAGACTTAAACTTTACGCATGTTTGACTCATAATCTCAATCAACGTTATTTTCTTCCTATTTGTTCGTATCAATCAATGCTTTTTCCTATTTCTTCATATCAATCGATGCTTTTTTGAAGTGGTGAAAATGGATCAATTGTCTTAATGATTCAAGTTTTTTTTTGTACAGTGACCACAAAGATTGAAATCATGAAAAATTCGCTTCAAAACTATGCCAGAAAAGAGGACCACAAAGATTGAGCCATGATTTTCGAAATTAGTGAGCCGTATAATGGGCGGCCATTTTGCGCGGTATAGGGGGGGCACTTGAGTCAACCGCCACCATGTTTAGCCGCCACAAAGCATGGGAAATGGAGGAAAAAAGCCGACTAAGGAATAAAGGGCGATTTACAAATTTTATTAACCACATAATTTAGTGAGTGGCGCAAATCTTTTTATGGATTGCTTTTTTCGCCTCTTTCGCCGCCAAAGTGCCTAGATTTAGACGTGTACCTAGGTGGCGCAACATCCCTTCGAGTTTCTTGCCACCCCTTCATATACACCACTGAGAATACTTGGACGGGAAAAAAAATGAGCACGAAAATTTAAACCTACTATTTCTAGCATGAACATAAAGTATGAGTTCTTTAGGTTTTTGATTGTAAATGTTTCTCAAGTGACATATAAGACACACTTACAAAGAACCCTAATTAACTTTTCCATCAAATTTGCATGTTGTTCTTATTAAGGAACACCTTAATTCACAACTTTAATTTTAAAAGCCTTGTGGGAGAGGTACGATCTTCTTGATCAAACCAATGCAATTTGTTTTGGGTTTCAATAGTGGTGACGTTGGCAACGACGACGATGACTATGGTAGTGTAGGGGTGGCAACCAATGGTAATGGAGACTAAAAGCAACTAATGAAAACAGAACAATTTTTTTAATAAATCAACAGAGAAACGTCATGCATGCTATGTCAGTACTATAGATATGTCATGTCAATGCCAACATTGCATGTGCACAACCATTTAAAGATGTTATCAACAACAATTTGTAATCGTTTAAAAACATCATAAGTTAATACAATGTGATTTTCTGAAGTTCCATGTTTTTAATGATTTTTAAATACAAGGACTAAATAAAAAATGTGCTCAAAATAGGTTGTTTTTCTAAACAATTAACCTAATAAACTTTGACGGATAACATTTATAAAACATATCAACAATCATTAGACATGGTTATAAAAATATCACTATATGGTGTCATACGGCACGAACTTTTTATAACTCTTACATCATGATCATTCATTTTAACAACTAATTGAATTCTGTGTAGCAATTGCTAATAAGTTTCACACACGTTCATGAATAGCAAGTACAGAGTGCCTTTTCGTCTGATTTCAACAAATACATGATGATGTTTAATATTGTTCTACGTTAATTATATAATAAACTTTGTCTTGTACTAGACATATTGTCATCACCTTATGGTTCTCATTATCATTATCAGATTCACTTAACATAAAGTTAATAATTAACAAGAAAAACGTAACATCAAAAGACTTTTATAGCATTACGCTACATATCGTAATCTTACATCTTTTAAAACATGGTTTTTTATATGTTACAGAAAACCCCCAAAAATCTATTAATGAATCTATTAATGATATTATAACATTGACAATAATTGACATTTGTTGATGTATGCTCTCCAAGTGGTCATCTGATTTGTCTAAGTTATAATCATACATTTGTTTTTTCCTAAGAGAATAAATGTATGTTCAAAGTAAGTACTTACACTTCTCTTAATTGTCTTTTTACTCCTTGAAAAGTTGTAAAAGTAAGATGTTGCATCTTAAAACTATATTTGCCGTAGGTTCTTAGGGGCTGTTTACTAACGACTTAATGGGACTTAATAACTGATTGAGCTTAATCGCACAGACACTTGACATGTTTACTTACAACTTATTGAAAAATATATACTGCTTATTCGCGCAGCCCAAATAGGGCACTTGTCCAGATTAAGCTGGAAACTTTACCTCCATACCCCTTGATTAAAAAATGCTCCTTTTACAAAAACAAGACCCGACAACTCCTTTCACTCTCTTCTCCTTCAAAGAAATTGCTTCCACTGTAACTCTCATTTTCTTCTTTCTATTCTCCTTGTTCCTCGTCCTATTTCTTCTTCAAGAACTGTAGATGGTAGAAATAGGGCTTTTACAGTAGCGATTGAGGTTGTTTCTGGTCAGCAGCGACGGAGAACGGTGGACAACCGTTGGGTTGTTTTTGGGCAAAGGTGGAGGAACTATGAGCAAGTACCTTATTTGGATGAAATCGAAAGTATAAACAACAATAATCTAAAATACAGGGAAGGGGAACCTGCTTTTTGAACCAGATATGAAAGAATCGATCTTGTGCCATCGTCAACCTTGTTCTTCTTTCTTCTTCACTTGCTATATATATATATATATAATATTATCTTCAATAAAGCTCCATAAGGAAAGATGATATCTGGGTTTGTGTAATGATGAACAATACCTTAATTGGATAAATTTGAAGTGTAGATTAGTTTAAAGTGGAATTGGGTTTACTTATACACATTATTATATTATTTGGTAAATTCTAGAAATTATGTAAACATGATTTTTTTTAGGTTGATTAATCCTTAAATTTTTAATAATTGTGTTTTAATAAAACAGCTTATAATACATAGCTAGGGGTAAATTGGTCATTTCTGACATTCAGACGGTTGATTCAGATAAAAAGGTAAACAATAGCATCAAGTTATCCAGACAGACAAATTTATCCATACAGACAAATTTATCCATACAGATAGACAGACAGGATTTGGTAAACAGCCCCTTAGTATACTTATAGATATTTATTCCGAAAATGATATTCAATTAAACTACATAATGTTGTTATCGTACAATTTTTATATCTAAAGCTTTCGAGTTTCATCAAACTATTTGCTTTTGACATATATAACCACCAAATTATATTCATGATTTTTATGTGATGACAGATTCACTATTAAATGCCAGAAAACTTTTATGTTAAGTTTCTGTATCTTGTAATATATCAAAAAAATAAAAATAAAAATAAAAAAAGCTTTATTAATCCTCAAATATTGTCATGTATATCAAAATTAACACATATCATCGTGTTCTTATTAGCGAGATTGACATTTAACAACCCCTTCCCCTTCTGTTTTTTTCCTCAAAAGAAAACTATTTAATCGAAAAACGATGTTGTGAGAAGTTGAGTTAATGTGAGAAACGTAAGAAGTGGATCTAAACCCTTGATTGCATTTAATGTCAAGCGCTCACCTATAAATCATGCTTGATATAAGAATCGTTTTGTTGCATCTCGATGCATCTCATTCTAATGTGCATCCAACAATTGATAATCACTTCACACTTTTCCGTTAACTCAACTTTTTATTTTTCATTGAAACCTCACCCTTATTTAAAATTTTCAACATAAAAAAATAGGGGACCTTTGTAGAACATGTTTCAAACTAGAAGTACCAAAATGTAAACTTACAAAAGTAAAGGGGTATAAAAGTAACTAAGAAGTGTGACACACTAGAACCAAAGACTGTCATTCATGAACTTATAAATCCCTTTCTCCACACCAAAAACACACAAAACCAAACCACTTAAGCATTAGTAACTTGTACATTATGCATAAAACATTTGTACATTTCCACATAGTAGCAAATCCAATCTCCACTTGATCCATTATAAGTAGTCTTCCATCTCTTGAACAACCACTGGCTCCCATAAAACTAACAAAATGAAAGCAGAAGTTTTTTCTTCATTGGATCTTGATCATCATCTTCTTGTCCATGTGGGTTTGCTTGTAATTACCATTTTAGCCTTGTACTTCTTGAATATCACATGGTTGAAACCTCAAAGGGTGAGATGGATTCTTGCAAGGCAAGGAATCAGAGGGCCAAAACCGTCTTTTCTATATGGGAATGTGCCTGAGATGCAGAAGATACAATCAGCTGCAACCGCCATGAAAGGTTCAAGCTCCACCAGCTCCAGTTATGGAGATTTTGTTGGTGATGATTACACGTGTACCCTTTTCCCATACTTTGAACAATGGAGGAAACAATACGGTATGTTATATTTTATTATTTGACTAATAGCATTATTTATATTTTAATTTTAGTAAAAATATCGTCATATTTATAAACATCTAAAAAAGGGTAAGGTTCACTTGATACGAAACTGTTTCTGTTTCTGTAAGATTGATGAAATTAGATTTTAGATTTTAAACTTTATAGTAAAACATTGTGAAAGTAAAAAAAATCTGAACCTTCGTAGCAAAAACATTGTGAAGTTTCCGGTGTAAAATTTTGGTTTTATGAAAACAACTTGGTCTCATGTGATCTCAAATCTCTAATAAGGTGTTATATTTAGATTTTTTGAATTACTAATTGTTATTAAAATAAATAAAATTTCGAGTTAATCGAACATAACGGTTTTATAAAAGTAAGATGTAAGGACGATCGTTATAACGGTCAATCACTTACATTTGCATTTACGACTACAAGACAAATTAAACGAATTCAGTAAATCTAATCAGAGGTGGCACTTGAGATGAAAAGTATAATTTTTTTGAAAATCCCGCTTCCAAAACAAAAATGTAACGGAAATAAATGAGTAAATTACAGGTGAACGAGGAAACATTTGAGACATTAAGAACTTTAAAAGGGGTTGTTCGTTAATCTTTATATAATGTATGTGGTTAGGTTGAGGGGAAACCCTCAAATAAATGGAAAATCAAGCAACACCCTCGCAGTTATTCATCTGGACCATATGCACTTGTGCATACGGTAAATTTGTAATATGCACATGTACATATGCATGGGTGCACAATGCACTTTTGCATAAATCCCAAAAAGAACTCAAATTACCCATATGTAAGTGCATACGGTTCAAATGGAGGAGATGAATGTGTTCCTTGGTTTTTCTCTTTTTTGAGGTTTTTCGTTGAACCTCCCTCTATTTTAATAATAACCATATAAGCAATGATGAATTATCTAAAATAAGAAAGCCACCGGAGTTAAGCTATCTTATCAGTTACTAACCAACTTATCAATTAACAGTTAATTTATCAGCTATCAGCTAGCTTATCAGTCAAAGCCTCCTCGTATACAGTGAAGTTGCACATTATCTATTTATTGAGATTTTGGTGGGACGATGATATTGTAGTTACAATATTCACGTAAGTATTATATTATTATGTCAAGAAGATAAAAATATTCCCAATTTGTTTTATCTTGGTAATTTTAAAATATTTAAAAACAAATAATTGACCAATTTAAAACTATATCTTAAATAATATAAAAAAGGTTTCGTATATCCAAATTATTTGTCTTATATGGAATGATTTCCCACAGCAAAATTTATATAAAAATGATGTTTTTGTTACAATATAAAGATAGAAATACCAGGCTGTAAATTGCTGCATACCCAATAATTTACAGGATAAACTTTATATAAAAAAGTTATATTTGTGTACTTAATTTTGATATATTTTATATTTAGATATATATGTACTATATGCTCTCTTTTTTATGAAATGGATGTTTCAGTGTCCTTTTGATTCTTATGTTAAAATCTAAACACAAAAATCAAAGTGGGTCTATCAAACATATTGTGTTCCCAGTCAAACTCGTACTTATTAAATATTAAATTTTATTGTATAGAAAGATATTTTTAGATAAAAGAAATTGTATATCAAATAATAATTTGCATGAATGGATACATTTGAAAACAATAAATATTTTGCGAATTATGATAACAATTATTCATAAATTATTAACCATGAAAAACCACAAACTACGAATAAACATTCACAACAATGTTAAAAAAGCTAGATCATAATGAATAACAAATATTTAAACATTTGTCATGAATATTAATATTCTCCTCACCATTCATCTCGTAGAAATGTATTCTTTTGTGCTTTTTACAAATCGAGGTCTTCGTAAAAACAACCATTTCAATTTTTATACGATAGAAGAAAAGCATGTGTACATTCTACACTCCTCCGGATGGGATATCATGTGTGCTTTCTTACTCGGTTTATCTCTCTTTGTGCCCTTTCCCCTTTCTCTTCTTTTTACACCACTTAACTTTTTCTCAATCACACTTATTCTACTTGCCACTGTCTTTTCTTTCCCACTCACACTTCTATCAGTAAGTTTTTACATAAACAACCGCTCTAGATCAAGTCAGGTTACTGTAGATCCCACCTAGAAACCCTGTTTTTGGGCGGGATATACCAAATTTGTTTAGTTTTATTTTGAGGTTAACAAGAAAGTGTTTGGATGTAGGTTCAACATATACATACTCAACAGGGGACAAGCAACACTTGTACATAAATGATCCTGAGCTAGTTAAGGAAATGAACCAATCAATCACACTTGGATTGGGAAAACCTTCTTACATTACCAAAAGATTGTCACCTCTTCTTGGCAATGGAATCTTGAGATCAAATGGTCATTTTTGGGTCCACCAAAGGAAAATTATTGCCCCTGAATTCTTCATGGATAAAGTCAAGGTACATCAATACCTTTTAGCACTAATCAACAAACCAATCAAACGAAAAGAACACGAACATATAGGCCCACAGGATAAACCTAAGTAGTGACCGCACCTTTTTGTTAATTGCGTAGGGTATGGTGGGGCTAATGTCGGAGTCGGCTGTACCACTTTTGAGGAAATGGGAAGCTTGCATCGAGTCCCAAGGTGGCGGGCGAGTGGAGATACGAGTTGACGATGATTTGAGGGCGGTTTCGGCGGATGTGATCTCAAGGGCTTGTTTTGGAAGCTCTTATACCAAAGGCAAAGAGATTTTCTCTAAGCTTAGAACCCTTCAAAAAAACATCTCTTCCAAAGGCATGCTTTTCGGGCTTCCCGCTTTTGGGTAAGTTGCATAATTGTTAACCGTTTTGAGTTCTCACTACAATAAAATGGGCTTTTCAAGACATCTCGTCATTTAAGGTTCCTAAATTGGGTTTATGAGATGTCACCAACTTCTATGTTCCAATAGATCACTTTACAAAGACTTAATTTGTTGGACCAAAAATTAAAATACCTTATCTAAACATGTTGTAATAAGTTTACAGAACATTTTCTGGTTTCCTAACAAACTTTTTAGGATACATATAAAACAAAGCGTTTTATTAGCCATTTTATATGATACTTATGAGAAAATGTCCTATGAACACATCTTTTATAAGGCACTTGTTTTTATAACATAAAATTTTCAAATAATGTCCTATAAAATAACTAATACGACATTTTTTTCATAAAAAAAAGTTCACAAAAACTTTAACAACACTCCATAACGTCTACAACGCCTTTTAAATAGGACACATTATTTTTTGGTCCCATAAATTAAGTTTATAAAGCGATATGTTTAGATGTTTTGAAATTTTTTGTCCTATAAACCCAATTTTATTGTATTGTTATTAGGACAAAGTAACACCTTTTAATAAGCTCTTTCGACAAAGTTGGACAACCTAATAGAATACAAGATATGTATTTGTCTTATTAACCTTTGTATATGATATTATTGAAAAATGTCCTATAAAAAGACTAATAAGACTATTTATTTCTTGTATCATACCGTATTATCCAACTTCGTCAATAGAACTTGTTAGTCAGTCTTACAACTTATTTTTTGTGCAAAAGATTGATTCCGGCAACCCCAATGGCCCACAATTGATTGCCAATGCTATAATGTGGGGGGCATGACTTACTCAGCAGTTGTTGCTATGGGAGTGCCCGGGTCCGTATTGATTTTGTGCAAACTTGCTTTCACCCATTACCAACTGAGCTACACGCCATTGATAGTCTTACAACTTATTATAACACTATTAGAGTCCTGTTGAGTACTCTATACTGAGTGGCCTAAAAGACCCATTTTGTTGTAGTATCTGCCACGAAGACCATTGCAAAAAACCGTCAAATAACGAAGTTAATGTGATGCAGGCAAAGGAAAGATGTAAAGAGTCTGGAAAAAGAGATAGATTCATTGATATGGGAGACTGTGTGTGAAAGAAAATGTCAAGAAACACCATTGTTGAAGAAAGATCTGCTCCAAATGATCCTGGAGGAAGCCATGGACCATTTCGCGAGCAAAGAAGCGAGCCGGCATTTCATCGTTGATAATTGCAAGAATATTTACTTTGCAGGACACGAATCGACAAGCGTTGCTGCATCGTGGTGCTTGATGCTGTTAGCGTTGCATCCACAATGGCAAACGTACATCCGTGATGAAATGTCTGAAGCTTGTCCTAACGGTTTACTGGACGTAGATTCGCTCCCTAAGTTGAAATCGGTACATTCCATACTCTTATCTACCTCGTGGGTAGTGTACAAAAGTTAGATATATAGATTCCTAACGTGCGTAGAGAACATATCTGCGTACATCCCACCTCTAGACCCTGCTTCATTGCAACAAAATCGGCTTGAAGAACACCAAATATATTTGAATGACCTGATAGACTGCTTTTCAGGACCAAATATTGACACTTTTGGACGTTGTAACAAGTTTTTCAAGATGCTTTTGAAGTAAAATGTCATATTAGTATTTTTACATGACATTATTTGAAAAATGTCTTGTAAAATAAGTGTTTTATAAAAATAAAAAAAACACTTCTCAGAAATAACATTTGAAGTTTTTTTAACATGACACGTTTATCAACTTATTGTACCATTTCTATAAAATTTAGTGAAAATTACACATTTGGTCCCTATGGTTGTCACTCGCCAACAACTTTCGAACTAATTATAATTTTCACACGTTTTATTTCACTTCTAGTTCCTCAGACTAATTTACATCCATTAACTTGAGAGATGAGAGTTGATAGTGGGTGGCAACCATAGGAGAAAAAGGTGAAACAAAATGACAACCATAATCACAAAAGTTAGCAACCACAGTGACCAAAATTGTAATTAATTCAAAAGAGGGACGAGAGTTGCTAGTGGGTGGCAACCACAATGACCAAAAAGTGTAATTTACTCTAAGATTTAAGTCCTGTAAAGCAGTCAATTAAACATTTAGACGTATTTGGCATCCAAGCTTATTGCAGGGTTTCCAGTGGGATATAATGGGTTACCTTGGTCTGGGTTCTGTTATTCCTAACGATCCGTACACATTCAGGTAAAAATGGTGATTCAAGAAGCGATGCGCTTGTTTCCACCCGCAGCTTTCGTGTCACGAGAGGCGCTCGAAAGGACGAAAATCGGGAATTTGGATGTACCCAAAGGCGTATGCATATGGAGCCTGATCCCGACTCTACACCGCGACCCGGATATCTGGGGACCTGATGCCCACGAATTCCGACCCGAGAGGTTCGAAAATGGCGTAATAAAAGCATGCAAAGCCCCACAAGCTTACGTTCCCTTTGGAGTCGGTGCTCGATCTTGTTTGGGGAGAAACTTCGCCATGGCACAGTTAAAAGTCGTCATCTCCCTCATCACCTCGAGGTTCTCATTCTCGCTATCTCCAAATTATCGGCATTCGCCTGCTTACCGAATGGTTGTACAACCTGGGCATGGTGTCAACATCCTTATTGAAAAACTTCAATAGCAGCAGTAGCAGATTATATAGAATCTTTTAGACAAATTGTATGCGTTTGAAAAGATAAACATCTGTAGAATCAAGTAATTTGATCTAATAAGTGCATACACTTTTGATTAAGACACCTTAATCACAAAACTTTCGTTACCGCAAAATTGGCTTTATAGGGCGCCAAAGATGTCTAAATGTTCTTATAGACCGTTTTATACGACTAAACACACAAAATTGAGTTTATAGGACGCCTAAAGTAAATAAGCGTCCTAACAGAGTTTTAGGTCTGTTTATAGGACCTAACAAAAAGGTATCGTATCCAAAAGTGTTACAAAAAGTTTATCTGGACATTTTCGGTGTATTAACAAGTTTTTTAGAACATGTTTCAAATAAAGGGTCATATTAACTATTTTATAGGATACTGTTTGAAAAAGTGTTTTGTGAGTACAATTGTCCTTTAAAAAGATGGGTTTATAGGACATATCTCAAAAGCATCCTACAAAATTAGCTAACACGATACTTTATTTTAAAAATGTTCGAAAAAACTTGCTACGACTCTAAAAAGCATATTGTAAACTTATTGTAACACTTTTAGATAAGACGTTTCTTGTTTGACTCTATATTAGGTCCTACAAAAAATCTTTGACACTTATTTATTCCATGCGTCCAATAAACTCGCTTTTGTTGCGGTGACAATTGTACATCATATGTAAATGTATTACAAGAGGATGTGTCTATGAACATATCTTAGGACAACTTTTAATTGTACATCCTAACAATAATTTTAGGACAACTTTTAAGAAGTGTCTGTGAACATATCTTTTTATAGAACACACATACTATAATGTTTTTTTACACCGTATAAGTTGATAAACACTTTTTGAACACTTACTATAACGTTTCTTTTTTCTATAAAAATGTTCTAAAAAGCATTTTGCCAACTTATTGTAACACATTTATACATGACACAGAATTGTTTGGTCCTATAATTTTACTTCCTATTAAGCAATCTATTCAGACACGTAGACATGATAACTTTAAAGGGTTTCTTCTATGCACGATGGATGAAGATCGTAGCCGCAAACATCACACGAAAACGCCCAAAACGTCCCACGTTTCTTGCAGAAATCGCAGATGAATGCTTTCGGCATCTCGAGTTTAAGAATGTGTTCATGCTTACAGTCCATAACTTGTGGAGGCAATCCATGTCCTTCCTTCATCAAAGAAGCTTCTATCTCCAAGATCTTTGGTTCGGTAAACGGGAAGCCACGAGCACCGTATAACGAAATCATTGCTCGCCCGTTTGTGCTAATCGTTCGCCCATCTGGTCCTAGCAGTATCAAGCTCGGGATCCATTTGACTTCGAATATCCGACAGAGGTCTTGCCTCGACTTATCGTCAAAAGGGACGGCTAGCCATGGCATCTTGGTTACGCTGAGGTCGAACTCTTTGTGATCTCTATCAGTTGAGATAAACACAACTTCAAATTCTTGATTTTTATCGTTGATGATGTCGCTGTATGCTTCAACGAGTTGGACGGTGAAATCACGACAAGGTGGACACCAATGTGCACCGAAGTACAGGCCGATCGTCTTGCCAACAAGAACCGATGGATGTACCTGCAAGTTTATTAGGACATTTAGACATCTTTAACGTACTATAAACCGGATTTTAGCGATTGAATAAATAACAATTACTAAACCTCTACATCAAACGTGTTTTTGATGCCATTAAAAAGTTCATCCAACTTCCCTCCTTGACGCTTTGCTTCATCGATAGCCTTCAACTCTTCTTGCCTTTTCTTGGTGAAGGGAAATGCATCGGCACCGTAATCTTTTATCAGCCCGACTGCATCTTTTGCGAGCATTTTTGTATCAATGCCCAATGGTATAAACGATGGGATTTGATTAACTTTGTACAAATTTCCGAGAATCTTCTGTAAGTTGACATTGAATGGAACTACAAGCCATGGCATGGACTTAAAGTGTTCGTTAAATCCATTTTCATCTCGATCAAAGGATACGAAGATAACCTCTAGCTCTTGACCAGTGTCTTTTAGCGCGTTATACGCTTGCACGAGTTGTGGGATAAAAGCCTTACAAGGCCTACTCCAGTTTGCAGAGAACAGTAAGCAAATCATCTTGTCTTTACCCAACGGTAGTGGTACCTAGCCTCAAAAACAATCGACATAGATTCTCCAATCATTTGCATTAACAAAGAAAGAAAGTTGTAACCACAAGGGTTGTGGCGTACTGGTTGAGGCCCTAGGGGATGTGGTGGAATATCCCATCTGACCAGGGTTCGAACCTAGGCGTATGCAACAATTGTGGCCACTGAGTTATCAGGGGTTGATGTCTTACGGTCATAAATTGCGGGGATTAGTCTAGGCATAGCCTAGGATACCCTTCTAAAAAAAATTTTGTATCTGTGAAAGCCCACTGAGATATTTTTTTTTATGTTTTGGGGGTTGTTTGTTTACCTCTTAACAGTTTCTATTAAGAGGCGGTATCTGAATTGCTACGAGGTAAATCTCGTTTGGCAAAAAGATAGACTGTTCTCATTCTCAACAATTACCCAAACCTGTGATATTTCTTCATTCTACACTATATCACATAAGAGCCTCTTAATCCCATCCAGCAACTACCAAAAAGCTATAATTACTAATAAACCCAAAAGCACAATCTAGTCCAAAAGCAATGTTATGATTACTAATGAAACCAAAATAACTCCTAAAAATGTCTACTCACTATGAAACAACATCCTCCAAGCTAGGTTGATGATCTAAATTCAAAACGACAATTGATGATGATTGATCGATCTTTCCCTTACTGTTCATCATCACCACCATCAATCAAACTCAGTTGGCTCTTCGTACATTCCTCGTTTCCGCTTCATCATCTTCTTCGTCATTTTGTTCCTGGATCACACACGGAAAAGATCAGAGATTTGAAGAAACCCATAAAGAAACAGGAACGGACATCCTCCAAAGTTGATGATCAGAACCACAATCAAACTTACCCCACTCTTAGAGTCACTCTCCCGTATCCTTTTCTTCCCCATTTTCGGTTCATCTTTGTCTTGTACCTGGATCATCATCGCACACAGAAAAGACCAAGATTTGAAGAAACCCAGAAAGAAAGAAAATTTTTTCTCAAAAATACAAAACTTACGTCCACCTACCAGTAAAGCATCCTCCTCCAAGCTTGATGATCTCACCTCACATGGTTCTTGTTTTTTGTATTGTTTCTGGATGATGATCGATCATACACATAAAAAGATCAAGATTTGCAGAAACCCAGAAAGAAAGAGAGAAATCTTTTCTCAAAAGTAGAAAATTTACGTTGAGTTGTTCCTGAAAAGCATCAAGATCGTGCAACCACATATCTTCCTTGGCAACGCGTTCTTTGAGGATATCAAACATTCGCGGTTTTTCAAGCCACCATCCAAGACTCTGCCGGTAATCTCCATGTTGAAAGTCTAGCATTTGACGTCCAGTAGAGCGAAATATATGATTCTGAGCCTCAACATAGAGCACTTCATCGATTACTTTGTAATGAAGGATCATTGTTTTGGGGTCAAAATATTCACCATCATACTCCGAGGCTTCCTCTCCCATTTGAATCACAGCTGTCTCAATCACCTCAAGCATAGCTGACTGTAATCCATATAAACCTCATAAATTAGGCTTTGTGCAACATAAGTAACTTATATAGGTATATATAAAACTTGCCTTTCTTTCCTCATAGGATTCGAGACGAAGGTCAAAGAACTCGTCAAGGACTGTAAGCGAAGAGAGAAAAAAATAAATAAATATGTTAGATCGAGTAATTTGGATATGGATATCGTGGTGTCAATCATAATCATACTTACTTTCTTTTATGCTATTATACTTTCTAATTCTACCCTGATTGTCAAGAAGGAGCCTGATGTTACTCATGTCTGTTGACTTGAGGTTGTTATGATACTGCTCATGCCGTGCACGTACTCTTTTCATTTGATCAAAGAACGCTTTTACGTCGTCTCCATCGGTCCATAAACGGATATGCACAGGTTCTCCTTTATCCTTATCCTTGGATAGTCGCTGCTTGAAGTAGGCAATGATGTCCCATGGGTTATACTTTTTGCCTATCCCTCCGTTGACCAAAACGATTGGAATCACAGGCATCAACCTGTTACAAAAATTAATATCGTATAAGAAAATTAAGGAAAAAACAAACAGCACATCATGTATGTATGTTTGTTTATATATACTTGGATGGATAGTAGTAGTAGTAGTAGTAGTACCAGGTAGGCGGCGTCTTTGGCACAAATTCTCGTGTCCAGTTCATCAAGTAGTCCATGCGAATGTATGTCAGGAGAGGTTCGTCTAACGAATGAAAAACATATCTCGGGTGAACAAGGGTGGTACCGGCATAATTCTCGGTCTCCTCCTTGGTAGTTATAGGAAGATGATCTTCCCTCCTAGGCGCATAATAATAATGAACAAAGTCTTTTACGAACTGGTCTCTCAAAATACTTAACGTAGTCATTCTCTCCTCTGGTGTCAATCCATCCACCATGGTTCGTGTTGAGGAGCATTGATCATCATCAGCCATTGAAAATAGAATAATAATAAGAAGAAGAAGAAGAAGAAGAAGAAGAAGAAGAAGGGGGAATTGAGAAATTAAATGATCGATCAAGATTCACATACCCTAAAACGAATCGTGAACAAGGATGATGGCCGGTGATTGTTTTAGACCGACCCATTAACTTATCAAAGTAATAAATAATATAAACAACATGTTGTTTTTATCTATTATTAACGTCTTTTATTGTATGTTGGGTGCAAAATCAGATTGTATCCGAGATCAGAAGATGGTACTGAATGTGAAGTTTTTTGCAAAGTTAAAATGGTCAACAAAGTCAAAGCTTGGTTTAATGTTTTAGTGCTTTAAATGTACTCTGTAACAGTTTTGTATTGTTAGGGTAGTTTGAGTAATTCTTCAATAGTGTAGGGTTGTAAGGGTTTGGGTATAAAAACCATTTAGTTGTAAGATTTGTTACTGACGCACTTCATTGTAAAAGTGAGAGTGATTTGTAAGTTGAGAGCTTTAGTGTGTGTGTTCTTGGTGTGTTTACTATGTGTAATATTTGATCCAAGAATTCAATAAGATCTACTTACAAATTCGTTCTCCAATTGATTACATCATGTTTAGAACTTGAATCTGGAACTACATTGTCGCTACATGAATAACTAGTATTTCATCCTCGGTATCATTTGGTTAGTCGTTTGTATAATGATAAGCCGCCCAACCTATCGGTTTGCTTTCTTGGAACCGAATTTGGTTTGTTTGTATCTATTTTGATTTGGATCTATTGATATGCATTTTTAAAGTTTAAATTTCTATATAACTAACTAACTTGAATCCATTACTTTAAAACTTTGTTTTCTTAATCCAAATTGTTACCTTAAAATTTTGTATCAATTGCTTTGCAGACCGACCCAACATACATCCCGTCGCATTGCACAGGTACATTAACTAGTGTTTTATAAACATATCATTAATTAAAAAGGTTCTAAGCTGGTCTGAAAATAATATATATATATATATATACATATATATATATATATATTCTTTTTTTGTACACCGAACTTTACCACTAAAAATGTTGCTACATACCGACGACTTATATATTTCAACAAGTACAAGATGACAGTAGTAGTATACTATCTATCTTTGCCTCTTTAAAATCCATCGCCTCTCAAACCAACAAATTTATTTAGACGCACAACTTTAACCTCAAAGGACGACTAAATTTTTGTTGCCCCTATGCCATTTTGTGAATTTTGAAGAACTTCATGTCTCATGTGAATATTTTACAGACTCCATTGTGTTCTTTGCTTTTGAAACTAAAAACCCATTTACAAAGCTTTTTACCACTTAAGCACTTATCAGGCATCACTCACTTACTTTACTAGGTAAACATGATAAGGAACAAAAAGCTTACCCCGTAAGAGGCATACCAGAGTATGACAATCTTGCCTGGTAAGAGTTGCTAACCGACAAACCATTTTGATAGCAAAAAATAATACCCTATTAGGTAAAGGAGTATGATTGACTTTTGCTGATGTACGCTTACCTAGGTAACAGTTTGGATAAAAATTTTCCCTAAAGAAACTTAGGAATGAAAAGCGCCTCCTATCTTGCAACTACCTAACGACTTGGTTTATAGAAAAACTAAAGAGTCTCGTTAAGTACTTTATACTGAGTGGCCTAAAAGACCCATTTTATTGTAGTAACTGCTATGAAGACCATTGCAGAAAATTGTCAGATAACGAAGTTTATGTGATGTAGGCAAAGGAAAGATGTAAAGAGTCTGGAAAAAGAGATAGATTCATTGATATGGGAGACTGTGTGTGAAAGAAAATGTCAAGAAACACCATTGTTGAAGAAAGATCTGCTCCAAATGATCCTGGAGGAAGCCATGGATCATTTCGCGAGCAAAGAAGCAAGCCGGCATTTCATCGTTGACAGGGGCGGATGAAGCCCTTTGGGAGTGGGGGGAAAGGACCCCACTCAAAACTTAAATATTAATTTTTTAAGAGGTAAAAATAATATATATTTTAATTTCTATGGTAAATCCCCCAGTGATTTTGCGTATGGGACCCCATTAACCAAAAATAATATCATGAAATCAACAAAAAAAATCTAAAAATCTTTCAGAATCAACAAAAAAAACCGAAAATCCCTTTAAATCACAAAAAAAAACTTAGAAATCCTTTAAATTCAACTAAGAAAACTTTAGAAATCTCTCGAAACGATGGAAATAGGCTGAAAATATAACCGATAATTTACGGACTTTTTATCTAGGTTAAAGGTGCACCCACTAAAGAAAAATCCTGGATCCGCGCACTGATCGTTGATAACTGCAAGAATATTTACTTTGTAGGACACGAATCGACAAGTGTTGCTGCATCGTGGTGCTTGATGCTGTTAGCGTTGCATCCACAATGGCAAACACAGATCCGTGATGAAATGTCTGAAGCTTGTCCTAACGGTTTACTGGACGTAGATTCACTCTCTAAGTTGAAATCGGTACATTCCATACTCTTATCTACCTAGTGTGTAGTGTACAAAAGTTAAAAATATAGATTCCTAACGTGGGCAGAGGACATATTTGCGTACATCCCGCCCCTAGACCCTGCTTTTGTTGCTACAAAATCGGCTTAGAACACCAAATATGTTTGAATGTTCTAATAGACTGTTTTCAGGACCAAACAATGACACTTTTGGACATTGTAACAAGTTAATTCAAGATACTTTTGAAGTAAAATGTCATATTAGTATTTTTACATGACATTATTTGAAAAAATGTCTTATACAATAAGTGTTCCGTAGAAAAGATAAAAACACTTCTCAAAAATAACATTTGAGAACAATATTAATATGACACGTTCATCAACTTACTGTACCATTTCTATAAAATTTAGTGAAAATTTACACTTTGAGTCCCTATGGTTGTCACTCACTAGCATTCGAACTAATTACAATTTTCGCACGTTTTATTTCACTTCTAGTTCCTCAGACTAATTTACATCCATTAACTCGAGAGATGAGAGTTGATAGTGGGTGGCAACCATAGGGAGAAAAAGTGAAACAAAATGACAACCACAATCACCAAAAATAGCAACCACAGTGACCAAAACTGTAACTAATTCAAAAGAGGGACGAGAGTTACTAGTGGGTGGCAACCACAATGACCAAAAAGTGTAATTTACTCTAAGATTTAAGTCCTATAAAGCAGTTAATTAAAACATTTAGACGTATTTAGCATCCAAGCTTATTGATAGGTTTCCAGTGGGATATAATGGGTTACATTGGTCTGGGATCTGTTATTCCTAACGATCCGTACACATTCAGGTAAAAATGGGGATTCAAGAAGCGATGCGCTTGTTTCCACCCGCGGTTTTAGTGTCACGAGAGGCGCTCGAAAGGACGAAAATCGGGAATTTGGATGTGCCCAAAGGCGTATGCATATGGAGCCTGATCCCGACTCTGCACCGCGACCCGGATATCTGGGGACCTGATGCCCACGAATTCCGACCCGAGAGATTCGAAAACGGAGTAATAAAAGCATGCAAAGCCCCACAAGCTTACGTTCCCTTTGGAGTCGGTGCTCGGTCTTGTTTGGGGAGAAACTTCGCCATGGCACAGTTAAAAGTCGTCATCTCCCTCGTCACCTCGAGGTTCTCATTCTCGCTATCTCCAAATTATCGGCATTCGCCTGCTTACCGAATGGTTGTACAACCTGGGCATGGTGTCAACATCCTTATTGAAAAACTTCAATAGCAGCAGTAGCAGATTATATAGAATCTTTTAGACAAATTGTATGCATTTGAAGAGATAAACATATGTAGAGAATCAAGTAATTTGATCTAATAAGTAAGTGCATACACTTTTGATTAAGACACCTTAATCGCAAAACTTTCGTTACCACAAAATCGGCTTTATAGGGTGCCAAAGATGTCTAAATTTCTAATAGACCGTTTTATATGACTAAACAAAAAAATTGAGTTTATAGGACGCCTAAAGTAAATAAGCATCCTAATAGAGTTTTAGGTCTGTTTATAGGACCAACCGACCAAACAAAAAGGTATCGTATCCAAAAGTGTTGCAAGAAGTTTATCAGGACATTTTCCGTGTATTAACAAGTTTTTTTTAGAACATGTTTCAAATAAAGGGTCATATTAACTATTTTATAGGATACTATATGAAAAAGTGTCATGTGCAAATGTCTTTTAAAAAGATGGGTTTATAGGACATATCTCAAAAGCATCCTACAAAACTAGCTAGTACGACACTTTATTTTGAAAATGTTCGAAAAAACTTGTTACGACTCTAAAAAGCGTACTGTAAACTTATTGTAACACTTTTAAATAAGATGTTTTTTTGTTTGACCCTATATTAGGAACTATAAAAAAAAACTTTGACACTTATTTATTCCATTCGTCCAAAAAACCCACTTTTGTTACGGTGACAATTGTACATCATATGTAAATGTGTTACAACAGGATGTGTCTGGACATCCTAACGATAATTTTAGGACAACTTTTAAGAAATGTCTATGAACATATCCTTTTATAGAACACATAATGTTTTTTTACACCATATATGTTGATACACTTTTATGAACACTTACTATAACGTTTTTTTCTTCCTTCAAAAACATTCTAAAAAGCATTTTGCCAACTTATTGTTTCACATTTATACATGACACAATTGTTTGGTCCTATAATTTTACTTCCTATTAAGCAGTCTATTCAGACCCGTAGACATGATAACTTTAAAGGTTTTCTTCTATGCACGATGGATGAAGATCGTAGCCGCAAACATCACACGAAAACGCCCAAAACGTCCCACGTTTCTTGCAGAAATCGCAGATGAATGCTTTTGGCATCTCGAGTTTAAGAATGTGTTCATGCTTACAGTCCTTAACTTGTGGAGGTAATCCATCTCCTTCCTTCATCAAAGAAGCTTCTATCTCCAAGATCTTTGGTTCGGTAAACGGGAAGCCACGAGCACCGTATAACGAAATCATTGCTCGCCCGTTTGTGCTAATCGTTCGCCCATCTGGTCCTAGCAGTATCAAGCTCGGGATCCATTTGACTTCGAATATCCGACAGAGGTCTTGCCTTGACTTATCATCAAAAGGGACGGCTAGCCATGGCATCTTGGTTAGGCTGAGGTCGAACTCTTTGTGGTCCCTATCAGTTGAGATAAATACGACTTCAAATTCTTGATTTTTATCGTTGATAATGTCGCTGTATGCTTCAACGAGTTGGACGGTGAAATCACGACAAGGTGGACACCAATGTGCACCGAAGTACAGGCCGATAGTCTTGCCAACAAGCTCCGATGGATGTACCTGCAAGTTTATTAGGACATTTAGACATCTTTAACGTACTATAAACCTGATTTTAACTATTGAATAAAATAACAATTACTAAACCTCTACACCAAACGTGTTTTTGATGCCATTAAAAAGTTCATCCAACTTCCCTCCTTGACGCTTTGCTTCATCGATAGCCTTCAACTCTTCTTGCCTTTTCTTGGTGAAGGGAAATGCATCGGCACCGTAATCTTTTATCAGCCCGACTGCATCTTTTGCGAGCATTTTTGTATCAATGCCCAATGGTATAAACGATGGGATTTGATTAACTTTGTACAAAGTTCCGAGAATCTTCTGTAAGTTGACATTGAATGGAACCACAAGCCATGGCATGGACTTAAAGTGTTCGTTAAATCCATTTTCATCTCGATCAAAGGATACGAAGATAACCTCTAGCTCTTGACCAGTGTCTTTTAGCGCGTTATACGCTTGCACGAGTTGTGGGATAAAAGCCTTACAAGGCCTACTCCAGTTTGCAGAGAACAGTAAGCAAATCATCTTGTCTTTACCGAACGGTAGTGGTACCTAGCCTCAAAAACAATCGACATAGATTCTCCAATCATTTGCATTAACAAAGAAAGAAAGTTGTAACCACAAGGGTCGTGGCGTACTGGTTGAGGCCCTAGGGGATGTGGTGGAATATCCCATTTGACCAGGGTTCGAACCTAGGCGTATGCAACAATTGTGGCCACTGAGTTATCAGGGGTTGGATGTCTTACGGTCATAAATTGTGGGGATTAGTCTTGGCATAGCCTAGGATACCCTTCCAAAAAAAAAGTTGGTATCTGTGAAAATATGTGAAAGCCCATTAAATTACTCTCATTGGTTACTCTATACCATGTGAAGATATGTGAACTATTCTCCAAAAGACCTTTTAAGGAGAGAAAGAAGGTTCCAACATATATGGATGATGGGTTAAGCGTAGCTGAGGTGGGACTATAACGGTTTCTATCAAACACCCCACAAGAAAAAGGAAGCAAGATACCTGGATTCTTTGGCAATTGTTAAATGGTCTGGTGCAGAATGATAAAATGGTCATAATGATTAAGAGGCTCTTATAATAGAGTGCAAAATGAAAATGTTTAGTAATTGTACAAAATAAAACGGGGTGCTAAATGGTAAAGGGATGCCCAAGATACAAAATCATTCGGCGGGTCTTAAAACCATTAAGAGACGGATATTTTTTTGCCAAACAAGATTCACCTTTTAATGGAACTATTAGACTATCCATAGCACCAACATTTCATACCCTCATATAGCCTCATGCCACCTCAACGCCACATCAGTTTTTCTCTTCCTACTCTCTGAACCCTAAAGTCTACGACTAACATTTCAATATTTTATACCCTCTGAATTATTATTATTATTTTAATATATTTAAGAGACAGAAAGAGAGAAAAAAGGAGAGAGAGAGGCGGCTTCATCGGGTTTCCATACCCTCGGCCATACCCACGCCAGCAAGCCCGCCCCTCCCGTACCATCAAACCGCCTACCCTTACCCTCCCCTTGCTACGGATGGCCTTAAGAGGTAAACAAATAGCCCCTCAACCATACTAAGTTGAATAGATGGCTCTCACTTACGATCGAAATCAGCAAAGATCAAACTTTCTTTATCGTCAACCATGCTATCAAGTGGATTGAATTCATATCAATTAAAAGAAAGCATCTTTACCAATCAAGATCAGCAAAAACCTTACTAATTCAGAACAATCATATATAATTAGATTTCTTTGGTACCTTTTGTTCATCAGATAAGAGATGGTGAATTCCTTCTTGTGCCAGAATGGTTGTGAAGTCATGATTGCAAATCTCAGCAGCAGATTCACAAGCAGCTCCTACCATGGCACCTTGAAACAGTGAAAAAACTTGAGACGATGATCAGCTACTGCTAAAGTTGAAGATATTTTGCACACTTGTTTGCTTACTTGTGGTTCACTCTATTTGGTTCCAAATACTCTATCTAACTTATTGGAATTTATACCCTTTTATGATATTATCTGTATGGGGGATTTCAGCATATTCTGTTATGCTCATTTAAAGAATCACTGTTGCATCAGGTTCTGTAAAAGTCTTTAGATTGTGTCTTTCCAAGAAATTTTTTAGCTAAATGACCATTTTGCCCTTGTAACAGAACATTACAATTGCTTAGCTTTTCAAACCATAGTGTTTTCTTCTAGAAAAAATGGAACAACAACATTAGATCAACATCAACTCCAATCACACGTTAAAATTAAGTATCGTTTTGTCGGTGATGGAGTTCCATTCACACGGTAAAACAACATAAGGTTTGCCAGTCAACATTAGATTGTGTCTTTCCAAGAATAAATAGCTAAATGACCACTTTGCCCCTTGTTTTGGAAGTTTATGATTGATTTGCTTATCAAACTATAGTGTTTTGTTCTAAGAGAAAATGGAACAATAACATTAGATCAACATCAAATCCAATCACCCGTTAAAATTAAGCATCTCGTTTTGTCGGTGACGGAGTTCCATTCACATGGTAAACCAACACAAGGCTGACCCACAATTTTTTTTTCGTTTGATGCAGAATGATTAAGGGGTTGTTTGGCGGTTGCTAAATGGTTTGATGCAGAATGGTTAATCAGTGAAAACGCTGAATAGTTTGTATCATGAATTCATGATCATACAACGAATACCCTTGACACATGGTGCAACTTTCTTTAAAAAAAATCCCTGGTTGGCATTTCATCAAACATGTGGCGTGCAAACACCCAAATCGCATATATTCGTATAAAGCCCTACCGAAATTACCTCCATCCACATGGTGTTTGATCCTTATGGGATCATGGGGTGCTCTCATGTTATCTGGTAATAGAAGTTATCGCATGGGGCCACTGATAAGGTCCCTTTCGATTCAGAGGGCCTACTTCCATTCTCTCTTATCTTCTTGTTTCTGTAGTCGAAAGAAATTGAATCATTTGTTTAATTTGGAAAATGGATTGCGACCCTTTCCAATTGAAAATAATAAAAAAGTAAAAAATTCCAAAAAAAAAAAAATAGTTTTCACCGATGGCGGTTGTGGGCGGTGGTTACCACTTCTCCTCCAAATTACAAACCCTACCGCCGGCGGTTCAAATATTCAACGCCGGAAAAAGTTCAATCAACCACCACCACGGCCACCGCCGGCGGCGGCGGCCGCCGACGCCGCCAATTTTCATATCCACGAACTTATCACACGTAAATCCAGTTCAGTTGCGAGATCTTTATAGCTCCTGTAACCACTCGTGCCATCGTTTCCCCAATGTTTTTTCCGACGGCCGAGTGGAGCCGGTGGACGTCGCTAAGCTCCGGATCGCCATCTCCCATAGCTCCGTCGTCGTTTCCGTCTTCGCCTCGTTGCCGGAAAATTTGGATGATGGTGGTGGTGGTGGTGATTGGTACCGGAAAATGATTCCGGTGACGCCGTTTAGCGGACAATTGGTTGGATTCGGGCGAGCTGTTTCCGATGATGGATTGACTGCTTCAATCTACGATGTCATGGTACAATTACAAACCCCAATTATTCTGATTTCATCTTTCTCAATTCCTAACCCTAAAATGTGGTAGGAAATTGGTGTTGTCGAAAATTTTAATCGGATAAAATTCAGTATTCAAGAACAGAGAATTCGATGTAGTATGAATTTTAGTACCCTAATCTGATGATCAACAGAAATTCTAACTGGACCTTCTCCAAAAAGCAGTTAGTTTATTTTGTTAAAATCGGGTTCAAACATCGGCTCAAAAGCCAGGGGCTCTGCCCCCGGACATGTCGTTTAGGGGTTCGCCCTTAAACGGTAGTTTAATATAAATCAGAATAAAATCAAACAAGTGTGCACTTTGCATCATCCTTCGTTGTTCAAATTTTATCAAGATTACATTGATCAAACGAGGTTTGATTCCATTACACTTAAATAATGTCGGCGACACAAGTCAACAACAAATTTACAGCTCCCCAAATTCGCATATTATTATTATTATTGGAATTTATCATCCTTATGCTCTTTTTTGATGAATCATATCAAATTTGGATCTTTAAATATGATTATAAGCAAGAATTTAGAAGTGATTCAAGTTGAATGTATGTTTATGTGATCTTATGTCAGTGAATTTGTAGGTAATCCCATCGTTACGAGGTCGGGGAATTGGGCGAATGATTCTTCAAAGGATAATAAGGTGTGTGACTACCATTCGCTATCCAAATATTCATTATGAATAAATCTTCCATCATTGGTAATAAGAGAGACAAATGGTCCATTTGGTTGCAGATTGCTTACAAATAAGGGGGTATATGACATAGCAGCTCTCTGTTCTGATGAAGAAATGTAAGTTACCACTTTGAAATGTTCTTTTTCTAACCTTGATTATTTATTAAATATTATTGAAGCTTTTTTGATGAACTTTCAATATTCTAGAAAGGTGAATTACAGATTTGATAAGATAGATAAGGTATATGCTGTAGGATAAAACACAAAATTTTAAGAGTAATATAACTTTAAAAGACATTATTAATGATGCCATATATAAGACAATTACAAACTACATATTTTCTTATAAATTAACCTCTAGCTAAACAGAAATGATGTGTTATGGCCTTATGGGCAAAAAATAGAGGATGCTAGATCTTTCAATTTGCACCACATAGCCGTTCGGATGAGATTTGTTGAACCTAAGGGAATTTAGGTTTACCATCTTGTGTTTTCCTATCACGATAGCAAGGGCATTCATCTTTATTTCCAAAAACGCCCGAAGGAACACATAAGCATGCGTTACAACAACTGATACACGTATCAATACAGTTTCCAGGATGATGTGTTTTAGAACAGTGAACTCCACATGCATCTGGGCATTCTGTAACATGAATCACATGTTATTAGAATCGGCTTAATTCATAGCTATACTAATTTCTTACATTGAAAGTAAATACTTAGGGGCTGTTTACCAAAAAAAATGGGTAAGCGCTGAATGAAATAAGAGATCTGATTTGAGTAAGAGGTCTGACTTAAATAAGTATTATGTAAAAAATGTTGTTTACCTAAAATTTTATATTAAGCACTGATTGAATAAAAATGACTTTTATGCCCTTTTATTTAAACTAATTACAATTCTTAAATTATTGTTTGCCATGTAGCTTATAAAAAGTAGTCATTTTATTGTCTACGATATTAATATAATTATAATTTAATATTTATGATATTAATATAATTATATTTAATATTTATGATATTAGTATAATTGTATTTAATGTTGTATAAAATTAATATAAAAGTTGTTAATAAATTATATGTGTTTTATCTGCGCCTGCCTCTTCACTTTTCAACTGAGAACCCCATTGTCTTCTTTCTTCCATGGATGCCATCGTCTTCTTTCTATTTTCTTGACCTGGATATTTTTGTGGGGGGTAAATAAGGAAAACAGCATTGCTGACCAGCGTAAGCATCCTTGCTAACTCTGACGCCGGTCAGATGAACGGTCAGCGATCAGCACTGAATTTTATTTTGGTAAACAACCTTCCTCTTACTCTGGTAAGAGTCTCTGGCCGAGAAAGGGTTGGTAAGAGGCAATAAGAGGTGGGTAAACAGCCCCTTACACTTCTGGTGTTAATGATCCTTCTCCTCCTGCCTAATCAAATTCAAAACAAAATGATCACATAAATAAAAATTATTAGCATAATATATCAATGTAAAAATGCTTGGGGAGAAAAATAATCATGAAACACTCGACGATAATTACCTATGTAATCAATCTAAAGTTTTTCATGATTAGCAAAAAGATATGATTTCGAGTCTCATGCATGAATTTTATGCACTAAATTACAAAAAGAGTTGCTTACATGTGAACGATTTATGATAGTGATGGAGAGAAGTAGAACGAAAAAGAAGAAGCTTGCATCCAGTTTTGCCATTGATAACAATACGAAGATCAAACTTTTTTGCTCACGATATGAAGTAATTGATTTTTACTGACTTGTGAAGTTGCATTCTTTATGATACATATATATAGCAAATTACATGACACTGATTACAGAAAGTATTAACAACATTTATAACCATATAAAAACGGTAGAATCTTAACTTATGATTGATCCTAAATATCTGCTAAGAATATCATTATTTGAATGAAGTAGATTGTGTGTTGAAGGATCATATGAAAAGTTAAGGTTTACATGAGAAGCATGAGAAGTGGATCTGAATCATTGATCACTTTTAAATTTTAATCTTATGCCCTCCCATGAATTGCATTTTAGAAGGGAATTGATCCGGTGCATCTCCATCCTAATGTGCATCCAACAATGAATGATAACCACTTCTCATGCTATTTACGTTAACCTTAACTTCTTATCGGAAACATTGTACTAAAACACTATCATTGATGATGGGTAAATAGGTAATTGTACCCTTTACAAGGAATTTATTGATAGCTTTCATATCATATGATAAGATGGAAATTGTTATTATATAAACTGGACTAGAATTTTGAATTGTCTAAAATACCCTCAGGGAATTCTTCAAGGCATGTGGATTTGGAGATGACATACTGGGATCTACAACAATGATGTATAGCAGGAGTGGCAATGATCATGATATGGTTAAAAGTGCTGGTAGGAAAGTACTCATGGTTCCACCACTTAGAAAATCCTAAATATCCATCTAATTACAAAGAAAAAGGAACCACCAAAAAGGCTGTATGATTCAGTAAAATATATTTTTGACCGTTTTATGATTAAATTTAGTAAAAATATCGATGAGGCATGTCTTTATATCTAGTTTTACCTTGTCTTTGTATAAGACAGATTCAATACGATTCTTTAAACTTTAATCGGATTGAAGTCAGATAGAGTTGTAGCTCGGATGTTAGTATCCGTGTTGTATGTATATTCTTTAAAAAAAAATACCACATACCTAATTGTAACTGCTTATGCTTTTCATTGTTGTACCGTCGTTTGTTGCTAACTCGCAGTGATTACATGAAGTAGTGAGAATACATGAATTCGAATATAGAGATCTTTCTAAAAATGTTGCATAATCTAGGACAACATGATATTATATAAATGTTGCATTTCTTAGGATGAAATGATATGATATGTTTGGAAATAAACTATTTCTACCACTTTTCTTGCCAAAAAATATGATCAAAGGGCAAAAAGTTGTTCGAACATAAGGTGCAGTAGCTAAATCAATTTACTTGTTGGGACCGGATTTATGGGGTCCGGGTTCCAACATCAATATGGTTGAGGGTACTATACTGAAAGAAGTATATGCTAAGGACTGGCATTCGACTTGAGGTTGAGGCTGAGGACTTGTCTATAAAGATTAAGGGTGACATCTTAGACACCGGGGATTCATTTTGTCCTAGTGGTTAAACCCTTCGATCGTTACGTTACTTTTGGAAAGATCATTCATTTAATTTTAAACCATCATACACTTTCTTTTGCTACAAACTAACTGTTTTTCTTATGAAATATCAGTAGAACACCTTCGACTGCAAAAAGAAAAAAAAATCTTCATGGGTCATTTCCGGACTTTTACCAACAATACATTTTGATGGCCAAGAACGTTACCTGATAAGGTCTCTTACGTGTAAACACGTAGTTACACAATAAGTATTTGGTAAACTATAATTAGTAAGTGTTTCGTAAACAGTCACATTACAAAAAAGAATGAAAAATGACATCAGATTTCAAGGTTTTTGTCTAACAAATTAACCTTTTATTTGGTCCATCATTACATTCCTGTGAATCTACTGTAAACTTTTGACCTTTGAACAATGAACATATTCTTGTCTTCTGTCAATAGCTTTTTCCTGATGCCAACAAAAAGAAAGATTGGTAAGCAAAGTAGCCTTTCAAATGATGCAAAGTAGCTTTCTTTTTCTCTAATTCATCTTTCATACAAAACTCATCTCAAACAAACCCTTTTTCTTGATCCATCTCAAATATGACCAAAATCTGGGTAGAAATATGCTTGATTTCCGCTAGGGGACTCACTAGAACTTCGTCACTATGGAAGCTCCAATGGTTTGCTGTTGGTTGGATAGATCCCAACAACAAATACTGCACCAAAGTTGATGCTTCTGGGAACGCAAATCCCACGTGGAAAACCAAGTTTTCGGCTTCCATAGATTCAACGGTCGATGATTTGGCACTCAATGTCGAAGTGTACAGCAGAGATCCTGTGTTTCTGAAAGAAAGACTTCAAGGGACTGCAAGTATTGGGTTGAAAGAGTTTCTTGATAAACATAGAAAGAATTCTGATGATCAGCATGTTGAAGAAGTTGGTAGTTTTCAGTTGAGAAAGAAGAGTTCGAATCGACCGCAAGGATTCGTGGATGTTTCGTTTCGGATTTCGCCCGAGACCCATGAGGGTAGTTCGTATGAAGGTAAGAGCTATGTATTGTTTGATTTGGAGTTAGAGGGCGTTTTTGGAATTTTATATCAATCTTTTTAGAGACCTCGTTACACTTAAAGCCTTTGATTACGCTGCAAAATGATATAACAAAGATATATACATGCAAATTACATAATTAAATGATAATAAGACGAATTACTTTTTGATGAAATCACAGAGTTGCTGAAGTGGGCTACAGCTATATATTCATTGATAAAACGCCCTAAATGGTGTAAAAATTTGGGCCTTGTTCAAACTCACACATTTAACATGCTAAAGAACAACCTTGTGCATGCAAATTACATAATTAAGCGATACTAAGACGAATTACTTTTGTCTTTTGATGAAATCACAGTGTTACTGAAGTGGGCTAAGGTTTTACATTCATTGATAAAACGCTCTCAATAATGTAAAATTTTGGGACTGTGTTCAAAATCACACATTTAACATGCTAAAGAACGACCTTGTGCAGGTGATGAGGCCGGGATCAAGCTAAGGCTTCGCGACGATGCGTCGCCAATCGGGAACTCACAAAACCATTCGCAGACGGGTTATTACTCCGGTGAAGGAGGACCGAATTACCCTTCATCGGGATACCGACCACCATATACACCGTCACCGGTGGGACCAAGCTACCATCACCCTCGAATGCAACCGCCACCAACTTATCCGTATGCGGGGGGATCAAAACACCACCCACCGCCACCGACTTATCCGTATGCGGGGGGATCGAACCACCAACCACCGCCACCGACTTATCCGTATGCCGGTGGAGCGAACCACCAACCACTGCCGCCTCCTCCTTATAATGTGGGGCATATGCCATCATCATCGATGAATAGTTATATGAATATGCCATCATCATCTTCGGGACCGAGGGCTGTACGGCCAGGACCGGGTTTTGCAATGGGGTTGGGTGCGGGAGCATTGGCAGCGGGTGCGGTCATCTTTGGAGACGATTTTGTGTCCGGGTTCGATCTTCCTACCGGTTTCACAATATCAACTGATCCTCCTTTCTAACAATCAACACTACTTGTATCATCCTGTTATTTTGCTTCCGAATAAAAACGTTTGTTTTACACCCACAACGAAAAGAATCCGAATACAAACGAGAATTTATAACAACTTATAAGCCTAAATTTTAGGTACACTTTTTCATTCGAATTCCCAATGTTGTCAATAACCACACTCTAAATTTAAGTGGATTTTCAAATTTAGCCCTTTAACGATATGTAATACTATAAAATAACCTTAGCATCTTGCTTTCCCAAAATAACCCTGAAATCGGGGTACATTAAAGCATTACTCTGTCTCGGAAGCCAATTTCTGCATCTCCATTGTAGTCGGTTTCTTCAACACCTAGGTTCTCACGTTCACAATCGAAGCTTTATAAACCGAGTGAATAGAAAATCATGCTCCTCGAATTGAAATTTTCTTGTACCAATTGGGAGCTAACAGTCGCTTAATGAGGGTGAAGCATACACTGATCTAGTTAAATATGTATTGGTCTCACTTTTTTGTTCATTGTATTATCTTATTGGATTAATTTTTGTTATTTATGTTGTAGTTAAAAGACGAGCAAAATCAGGGCTCCAGCTCATTAATAAATAACCAATAATTTACCTAAATTTTTTAATTGATTGAATAGGTGTTTTGATCGCTTCTTAATGGTCCTTGTCCCGGGACTCACAACCCACCTAATTTAACCAAATCCTCTAATTTTTTGGTTATTTTCACGTGCATCCCCTAAATGACTGCTCAGTGATAAAGGAGGTAGGGGTGCAGAGACATCCAAGAGGTTTCTCTCGCTTTTGGCATAGTGGGCCCCAGAGGGGGGGGGGGGGGGGCTCGCATTTAGTTGTAGTTTATGTAAATCACTAAACCAGTTCTATATTAGTTCATTCATTTAGTGAAGGGACCAATTTGGGCTCACAAACACGGAAAAAATAGGCGTTTTTCTGACTTGGAGGGATGAAAGCCTGAAGACGGCTATAGACTAAAGAACCAAATATGTAGTCTACACCTTATTACTAAGTTTAAAGATGGGCGGTTTTAGCCTTTAGGGCCAAGTTCAAATAAGAAGGCAATTACTTTGTGAAAATACAAAAAATTCCAAGATCACATGTGATATGAACAACTAATCATATATGATTAAACACATGTTGCGTTTGACCAACATATATCGAGCGGCCTTTCGGTCGCACTCACCAAGTCGGTTGCATCCCTTTTGGACATGTCTATCATATATGATTATTGATTACATGTTCACATTACATATACTCACTTTTAATCTTAATACTATGCATCTTCTTACAAGTCGATGAAAATTTTCACATCATCCTCCCTCGATAAAGAGAATAACAAAAATAGTAGAGTGAGATTACGATTTCAAAAGGTTTCAACATAACCCCCATACAAAAAGTATTTGAACGCTAGTTGTTGATCCAGTCTTCCTAAGACTTTATAAAATATCAATGATCCTTTATCTTTCATCCCCGAATACTTAGCAAAATATAGATGCTTAGGGAACTACAGCGAGTCTGTTCGCTGAAGGTCCATACTGCTAAGCACCGCTCTTAAATGATATCAGCGATGACTTGTCACTGACTCCTTTCAGTGACAGTGATAGCTGATAACTGCGAATGTATTCTCTGAAGACAAATAGTCATGTCACTAGGAAAACCATCAGCACCATCTATTGATGTAAGCTGATGATAGAGTCAGCGATGCTAATGATTCGAAGTTGAAATCAGTGACAGCTAGCTGACTACACATACATGACGTTCGATAAAGACAAGTCACAGTGCCTCCCTGATTCTTCCCAAGGATCAGCGATTCTAAGGCCCGGTCAGTGACTTGTACCTTATGAATACCAGATTTGTCTTCTTCTCTTATATGCACAAAAAGGATTTGATTTGCCTTTCTGACAAAAGTACAAAAGGGATGTCTCTTCACTGTTCCCTCCTTACTTGTCAACCATAAGGCAACTATTTACCATAGACCATGACCCTACCAAGCATGGGTAATATTTTATGGTACAATAGTACACCAAACCCAATCTTTACATGACAAGTGTAAAGTTGGGTATGACATGCATTTAATGCATGGGGTATAAATATGAACATAGTGTGTTCTTCAAACACGAACCTTTGGTCCATCTTCTATACCCCTATCCTTTCTTCTTTCTATCTTCTCTCTTTTAATTCTTGCTTAGTGCATAAGCAAAGGTTGTGTGTCTAAAAACTTAAAGATTGTTTTGGATCTTGACAAAGTCTTGATCCTCTTCAACAAACAATCTACTTCAGTTTCACACAAATGCTCCATAGGAGTCGTGAACCCCCCTTCTACAATACAATCTATCATATTGGCCATCAATAGAGGACCAACACTAGTCTTTCTACAATGCAAAATTTATAGTTTATTTGTCTTAGAGTGTTTACAACATGAACCCTGTTTTGAGATGTTTATCACATTTTAGTACAAAACATGTTTCAAATTTTTGGAATTTATAGTTTTGGCCAGAGTTCAAGAACTTTATTACATTTATATGAAACATGACATTTAAGCACATGTTTCATATAAGTTAGATGTGGGTCTTAAATGGTTAATAAGTTAAACTGATAATTATCCTACGTGTTTGCGTATAAAATTTCAAAGGTGCGTTAATTTGTATGCACTGTAACACCCATAAATTTTGGTGTGTAAAAATTACATACTTTTACCTTACTAGATTAATATTTTAGTTCAAATAAGATGTTATTGCTTTTAGACACTTATCAGGACTCGGGGAGGTTTCGCTGTTGAAAAGTCAAAATTCGAGGCTCGGTACATTATCGGCTAAAGTGATGATGAGAGTGACATATATCACTTTAGCTTTCACTCTCGTGCATAAGTATCAAATTATTTACATTCTTGCCTAAAGTGGCAGCAAGAGTGACATCTGTCACTTTAGCTGTCACTCTCGCGCGCGACCATTTACCAGATATAAAAACCCCCTTTTCATACCCATATCACTTATATCTTCCCGTTTCTTGACTTGGCCAAATTTCTCTCCATCTTGGTAAGTCTTTGTCCTTAATTTGATCTCCTTTCATATAATTCTTTGCCTAAACTTTTTATAGACATTAATGGTCCATCTTTAGGGTTTCAATATCTTCATAGGTTTGAGTTGTGTAAGGTGTAATCCCAATGTGCTTTATGTTTGTCTTGGGTTTTAGATATCTCAAAATATAGATTGAGGATGGTTGAATTTGATAATCCACGAGTGATACATTGAGGGTGGTTGAGCTCGAAAAGCTTTGACTATAACCCAAGGGGTTTTCTTTACCATCATGACATGACAAGCGACTTAATTTTGTATTTCAGCACCGGTCAAGATTTGGGTCTCTCTTGTTAGTAATTATGTGCAGAGTTGACAAACCAAGTGATTGCACATCCAATGTTACAAGACACTTGAGGGTCACATCTGTGAGGACCTATAACTCGAATAAGTTAAATGAAACCCAGAAATGGAGAATTGGGATTGATAATAGTCAATTATAAATCAGTTGGGTAATTTCAGTCAGAAATCCCAAAATTGGAGGGTTATTAATTAATTAAGTAGATTATATATTTATTAGATAATAAATATATAATAGAATAATTTAATTAATTATAGATAATTATCTAGAGTAATTTTTTTCTTGGAAGAAAAGAAAAAGATAATTACAAAGAGGAAACTGAATCTGAATGAAACTTTATTTTCCTCCATATAAATAAACCTTATGGGTTTAAGGAAAAATCAATCAACTAATCACAATCCTATAATCAGTTTCCAGTTTTTATCTCTCTCCTCTCTGACCGGCGCCTCCCCCCTCCCTCGTGACAAACCAGCTCGGTTTTTCCAGTTTCCGGGTTTCTTGTTCTGCTAGAGGAACATTCGTTGGTCGTTCATAGGTGGATCAATTCTCAAGCAATCCAGGTAAAACTTCCATAACTATTAGAATTAATTAAAACAACGATAAAGATCAATAAGTTTCTTTTGGGTTTTGTAACTTAATCGCTTCCGCATAAGATCAAATCAGTGTGTTTTTGATCATATAGGTTTTGACCAGTTTGGTTATCAGACCTATGGGATTTATCAAACCAGTAAGGTTTCGAGATCCATGATAATCCTCGTGTCAGATTGACCCGAGGGATCCCACAAAAACCCAACATCTCTCGCTTTATTACAATATTTTACTTCATTATTCATTAATTGTTCATAAATACTTATGGGTCACAAAGTTATGTTTTATAGTGTTATTCCTTTGAATTTGTAAATAAAATCGTATGTTCTCTCTAGTTGTTAGCCTTACACTTATTCTTAACATGATGTGTATAACAGGTATTCTAACGGCGACTCTTCTCAAGTTTGAGTGGAGAGGCTTTTGGTCAGGTATAGCTTTTTGTGGCTGAAAATAGATTTGGCGAATTCGAAAGTATAGTGAGAGTTATTTTGGAAGGAGATACCGATAATTATCCTTAAACTAGACTTACTTAGAGTAGATTAGTAGGTTATCGTTATTTTGTTTATCCTTCATTCTTATTGTAAATGCCTTACAATGTTAACCCAAGTTTTTGGGTGATTTAATTATAGAAGTATGTCATCTCTTCGCATTTATTCAAGTTTAAATTCATCCATATTTTTAAGGTGTTACAAGTCCATGACTAATTTTATTAGGTTCTAAAGTTAATAGTTAGGTTAATCCTACATTGACCCCAAAGTTCTAACAATGACAAACGAGGATGAACGAACTCGAAATTGATGATGAGTAGTTAGTTGGTCAATCTGTTTAAGCCACTAGTCAAGGTAGCTCGATTGTTCAATATGTTTAAGACACTAGTTTGTGGTTTTTACGTAAGTATGAAATTGTTGTATCATGATATCATCTTAAAAGTGAAATGCTATTATAATATTTACTTTCATTAATTGAATAATTTATACAACCTTTTAGTATGAAAATAGCATTTATTATCAGATAAAGGAACCAAAATACAATACCAAAAAAAGACAAGAAAGTTTTTCGTTCAACCACCACCCTCTTATCTACCCATCCAACAAACCTCTTTTTAGTTTTTATAGAAAAATAATTACTTGATTTTTCTATTGGGTTTAGTTCCCCAAAATATATCCAACTTGTCACCTTTTGCTATTGTATGTATCCAACTTTAAAAATTACCATTTAATACATTAAACTACCAAAAGTTACCATTTCATACATCATGAAACTTGTTTAGCAGGTAGCCGGTCATCTCCTCCGGTCATCATCTCCGGTCATCTTCTCCGGCGAGATTCCGGCGACTGCACTTATTTCCGGCGACCCATTTTTCCGGCGACCTCAACCATTTTTCCCGACGATTGTTTTTTCCGATGTCCCGGGGGCCCGAATACATCCACCACCTCAAGATGTTCATCTCGATCGTCGAGAAATCACTGTCTCACCGCCACAGCAGCTCCCGAAGGAGTACCGACCACCACTTCGATCCCCCATGGAGCAGCACCGATGTGTTCGAGACCTCGAGAAAGAGCACCGATCGGAGAGAAAAACCCCGGAAAACAACCACCATTGTCGTCACTGGTCGGAGCAACAATATCGCCATCGCCGGCGACAACAATGGCGAAAACAACCATCGTTGTCGTCACCGGTGGCCTTGTGTTGAAGGCAGCAGCAAGCGCCACCGCCACTGCCGTAGCCGACGCCATTCAAAAAATCGGAAAAAACAATCGTCGGGAAAAATGGTTGAGGTCGCAGGAAAAATGGGTCGCCGGAAATAATGCAGTCGCCGGAATCTCGCCGGAGAAGATGACCGGATGGCCGGAAAAGTCGCCGGAGAGGGGTGACCTGCTGGTAACCTTTGATAGCAGGTCACGATGCATGAAATGGTAACTTTTGGTAGTTTAATGTATTAAATGGTAATTTTTAAAGTTGGATACATACAATAGCAAAAGGTGACAAGTTGAATACATTTTGGGGAACTAAACCCTTTTCTATTCTTTTCAACTTCTATTATTAGGAAAATTTTGGAAAATTGACCAAACCATCCATTTTAATCAATAAAATGGGTATTTTAACTATTTTTTTTTTAATTTTACGTCAATATCATTATAGTATATATGTCTATAATTATAGATCTAGCTAAACAAAACTTTACAAAAATAAGTGTGGTTCATTCTCCTTAAAGAGTTTGATTTTTTGTTTTGTGGATATCCCCGTAATCACGAACTTGAATATTACGGTGATTTTTTGTGAAGGTGGGTGGACTGTTTTACGTAATAAAAGTGGAGGAAGAAGATGGTATAGGCTTAGAGAATCAAATCAAGAACTATCATCAACAAGTCAAAGGTGAGGAGGAAGAGAAAATTGATTATAACTCGACCGAGTCGGAGTGGTCGGAAGAGGAGGAGGAAAGCGAGGAAGAAGGTTCGGTAAAGGAGAGTTTCATGGAGGCTCGAGAAGATAAGGAAACCCTTGTATTCCAAGAAAGAAGCTTTGATGGATCTCACCATAAGTCGACCGAGAGATGTGCGTCCCATTCAGATAGTAGCAACGAAGAGCAACCGGAGGCGGTTTCGGAGGGTGGGGACGGTTTTCCGGCGATACCTCCGGTGACCGGAGTTTTCGGGGGAGATGAACAGTCGACGGATCTTGGAAACACAATAATGGCTGAAATTAATAGGGTTGCTAATTCCAAGGCAAATTCAAATTGCAATCTGAATGGAGAAGTCGACTTAGGGGTTGTTTACCAAAACTTGTCTGTATGTCTGTATGGATAAATTTGTCTGTTTGGGCAAATTTGTCTGTCTGCATAAATTGATGCTGGTGTTTACCTTTTTATCTGAATCAACAGTCTGAATGATACAAATGATTGATTTACCTTTAACTACTAATTTACCTTTAACTATAGATTATAAGTAATTTATTTTTTAAATGGATTTATATTTCTTAAACACAATATGTAAACAACAAAGCATATACTTATAAATTCATTGAATAACCCAAAATCAAATATAAATCCATAAAACCTATTCCAAGTTTCATTCTACTTGACAAAGAAATTGCATTCCACCTGTTAAACTATTCTTCAATTAGCTATTGTTAAATTAAAAAAAAAAAAAAAAACCCTATTTGTACATTGAAGGAAAAATATACAAGGAAACAGAACTCCATTTTTGAAGCTAAGGAAGAAAAAAAAGGGAAAGCCCTGGTTACATAGAAAAAGAAGGGGGAAAATAATTAGGAAGGTCCTCCATTTTTGCAGCAAAGGGAAATTACACAAAGAATAGGTAACTCCATTTTTCTTTCTTCTTCAACTGAAAGGGAAGTGGTGGTAGCAACGATCCAGCAAAGGAGAAATATACAAAAAATGATTTTTAATGGGGATTTAGGAATCATAGGAAGGAGATGCTAGGTTGATGGAGACCTAGGGAGTGATGAAAAGGAGATGAAGGAGCTTAAAAGAAGCATCGATGACCCGAGTCACCGCCGTAGAAGAAGAGGCTGAGTCGGCGGTGTTGCTGGTAGTATGAGAAGAGCAGTGAAGCTAGTTTGGGAAGAGGGTTTTGCTTGGTTGTTTTGACTTTTAAGGATCTTTGACCAAGGTAATGGTTGTCATTTTTATGGCTGAACGTGGACAAGTGTGGGATTTGATCTGAGCGAATAAGCCAACCAAATTTTCATTAAGCTCCAAGTAAACAACCTAATATGGCTGTCCGAATAAGCCCAACAAACCAATAAGCCCATTAAGTCACAAGTAAACAGCCCCTTAGAGTCTGATAAGAATATTGGGCCTAAAAAGAAAGATGGGCCTTTGAATAATACTGATGCTAGTTGCACTGTTGGCTTTGATCAAGTTGGGCCAGCTCCCTTATTAAATGACCCACCTCATGGAGGACCCAATCATATTAACCCAAGTCATAGCACACAAATAAAGCAAAATAAAAAACAAGCAGATCCATTACAGAAAGGAAAATCAAGATCGACCTCAAAGAAAAAAGACGAATTGGGAACAGGTACTTGCAAATTGACTTCATCTGGAATTCAGAAACCCAAAATTCGTCAAGCAGAGATGCCAAGTTTTGGAAGAGGCAGAGCAAGCATTCACTGTTTTAAGAAATTGGCTAGATCGATTCCAAAAAAAACTTCAAAGAGCAGACAAGCGAGAAGGAACGTGAGCTCCTCAGGGATCCGGTTTCATCCGAAAAAGTCGTCTCAATCTCGTCTGAGATGAAGGGAGATGGTTTAGCGGACAACATTGAGGAATTCGGATCAGAAATTGGTGTGATCTGGAACAGAGAGGAAGAACGAAAGGAGTGAAGGCAAGGGTGCAGTTTTCAGGTAAGGTCGTTGACATATTTTCTCAATGAAAGTAATATCCTTGAATATTAGAGGTCTGGGTATCCAAGTTAAGAAAGAATGGGTAAAAGAGCTTTGTAGAACCGAGTTGCCTTGTATAATTGGGATCCAGGAAACAAAACTAAATGAGGTAGCAAGTCAGACTGTAGGATCATTATGGGGTATGAATGATGGTGAATTGGTGATTATGATTATTGTGAAGCAGTTGGGAACTCCGGAGGCTTGTTAACAATCTGGAATAAAAATGTTTTTCACGGTCAGTTTGTGGTTAAAGATAAGAATTTCCTAGCGGTGATAGGCAAGTGGGAAAAGAAAGATGGTTTGATTGGGTGTGTCAATGTGTATGGTCCGAATGATTATCCAGATCGGGCGGCTCTTTGGTCTAAATTGGATTACCTTTGCGACAAGAAAGAGGTGAGTTGGTTATTCTTTGGAGATTTTAATGAGGTTCGCAACCCTCAAGAGAGACTAAACTCGGGATCCTCAAAAAGAGGCATGGAAGATTTCAACGAATTTATAAGGAGGAACAACTTGGAGGAGATTGCTTTGGGGGGAACAAGTTCACAAGTATAAGCGATGATGGTTTCAAATTTAGCAAATTGGATAGATTTTTGTCTTCAAAATCCTTCGGCGATCGTTGGCCGTACTTAAGTGCGGTAACCTTAGAAAGGAAGTGGTCAGATCATTTGCCAATTATGTTGAGGGACAAAGTGGATGATTTTGGTCCAACGCCGTTCAAACTTTATGATATTTGGCTCAAAGAAGATTCCGTTGTCAACTTGGTGATGGAAGCTTGGGGTGATAGATCTATTTCATATAGACCGGATTGTATCTTCCGGGACAAATTAAAGAGGGTAAAAGTCGCCCTCAAAGCTTGGAGAAAAGAAGGATGGGGGGAGATTGACAAAAAAAGTAACCCTAGCAAGACAAGAAGTTAGGGCGTGGGAGGCAAATAAAGATGTGAGTAAGCTTAAAGAAGCGGATCGGGAATTATGGATTGAAGCTCGAAAAAAGTGGAGGGATTTGGAAGAAAAGAAGGTCGCTATGGCAAGGCAAAGAGCAAAACTCAAATGGGCAAAGGAAGGGGACGAAAACTCCAAACTTTTTCACGCGTCTTGCAAACTCCGTGAGAGGAGAAACCGAATCCATGGCTTAAACATTCAAGGAAAGTGGTCGGAAAACCCGGAAGAAATTAGAAGGTATGTGTTCGAGTTCTTCAAGCAAAAGTACTCAAATAATAATTTCTTGGGTGCCAAATTGGGGACGAATAAGTTTAAAAGGATTTCGATGGAGGAAGCAACTTCTCTAGAAAGAAAGTTCTCGGAAGAAAAGGTGTGGAATGCGGTAAAGGATTGTGGTTGTAACAAATCACCGGGTCCGGATGGGTTCACAATTGGCTTTGTGAAAAAGTTTTGAAATACCATTAAAGGAGATTTATTGGCGGCATTGGATTGGTTTTGGGAAAGGGAGGAACTTAGTGTGGGGTGCAATTCCTCTTTTGTCACCCTAATCCCAAAAAATACAAATCCTATTGGACTAAACGATTTTAGACCAATTAGTCTAGTAGGGATTTTGTATAAGGTGATTTCCAAGGTGCTAGCGGAAAGGATGAAGTCGGTGTTGGGGAGCGTAATTGGTAATGTGCAAAGTGCCTTCTTAAAAGGAAGGTCCATTCTAGATGGCGTGCTTGTGGCAAACGAGACGGTGTCTTTTTTAAAAAGCGCAAAAAGAAAGGGATTGATCTTCAAAGTGGATTTTGAAAAAGCTTACGACTCGGTTAATTGGGGTTTCCTATTGGATGTGCTAGAAAAAATGGGTTTTGGTCTCAAGCGGAGGAATTGGATCGGGACGTGTCTCAAGACGTCAAGGATCTCAATTTTGGTGAACGGATCCCCGACCGATGAATTTGTAATGGAAAAAGGAATTAGGCAAGGGGACCCGATGGCCCCCTTCCTTTTTCTTGTGGTAGCCGAAGCTCTAAATGTTATGGTGGAGGAAGCTATCGAAAAGGGCCTATATAAAGGGCTAAAGGTGGGAAGGAGAGAGGTGGTTCTCTCACATCTCCAATACGCGGACGACTTGGTATTTTTCGGTGAATGGGAAACGGCGAATATCGTAAATCTTGTTAAGCTTTTAAAGTGCTTCTATGCGGTTTCCGGTCTCAAAGTCAATTTAAATAAGTGCAACATTTTCGGCATTGGTGTTCTGGAGGAAGAAGTCCTTGGTTGGGCAAGAGTAGTGGGATGCGGAAGCGGGTCGTTACCGTTTATCTATCTCGGACTACCGGTTGGGGTGTCCATGAAAAGAGTATCGCATTGGGAGAAAGTAATCGAGAAGTTCAAGAACAAGCTCTCGAGTTGGAAAGCAAAGTGGTTATCCTTTGGTGGAAGGCTCTCGTTGGTTAAATCGGTTCTTAGTAGCTTACCCCTATACTATTTTTCCTTGTTCCTTTCCCCGGTGAGCGTATTAAATTCGTTAGAGAGAATTCGTAGTAATTTCTTTTGGGGAGGGGGGAGTGTGGAAGGAAGTGAGGATTTTAAGAGAGGTAGAACGTGGGTAAAATGGGATAAGGTCATTGACTCGTTCGAGAGGGGGGGCTAAATGTTGGTGGTCTTAAGGAAATGAATTGGAGTTTGGTTGGGAAGTGGTGGTGGCGGTTTGCGAATGAGAAAGGTGCTCTTTGGTGTAACGTCATTCAAAGCATTTATGGTGGATAAAGGAGGTTTAGATGGGGGGGAAGGAAGGGAGAGTCGAGGGTCTTCGGTGTGGAGGTCTATTATTAGGATTGGAAGGCTTATAGATGGTGCGGGTTGTAACTTTTCGAAATCATTTGGGAAGATAGTTGACAATGGGCAAAAAACAAAATTTTGGGAGGATAGATGGGTAGGAGGGGAGATCTTAAGGGAGAGATTTACAAGACTCTACAATCTTGAGACTTGTAAAGAGGCGTTAGTGGCGGATAGGGTGGTGTAGAGGGATCGGAGTGGGTTTGGAAGTGGGCATGGAGACGAGTTCCATTTGGTAGAGAACTAAGTGAGCTTGAGGAGTTAAGTAAGTGGTTAGAGAACTTCAATCCCGGGTTGGATGGAGAAGATAAGGTAGTTTGGTTGTTGGATCCGGTAGGAGGTTTCTCGGTCAAGGTTCTTAGAACCATTTTGGAGGATAGGAGATCGAATTTGAGGTCGAGAGAGGGAGTTGGTAGCGGTGTACACACTAAGTGGGTAAAGGAGGTCCCGCCAAAGGTCAATGTATTCTTTTGGAAAGCTAATCTAGAAAAACTACCTTGTCGAGCACTTTTGGATAAATATGGAATCGATGTGGATTCCGTTCTTTGTCCGAGGTGTAATGGAGAAGTAGAATCGGTTCATCATGCTTTGTTTTCATGTGTGAAGGTTAAAAATCTTTGGTCGATTGTGGGTAGATGGTGGAACTTAGACACGGACTCTACCACCTCGCTTGGAGATTTGGTTTCCTTAGCAACGCGTTCCGGTTCGAGTTCAAAGGGAGCGGTGCTGTGGGAGGCTACGATTCGATGTATAGCGTATTTGATATGGTCGGACAGGAACAAGACTATTTTTCAGCACTCGTCTGAAGACCTCTGTGATAATCTGGTAATTCATCAGAGGAGAATTTTCGAATGGTTGTCCCAAAGGTGCAAAGACTCGCGTTTGGAGTGGAGAAGATGGCTTTCGGATCCGTTGAACTAATCGGTATTGTGGGTAATCTGTCAATCTAGTTACTAATTCAGTCGGATCAGGTAACCTCAAAGTTTACTCCTGTTTTCTGAGATCGTGATGAGATTGAGACTGAAGTTTTTCAATCCCCTCGGTGCTGTTTGATTCGTCGGGTAGTGTACTTAGTGTTTTGGTTTCGTTTTCGTTGGTTTTTTTCTGATCTGTGTTGTTGGTTTCTGTCTTGGAAGCCTTGTTTTCTTTTGCTGTTTGTCTGTTCGATTTGGTTCTGCCTGTTCTTGGGCTGTTTTTGGTCTTCTTTGGACTTGGTTTTTGTACTCTGTTTTGGTTGTGGTATAAAGGTATGCTGTTTCAAAAAAAAAACAACGACATTGGTATAAAAAAATATGTATAACGAGAAAATTTTATCTAGCTGAGTTAGATTTCCAAGAAAATTGTTATTTGCTTACAAGCAATGCCATCTATAATCATAATTCATACCTCGTAAATAAATATAATAATTCTCTAAAATATATAAAATGAATAAGAAATTATAGTCTTTTCTTTGAAATTTTTATCATTTGCAAAGAAGTGATAATTATTATGTGAAATTATAAACACTTGTAGAGAACCTATTGCTCTTAAATCTTAATATTTGGGATATTGTGGTGAGATATCATATGTCGAACCTTCACGAAATATAGATGATCACAAAATATTGATGATAAAATATCATTTCGCTAATAGTGGTGCAATTTGTCGAGCGAATCAATCTGATTATCCATCTGATCATCACATAACTAGTGTCTAATCATCATCTAATTATCATCATGTTAGCATCCAACCACCCTATTCAAGTGTCATCCAATCATTACGACTATATCTATCCTATCATAATTAATTTAGTTTTATACATATATGTAATAAAAAAGCTAATCATTCATTGGATGTTGGACTAATTTGATCCAATAAAATTAAAATTGATTGAATTCAATTTAATCTAATGATATTCAACATCCACTACTTGGGATTTAATCATCCTTTAAATTGAAAAAAACCCAACATCCACTACTTGGGATTTAATCAAAGGCCAGAATGTCGCTCTCCTCACTAAATGGTGGTGGCGGTTTAAGAAAGAAAGAGAGGCTCTTAGGAGGAGAGTTATCCATTCGTTGCACGATATTAACGGTGGTCTTGATTAGATTATTCCGGTCGGGAAATTTGCAGGTTTGTGGCGCAACATCATCAAAGTTCAAAGAGACTTCGAAAAAGTAAATCTGCCGTTATCTAGCTGGTTCCAAATGGATTCAGAATTTGACTCTGATACCTCCTTGGTCACTTGGGCTTTGGATAACGAGGGAGTCTTCTCAGTCTCTTCAGCTCGTAAAGCTTACGATGACTTCTACCTTACAGCGCATCAGGTGGTGCCGTTTTTTCGCACCAATTGGATTCCCTCCAAAGTAAACATATTGGCATGGAGAATTAGTCATCGTAGGCTTCCTACTAAGGCTAATCTGATCAGACGAGGCATTAATGCCATCTCTTCTCAATGTGCCATGTGCAATGACGGGCCAGAGGACGAAGATCACCTGTTTGTTTCTTGTCGGATTTCAAGAACGGTTCTGTAGGAAATAGGAGGCTGGTGGGGGGGGGGGGGGGTAGAAACCACTCAAATTCATTCAATTGAGGAGCTGTTCGGATGGGGCCTAAACGAAAGCTTCAACAAAGACCAGCAAAAGGCTTTAATGGGGGTCGTCTACACCTACTGTTGGTTGATCTGGCAATTCAGAAACGGGAAAATCTTCACGAATCCCCTTCAGAACTATGGGTCGACCATTTCGAGTAAACTTAAGCCGATCACTTTTTTCTGGTTCAAGAATAGGGTGAAGTGTCGAGAGTTTAGACATAATTGGATAGGCTGGTGTAGTTCTCCTGCTTCTTGCTTTTAGTTCTTTGTTTCTTTCGCTAGCTCCTTGCTAGTTCGTTTTTAATGAATTTTCGCCTTTGCCATTAACAAAAAATATATGGATAAAAAACCCAACATTTAATAGAGGATTGAATCATTCGAAAAAGTCTGATCAATTTTTCTTACATATATGGAATGTCATTATGCAACCAATAACCACCTCTAAATTTATTGACTAAATAAAGAAGACATATATAGAAGAACTTTGAAAAACGTAATTCTATCCTATTTTTGTCCCATATATATTTGGGTTTCGCAAAACGTTTGTTATATATAAATACAAAATATAAAAGCTATACGGATTCTCCGTACTGTAAAATCATCGAAAACAATGGAGGCTTTGGTATGCAGGAAGCTCGGTGATCCAACAACCCGACCCGATTCATCCGAAGATTCCGCTCTCACAATCTCAACATCTCATCCAATCCCCAATCTCAGTTCTCCAACTTCAGTCAGAGTTCGAATCAAGTCCACCAGCTTAAACTATGCCAACTACCTCCAAGTCCTCGGTAAGTATCAAGAGAAGTTCGCTTTGCCTTTCGTTCCTGGCTCCGATTACTCCGGAATCGTTGATTCCGTCGGTCCAAACGTCACCAAATTCAAAATCGGCGATCGTGTTTGCTCCTTCGCCGGCGTAGGATCTTTCGCCCAATTTATTGTTGCCGAAGAGAAGGATTTGTGAGTCTAATTAACTTAATTTTATAATTGATTATATGGATTTAGGTTTTTTGAGTTCAATTTAATCATTTCAATTTCCCCTAATTGTGAAATTGAAGGTTTGGAGTTCCAGAGGGGTGTGATCTGGTGGCTGCTGGTGCACTTCCAGTTGCGTATGGAACATCTCATGTGGCTTTGGTTCATAGAGCCAATCTTAAATCTGGTCAGGTATTTGTTATATTGCCTATATCTTCAATTTAACTTGCTCCAAACTTCAAAATATATGTAACAAAAATTGCATTCTAACTCCGAGAGATCGTCCATTTTGAAATGTTACTGAGACATTTTATTCATCAGATATAATAGTGTTTTATTTTTCTTTCAAGATTTAGTTTCAAGTTATCCTATTAGTTAGAATATATCAAAAAATATTTCTTTGTCATTGTAATCATTTCTTAAGATTTTCTCATATTTGGAGAATTTACACCTATACGTTTGCTCAGAACATTTTCAACGTATTACCCACAATTTCTCCGGAATAGATAACCAAAGCCAAAATCTCAAAAAATAACTTGCATTGATCTCTAAAAAAAAGTCAAAATCTAAAAAAAGAATTTCATTCATCTTTAAATAGATTCCTAAATAGTTATAATATGAAAATCTTTCTTTTATCTATTAAGATATTATTTCTCTTTCTAAAATTTTATTTTCAAAGTTTCCTATTATGTCTCATTTGGTAATGTTTTTTGGAGAAGTTTTCTGAAGAAAGTTTCCATATATGTAGAGAAAAAGTTCTTCTTTCTCCTATTTTCTCCATTCCGTAGATAGTTTTGGTCTTTTGGAAAAGTTGTTTGAGCAAAATATTAGCTTAAAAGCCTCATATGCTCCATTTTGAAGAAGTTGTTGGAGATACCCGAAATCCCCAAAATCTAGGGGTGTGCACGGTTCGGTTTGGTTCGGTTTTGGGGTAAAACCGAAACCAAACCGAAATTTTCGGTTTTTCCAAAAACCGAAACCAAAACCAATCGGTTTTTCGGTTTTTGGTTTTCGGTTTTAAGTTCAGTTTTCGGTTTTTGGTTCCAAAAACCAAAACTCTCACCCTTTTCATTCTGCCATATCTCTCTTTCTACTGCAAATTTAACATTATTTATTCTCTCTCTCTCTCTCTATATATATATAAATATATATATATCTTTACTCTTGACGATTGAATTCTTTGTATTTTGTTGAATATATAGAGTGAATTGTATCTATATATCTTGATAGAGTCTTTGGTGCATAAATTAATGAAATTGAAACTGCATGAGTAGATCAACCAATAAAAAAATAGTAAATCAATTATCAAACAATAAAAAAAAACTAATTACTAAGTATGCTAATAAAAAAGAAGGCAGTAGCAGTAGCCGATTTTGAGAAATTTTGGGTAAAAATCAAAAACTGAAAAAATGGGCGGGATATTAGGTGAGTAGCATATAATAGAAAACTAGGGTAAAAAGAAAATGGTTTGGTTCGGTTTAAACTGTTCGGTTTTGAAGGCTAAAACCGAACCAAACCGAAAAAATCGGTTTTTGAAATTTCAAAAACCAAAACCAATGGTTTTTGTACCGGTTTGGTTTTTTCGGTTTTTGGTTCAGTTTTGGTTTTTTCTGCTCACCCCTACCAAAATCTCCATTTTGGAAAATTTATTGGGGATGCTCCAAATTTACCAAAAGGTAGAAGACTTGAGCTCAAGTATCAAATGGTTACAAGTAAGTTATGGACTTATGAGTTGGTACACATCTTCAGGTGTTGCTAGTTCTTGGTGCAGCTGGAGGTGTTGGTCTTGCAGCAGTTCAAATTGGAAAGGTTTGTGGAGCCACCGTCATTGCTGTCGCTAGGTCTGTGTTTCACCTATTTAAAATTCCATACAGTTTCGATTGGTTGTGGTTTGACGGTTTGAAATCTCAGAGGAGCTGAGAAAGTGGAATTTTTGAAGTCAACGGGCGTGGATCATGTTGTTGACTTGAGCAAAGGAGGTGTTATCGAAAGCGTGAAGGCATTTTTGCGAACAAGAAAGCTGAAAGGGGTCGATGTTTTGTATGATCCGGTTGGAGGCAAGCTTACGAAAGAAAGCATGAAGTTGTTGAATTGGGGAGCACAGATTTTAGTTATAGGGTTCGCAAGTGGTGAGGTTCCGGTTATTCCTGCTAATATCGCTCTTGTTAAGGTAAAAAAATTGCCTCATTCTTCTAAACAAATCCCTTTTTCATGCTACAAAACAACAAAATCGGTTTTATAGGATGTCAGATATGTCTAAATATCCTAATAGATTGCGTTATTACTAAACAATTGGGTGTCCTATGTGAAAGTGTTGTAACAAGTTAATAGGGTGTTTTTGGTCATTCTAACAAGTTCTTTAAGGCCAATTTCGAAATAAAACGTCTTGTTAGTCTTTTTATATGACCTTATTTGAAAAAGTGTCATATAAAAACAAGTGTTTTGTAAGAAGATGGGTCGAAAGAATCCAACTTTTTTGTTTTGTTTTGTTTTGTTACAGAATTGGACAATTCACGGACTCTACTGGGGAAGCTATAAAGTGAACCATCCAAAAATACTTGAAGACTCTTTAAAGGAGCTGCTATCTTGGTTGGCAAAAGGCCAAATTACCATCTACATTTCTCATTCATACAAACTCCAAGAGGTATATATATCAACACTTCCTTCATTCACCTTATAAAAATTGCAACATTTGAGACCATCAATAAGTGCTTACCTGTCTCTTATTGGGTAAGAGGTGCTTATCCAATAAAAGATGGTGTTGTTTACCTACACCATCTGATTGTAAGTGTTTAAGGTTCCAGTGCCTCTCTTACTCATTCAGACCAGAGTTTTACCTGGTTACCTTATTTGTGTTGGTAAAATGGAAACTATTGTGATGTAAATGTTGTTGGCAGGCCAACCTTGCATTCTTGGATATCAGGGATCGGAAAGTAATTGGGAAGGTGATGCTTACCTTTGATGATCCCAAAAGCGTAACTTCTTCTAGGCTCTAGCCTCTAGGCTACAATTCCCCGACTGTGAAGATGGGTATAGGTAAGTACCAAAACTCATACGAATGCCACTTACAATAGCCGTAATGATAGCGTATGTGGTTTCAAAGTCAATAATGTTTTTCTTCTTAAATAAGGCGTGGTGTTGGTTAGAATTTCGAAAGATGTTATCGAATTTATGGAGAATGAATGAGTTTATAAATACTTTGTTGTTCTGTTTAGCCATGAGTTTAAGATAGATAGCAATGGAATGTGGCTTCCCTTTGAAATCATGAACATAGATTTTCTATTATGTGTGGGTGTGTTTGGAGTTTATACCTACAAAAGCTACATGAGAAACCCTTTTCATGCTCTTTGGAGAACCAAAATGAAAAATCGAAAATATAATACCAAATCAAACCAAACAATCTCGGTGAACCCTAAATAAAGTCCAGTCAAGGGTATCGGTAAGATGTGCATGTATGTGATCTCTATCTCAAAGGGTGCTGCAACTGTTTAGAAAAAAACTTGGAGTAACAACTTCGATTTTCATCCTTTGTGCGTAAGCAAAAGCAATACGCTTATAATTTATATGTTTGTAAATACTTGATTTTCATCCTTTGTGGTTTGAAGATTATGATTTATTTATACTTTATAGTTTATTGTTATTTTTGTTTAAAACTAATTCATACCTATAAGCATAAAGAACCAAAAAGGTAAAGGTTTGTGAATAGGGATAGAAAGAACAATAAATTGCAAATCAGGAATACAGACCAATGAGTTACAAGCTATAGAGATGAAAACCATAATTTTAAAATCACAAGGATGAAAATAATGATTTTTAGCAAACCACATGGACGGAAAAAAATGATTTACTCTAAGATTTAATACCCCTCTACAAGACGATACAAATACATTTCGGGGATGTTTGGTTTGATGAACCAAAATTGAGGGATTTGAATTTTATGAAAACATTTGGATTTGGAGCAGTTCAAAATCTATAGCTTGTGTTCGGTTTGTAAGGACTAGGAATGGAATTGAATTCCATTATATAAAAAAAATTAAATTATCTTTTTATTAATTGATTATTACAACACATTTTAAACTATTATTACATATAAATCCTATGAAATTGCTAGAATACCAACCAAACTCCATGAAATATCAAACCAAACATAGGATTGAAATGAAATTCAATTCCAAATACCTCCAAATTCAATACAACCACACAAACCAGACCGTACCTCAAGGGGATTTTGGTTTGTATAATAGAATTTGATGGAAAATTTCAATTCCTCAAGGGCGAAGCCAGGATTTATGCTGAGGGTGGTCCTCAATGACGGCAAAAAACATTAAGAAATTTGTTAAGGTTTTATATACCTACTAATATATAATGAGATATTCGAGCTTACAAGTCCAAGAGAAAAATGCAGACACATTATAGAATTGCTTCTCAATACAAAAAGGCATAGCTCTTAACAATACTTGTACATAGATAAACAAAGAAAGAGATGTAGGATGTTTTCAATTTAACTACTCTTAGAAAATCAAATGAACTCTGCATACTTTTTAAAAACGTACTTAGACGAAGAATCGATTAAAGATTAATTTATAATTATTAAATCTAAGTGAAAAACATCCACACAAGCTTTATCATCAGAATTTTTTTTTGTTTGAATCCAATCAATTAAACCAGGGATAAAAAAGAAAGTAAAAAAGTGAATTTTTTCGTATGAGTCACTGCTAGATACATACATCAAAACTAACTAAGGTCCTCCTTTATTAAATAAAACAAATATTACCTAAAGTGAAAAAATATAAATCTAATTTCACTTGGATTAGAGTGTGAGATGGGTAGGCTTTTAGTGTTGACGGTGGGCCTTTGAATGGAATCACTAGTTAATTGGATGCTAAACCATATAACAATTTTGAGATTAAAATTTCAAGGTGGGCTGGTGCTAACACTGGGCCAGTGCTAGCTCCGTCCATGCCTTTACTTACGTTAGGAATGTTGAATTCCTTAAATTGTGGAACTCAATGGAAAATTTTATTTCTTTACTTAAGCTAGGACGGATTCAGCGACAACGATGTATAAGTAACAACTACTTATGAGACCGATTTACGAAGAATAAAGTGAGCGGATATATTATACTTAAAATTAAGAGATACAGACTATCTAACTGGAAGGTATTTTGGGACCAACTTTTTGTTCTTTATATAGTTTTTTCTAGAGTGAATGGTTACCCATGTGGTTTTATTAGAAATTGAATTTGATTCTTAAAAAGAACTACCTCTATTGATACTTTCTAATTTTAATAATTTTATAGCACTTATAGTTTATGAAGCTAAAATTGACATGTAACAACCGTTATAAAGAAGAAACCAGTCTTTAGGTAAACTAAAGGGACCAAGAGTGAATTCACTTCAACATTAATTGTGATTCACATTTTCCTAATAACATGGTTATTAAAAATATTTATATATCCAATCTCAAATAAAATTTCTTAAATTAAAGTGCATATTAAATAAACAATATATATATTTATTCAAAAACTATTAAATTTACAAGCGACTAAGTTACACTAGTGGTCCATGCAGTTTCTTTAAAACAAACTATCTACATTGGTGGTTTCTAAATTTTCATTTTCGTAACACTCATGATCCATCGACTTAATAATGTTAGTTAGCAATCATTATGAAAGACAAGTTAGGTTCCGTGAGAGATGTCACATTTTGTGAAAAGTGGTTATAAACCGTTGGATGGAATATGGACGAACATTATGATGAGATGCACCAAAATAAGATGCATCAAATCAATTCATTTTTATGCCGTAATTCATGGAATGATATTTGGTTAAAAGTGATCAACGAATTAAAAACATTTTTCTCATATTTCTCACCAAAAATGATAGTTCTTACATGATCCATTGCCTATAAAATGTATCCAACCAAAACTGCAAAACATATGTGAATTGATTTTGATTTCCTTTGCTATTTAAACTTCAATTTTCTTTAAAGCTAAGGTTTTTATTGTGAATTTAATACTTTTTTAAATACTAAAAGGTATCTTCCGATATTTAATTTATTTTGATATATTTGATTTGTTACTGGAATCAATTAATTCTAGAGCATATTACATTTTTGGTGTTTGTAATTTCTTTAAAGATAAGCTAATCCTTCATAATAGTTGTTAGCTAATATTGTTAAGTGAAGGGATCATAAATGTTGTGAAAATGAAAATTTTGGACCACCGATCTAATTCACTCTTTACAAAATGTCTTTTGCGTTATAAAATCTCTAGTTTATAAAAACGAAAGAAACTAAAAGAAGTTTGCATATCTTTTGGATTGAGCATTGAAACACGCAAGTAAAATGTTGGACTTGGATAAACACGGTTAACATAAGACTATTAATATATAAACAAACTAAAAATAATTAAAACAATAACAAAATAAAATTCAAATATCTATGACATTTTGGATAATTGCTTAGAAAGTCGAAAAATGATTTGCTCTAGGACAATCAATTGGGAAGTCCCTTCAAGGAAAAATCGCTCAATTTTTGCATCATGTGCTTCAATTTGTTGCCACAGTTTATGTCTCGAGTATTCTTATAGATAACCACTTGGGTTGTGGAGTACTGATAAAGTTTGGGAGATGCAGTGGAAAATCTCATCCATTCAAGGTTCAAATACAGAGGCTGTCAAAACCTTTGTGGCCATGGAGGTTCACCTATAAGGTCATCCACTGTCGACCCACTGCAACCCAATGGTTTCAGCTGCCACATCAGCTTTCCACAAAACTACTCAAAACTACCCAATTCATCCACTGTCGACCCACTCCATAAAAAAAAACAAAAAAAAATTAAATAAGAAGAGAGAGATAGAGAGAGAGGAGAGAGAGAGAGAGAGAGGGGGTGGGGGGTGGTGTGGGGGTGGAGGGGCGTCGGCTTGGTCGAACCGTTTTGGCTCAACCCGATCAGTCACGCGGCGGTGTTCATATTCCAAACCGACGGCTTGGAGCTAGCCGAAGGCCAACCCGCTCACCACAGCGGATGGCCTAATGATTCCAAACCATTCGTGGTCTCCCAAGTGATTAGTCAGTGTGCGTAAACGAACCCGAAAACCCTCGATTACCCAAAAAAGGGAAAAAAAGATTGATTATTCAATCATTTCAGAAAAACTATCACCAAAGAAAACTACAAAAATAATGGATAACGAAAAGATACTCCTAAAGTCTTTGAATCAAAGTCTCATTGTTTGAATTTTGATTAACAATACAACCATAGTCAAAAGAAAATTTATCTTACTTTAATTTGCACCCCTATTTTCCGCCATCTTTTCCGGCTGTGTTATCATACAATCCCACCGGATTTCTCCCTAAACTCACCTCTCACTGTCTCAAAATCTCACCCAATCCCCAAACTCATCTCCCACCTCAGTTAGAGTTCGAATCAAGGCCACCAACTTGAACTACGGCACCTACCTCCAAGTTCAAGGTAAGTATCAAGAGAAATTGGCTCCGCTGTTCGTTGTTGGCTCCGATTACTCCGGCGTCGTGGAATCCATTGGTTCAGTCACCAAGTTCAGAACTAGGGATCATGTTTGTTCCATCGTGGGTGAAGGTTCTTATGCCTAATTCGAGGTGCTCGTTTACCTTGCCAGGTAATATTCTAATAAGTTAAAACATCATATTATACAATAATTTACCTTATAGTTGTTAATTGGGTAATAGTCATCATCCTTACTTATCTCTCGGTTTTTATTACTGTTCTTATTAGAAAATATTCTTGGTAAAATTCATGTTCGTTCATAAGATAAGTGACAAGGTATAACATTTTATACCTTGACAAGATAAACATTTTGTAGACACCCTATAATTTAAGTGGTCAAAGATTGGTTGTTATTTTTAAAGGAAAAACTCAAACAAACAAAACTCAACCAACTTTTCTTTTGAATAACTTTAGAGTAAAATGCAATTTTGGTCCCAGTACTGTTTATTTCACTTTTAGTTCCTAAAAAAAATTATTGCAAAAAACCCCTATAATATGTCAGAGTGCTCAATATTGATCCCTAATACACATTACACGGTTAGGTGCCTTTGTTAAACCCCTATAATCCTCCTTTCCTTAGTAATCCTCTCCTTTCCTTCCTTAAAAAAACTCGAGAACAGGGTGTTAAGGAAAAGGCATTGGTTATTGATTGTTGGTCACTACTATAAAGTCATCATTTGTGATTATCCTAAAGGGAATTAAAAATAGTCGAGATTCAACCAAAAAGTAAAATAAAATACGTGTGTGGAAATTAAAGTGAATTATGCAAACGATACTATTCTATGCAAAATTCGAAAAAGGTGGTCATTTTGTGATGAGACCTCTCTTAAAATGGTTTGTTTTATAGTTATCTCGAAATGAGCACTTCCTAGTTCTTGAACAAACAAGTCATTAAGTTGATCGACAAACGTGTAGGTGTTGCTAGTTTTTGGAGCATCCGGAGGCGTTGGTCTTGCAGCTATTCAAATTGGAAAGATTTGTGGTGCAATTGTCATTGTTGTAGCTAGGTGAGTTCATTGTCCGTATGAATTGCCTTATTTTTTTTAAAAAAAATTTAACATATTTGTATAAACCTTAGAAAAATTGCACTTAACCCTAAAATATTGTACTCAAAGACATGGATCTGCCTATAACTGACCCTAAGGATTTTACGTTACCACATATAGAGATAAAAGTCTTTCATTGCAACTTGAAACTTGTTTCAAATAGGAAGTAATCGTAGGGCCCGTTTACTTGACGCTTACCCGGTAAATCAATTTACCTTACGGGATGAACATTCAAAGGACTAGAACCTAAACCTTATGTGGTAAGAGCAATAGCATGAACAGAGAATCTTACCCAGTAAGTGAGATCGACAACTCTTATCCGGTAAGAGCTTACCGGGTAAATTGTTGCTTACGATACCATTTTGAGAGACTAAATTAACATTGTCCGATATGATTAGTTATAATGTCCAATTTTACCGATAAACATTTACCGGATAAGTATTTAAGTAAACAGCCCCTTAGTTATAGTCATATATACCATATATGTATATAATGCAAACACACACATATATGAGGGTGTTTGGGATTGCATTTAGAAAAGGCTTTTAAGCTTATTGACTTCTTGAAGAAGTCAATAAGCTAAAAAGCCTGTTTGGCAAATACAAAACTCCATTTGGAGAAGGAAGCAAAGTGGAGTTTTCATAAGTTACAAAGAGGGTGTTTGGGATTCCATTTTGAGTTCAAAAGTGCTTTTTACCAAAAGTGCTTATTGACTTATGGCGGTGGGGAAAAGGAGTTTTTAAAAAGGTGTTTGAATTAGCTTTTTGAGATGGTGAAGCTGATAAGTCAATAAGTTGTTTTTAAAAAAGTGTTTGGCTTTGCTTATATGTGTAAAATGACCAAAATGGAGTTTGCTTCCTTGTCAAAATGGAGTTTTAAAACCAAAAGTCAGGTTTTTGCTACTTCTCAAAAATTCCATTTACTTCCTTATCAAAATGGAGTTTCAAAAGTCCTTTTAGATTGCCAAACATCTTTTTAACAGTTTTATAATGGAATCCCAAACACCCTCAAAAACCTGACTTATTGACTTATTTCATTCACCATCTCACACTATCTCAATAAGCTAATCCAAACACTATTTTAAAAACTCTTTTTTCTCACCACAATAAGTCAATAAACACTTTTGGTAAAAAACATTTTTGAACTTAAAAAGCAATCCCAAACACCCTCATGTTATACGCAACTTGAAGCTAGCTTTAAAAACAAAAGTTACATTATATAAGAGCAATCTACTTTAAAATTGGTTTGTATATACTTTATCTACATTTATTTTTATTCTTTTTGTATTAAAAGTCGTGTACGTAAATTTTTAACTTTTTATTATATGAATTTTAAATAACAATACAACCATATATTTTTTTTGGAAGGCATAGGCACATAGCAGTGTTGAACCGACGAACGACTACCACGAATACACGTACGCATGCACGCCTCCTCGGCGGTATTAGACATTCATTGGCAGCCCACTAATCCGTCACTGTCCCGATCCAGCTTACGTTGGACCCAACCACAGTCTTTAACTGGGGTAGGAGACGACCTTAGTCAATGATTGGGTCTCATACCCTCAATTGACTCCCCTTGGATTCGAATCCGGGTAAACTGAAATACCATCCACAGTCCCCCTAACCCCTAGGATGTTATCAGACCAACCAAGTGAGCTATACATGATTTGTATAATACAACCATATTCGACTATAATACACTCAAAAAGAAATCTATCGTGCTCTAAAATTTGCAGCCCCTGTCAGTCAATTTATCCTGCTCTAAAATTTGCAGCCCCTGTCTTTTTGACTGACTGTATTATTATAATCAATCACTCAAAAGAAATGGAGGCTTTGGTATGCCGGAAGCTCGGCGATCCAACAATCCCACCGGATTCGTCCCAAGACTCCCCTCTCACCCTCTCAAAATCCTACCCAATCCCCAAACTCACCTCTCCCACTTCGGTCCGAGTTCGAATCAAGGCCACCAGCTTAAACTATGCCACATACCTCCAAGTTCTCGGTAAGTATCAAGAGAAATCGGACCCGCCGTTCGTCGTTGGGTCCGATTACTCGGGCGTGGTGGAATCCGTTGGTTCGGATGTCACCAAGTTCAAAGTCGGGGACCGTGTTTGTTCCAGCACGGGTGAAGGTTCCTTTGCCCAATTTATGGTTGCTGAAGAGTATCAATTGTGAGTTAATATAATTAATGGTTATGAGTTTTGTGGATTTGAAAAAAGTTTGGTTATTTATTGAAAGAGAAAATTTGAAGGTTTGGAGTTCCAGAAGGGTGTGATTTGGTGGCTGCTGCTGCAATTCCACTTGCTTATGGAACATCTTATCAGGCATTGGTTCATAGATCCAATCTCAAATCTGGACAGGTTTGGTTTCACTACCTACCACCTTCTATCTTTAATCCGGAAATGCTTATACGGTAAGTGATTAATGGTTATCGGCAAGATTTAACACTTTCATTTGTCAATGTTTGATTTGTCGGGTAAATTTTAGTCGATCAAAAGGGCTTTGTATGTAATTTATCCGGTAAACACTAATCAGTTACTTGATAACGGATACTTTTCATGTTTATTGGGAAAGTAAAAGGCTATGTTTAGCAAACAAGCTCATAAGGCCATCCTTTATGGTACCCCTCATACCTGTTGCCACATCAGCTGCCACATCAGCTTTACCACTACCCTACCAACTCCATACCTTTCATCCACTATCGTACCCCTCATACCCCTCATTAATTATTTGATTTAAAAAAAAGAAAAAAAAAGAGAGAGAGAGAGAAAGAAGAGAGAGATAGAGAGAAAGAGGGGGTAGAGAGAGAGAAAGACGATCGGTATGTGGGCACCGATGGTATCCCCTACCGGTACCCTACCGATCACACACTTCGGTGTTCCCGGCGGTACCGGGGTGGTACCGACCCAATGTGCCGATCCATTGCGGATGGCCTAAGTTAGCTTATCATTAATAAGGTAGCTGAAATAAGGAAGCTGATGATGACCGATAAGGTAGCTAATGGATAAGTTGTGTTTGGCAAAAATTAGCTGATACGGTAGCTTATGATTGTAAAATGATAAAAAAAAAGACATGTTTAAAAATTGGTGGTGTAAAATGTAGCAAGGATATATTTGGAATAAAAAAATAATAAGTTTCATAAGTCACCAAAATGCGAAAGTAGCTTTTAAAAAGCTAGCTTATGGTCTATCGAGACTTATAAGCTACCTTATTTTTACTAAACGATGCCTAAGTCCTAAGTGACCAGAACGTTTACTCTAAGGGGTGTTTGGAATTGCTTAGGTTTTTAAGTTTGCAAAAAAAAAAATTAACTCCTTATAGAAGCTGACAAACACTTCCATTTTAAGTACTCCCAAACCTCCGGGAATTAATTTCTGCCAACGATAATTTTTGTTCCTTTTTTTACGAGAAAAGTCAAAAAAATACCAAGTTTTTCATTTTGAAGGATCTAGCCCCTAATTTTTTTTAATTAGAGAATAACTAAATTTTGTTATTTTAAATAATTAAGCTGAAATATAAAAAATAAAATAAATTACTAAACTTTTAAAATTAGTTAATTATTTGTCTTTTAATCTAAAAAAGTTACGTTAATACTAAAATCAAACTTTAGATCATATTAAAACAAGGGTTTATGACTTATTTGGGTAACCAACTATTCGATTTGTACTAATATTACCATCAAACTATTTTTTGTACTCAATATACCATTGAACTCTTTTTTTTTTTACTAAAAATACCATTATGACCGGGAGTACCAGGTAAACTACCACTAACCACCCCTCCACCACCACAGCCACCACACCAAACCACCACCACCACAGCCATCACACCAAACCACCACCACCAGCAGTAGTTATTTTCCGGCGAACAACACCACAACCACGAGCTCCGCCATCGCCGTCTCCGAGCTCTCCGCCGCCATGACGAACCAGGCAACCTACATCGAAGCCTTCGAAGGCACGAAATCGTTTTGGTGGTGTTGTTCGCCGGAACATCGTGGTTGTGGTGTTGTTCGCCGGAAAATCACTGGTGGTGGTGGTGGTTTGGTGTGGTGGCGGTGGTGGTGGTTGTGGTGTTGTTCGCTGGAAAATCACTGGTGGTGGTGGTGGTTTGGTGTGGTGGCGGTGGTGGTGGTTCGGTTTGGATATGGTGGTGGTAGTTCGGTTTGGATATGGTGGTGCTGGTGGTTTGGTGTGGTGGCTGTGGTGGTTTAGTGGTGGTGGAGGGATGGTTAGTGGTGGTTTACCTGCTACTCCCGGTCATAATGGTATTTTTAGTACAAAAAAAAGAGTTCAATGGTATATTGAGTACAAAAAATAGTTTGATGGTAATATTAGTACAAATCGAATAGTTGGTTACCCAAATAAGTCATAAACCCTTAAAACAACCATATTAAAGTATTGTTCAAAGTTTATTAAAAAATTTATATTCTGTTTTAGAATTTAAAATATGTTAAATTATTTCATTCATTTAATAAACATATTATTTTAACATTTAATTTCAATTTTTTTATTGTTAAGAACTTCTACCTCTTTCTTGTTTCAACGATCTATTGAAACAAAAATTTATCTAAAATCTTGTTTTTTTTTCATCTTAGAGAATCTATTGAAAGTTATTTTATTACACTATTTTATAAACTCGTCGTTATTGGGCACTACTATAAAGTCTTCAAGATTCAGCCAAAAGTTTTTAAAACATGGGTTTGCAAATTAAAGTGAATTTTGCAAACAAGACTATTTTATGCAATGTTTGAAAAAGGTGGTCATTTTGTGACAAGACCTCTTAAAATGGCCCGTTTTTATAATAATTCCCAAAACAAACACTTTCTGGTCATTGAACGAATAAATCATTGAATTGATCGTAGTTCATACAAAACGTTTAGGTGTTGCTAGTCCTTGGAGCATCCGGAGGTGTTGGTCTTGCAGCTGTTCAAATCGGAAAGATTTGTGGTGCCATTGTCATTGCCGTAGCTAGGTGAGCTCATTGTCTATGTGAATGCCTTATTTTCGACCAAATCTACATTTCAATATCGTATTTAAAATCTCAGAGGGTCCGAGAAAGTCGAGTTTTTGAAATCCGTGGGTGCGGATCATGTTGTTGACTTGAGCAACGGAGGGATTATTGAAAGCGTGAGAGCATTTTTGAGAACGAAAAAGTTGAAAGGGGTTGATGTTTTGTATGATCCGGTTGGAGGCAAAGTTACGAAAGAAAGCTTGAAGGTGTTGAATTGGAGTGCACAAATTTTGATTATTGGATTCGCGAGCGGTGAGGTCCCTCTTATTCCTGCTAACATTGCACTTGTTAAGGTAAAGTTGTCTCTCAATTCTTTTTTATGAATCTCAATTTTTTACCAAAGGGTCATTGGCCTAATTGTATATCATATAACTCAGTCTTTTATTTTAGAAGGTCAATCGTTTAAAGTCACCGGTGGTGAAACATGTGTGTGAATATTTGTTGTTATATACTTAAAATGGGATGAAAGAATTGATTTTTTTTAATTCTTTTATTTTTATTTTTGTAGAATTGGACAATTCATGGATTTTATTGGGGGAACTATGAAGCACTTAAACCAGGTGTAATTGAAGAGTCTTCTAAGGAGCTGCTATCTTGGATGGCAAAGGGCTTGATAACCATCCACATTCATCATTCATACAAACTCCAAGAGGTAATATATTTGATTACTGATTAAATATCTGAAATGTTGCTTAATCAAAACAAATTAAAGAATTCGACATCATCCCTAGGTTCTATTAAAAGGATATATGTAAGATTCCCTTAGTAGTTTTTTTTTTTGGAAGAGGTATCCCAGACCACATTGGGCCCAGACTAATCCGGCAATTTTGGGCGAAGCCCGACTGCTAAAGCATGCAGCCGGGTCAAAGCCCCGTACCTCCAGAATGCGTCCCCAGGGCTCGAACTCGGGTTCACCACTATGTAGTGCCCAAGCCTTACCACTAGGCTAACACTCCTTTGGTGATTCCCTTAGTAGTTTGTGGTAATGTACCAAGGTGCATATGTAAGATTTTAGGTCAAGTTTTTGTCAAAAGAAACGTTGCTATGAATATAAAAATAACACCGAAAATGGAAAATATTGCGATGTTGACATTGTAAATGTTGTTGGCAGGCCCATCTTGCATTCTCAGATATCAAGGATAGGAAAGTAATTGGGAAGGTGATGATTACTTTTGACGACCCTAAAAACATAACATCTTCTAGGCTCTAAACAGTTTGAATTTAAATCTATATTCTTATAAAATCTCTAGAAATTGTATCCATAAATGACGATTACCTATTATTATTATCGAGAAAACCATTGTCTAATAAAATAAAAATAATAAACATGAATGTATCATGTTGTGGTTGAAAAAGGGTAGTCGTTTTGTGGATGTAAGGGAACAATTTAATTTTTGGAATGAGATGGATCAGGAAATTTTCTTGATCTCATGTTTATTTTTCTTCTTCTAGATTTTTAATTTTAATATACATTTACACATACTTTACTTATCCATGAACACATGAGGTTTAATTTGAGTAGGATTAGATTAGGGTGTCATGAATTTGTGATTTAGACTAAATCTTTTAACTTCTTCTATTCATTAATTATATTGATTCTGAGTTGATTCATACAAGTAATATTCTCTCTTTTTGAGTTTTTTTTTTTAATATGTCACGCAAAATTGGTTACCATATATGATATATTTTAATGAAATGTTTGATCATTGCTCAAGTGCATGATATACCTTAATAAACGCAGTAACTTCAAAACTACGGAACTTTAAAGGATTATAATCAAAAGTTTGCCAACTTTATTTGTTATTTTGTGAGAACAACTTTTAAAACTTGTAATTTTTGGATACTTATACGAAACCAACTTTTCCTTCATTCTTATTTTTGAAAACCAACTTCTAAAAATGAACATTTAAAGAGACATGTGACCAAATCTATGTTCAAAGTACGAACAAGGACAACGCTTGATTCCTCAAATAAAATAGGAGTGAAAGACATAATCGGTTTCATTTTGATAAAATTTACCAATATGACAAACACCCAAAATGGAAACTATTACAGTGTTCCTATTTTTTTTTAACATGTACGAGGGTGGGAATTAATCGGGAAGGTGATCCCTCCTTTGTCGATCCAAAAAAACTTAATTTGTTGTAGGCACTATAAACTAGTATGATTAGTTCCCAAATAAAGATGGTGTTCGTAAATGTAATAACTTGTATATATGTGGAAAAAAGTTGAGGATGCGTCGTGGTTGTAGAAAAAATTTCTGTTTTTCAAGAAATTTTCTAAGGAAAATGAAAATTTAGAAAATGCATTTGGTTTATTCAGTTTTCAAAAGTTTTTCAAGAAAATGAAAATATTCTATTTTCTATCTTCTATGTAACTTAAAAAACTGATTTTAGTATTTTCCCAAAAATTTGTAAACAAGTTTTCTAATTTTCTAAAACGGGAAATGAAAAATCCACCATTTCAACAAAATGTGTTTTCTAAAATTTTCATAGAACTGAAAATGAAACTCAATTCCATTTTCTAAAAACATTTTCTAGGAAAATAAAAACAGTTTTCTACAACTAAAAGTACCGTAAGTATCTTCATTTCAACATATGTGTTTCGATATTGATCCAATATATTTGAAAGCGAAAGAGTTCATAGTATTTTCCCTTGGTTTTGGTATTTATACATCATTTGAAGGAGACAATCAAACGTGGTTTTCTTTTACAATCGATGATCATACGTCTTTTTGTTGTCCAAGAGTTTTATACCCTTTTTTTAATGGCGGGTAACTCATGCACACATCCCAAGAGTTTTATACTTGTAACTTGGAAATACTACGCACAAAATGTTTTCCTTCTCTTATGTTGTTTTGAGAGCAAAAATATATATAAAGGGCGTTTGGTTAGGGGAGTCAGGAATGGAAATGATAATGAAAACTGTTATTCGGTTTGATATTATATAATAGAATCATTCCTGCATATCCATTAAGTTCCATTCTTAGCCAAATTGGTGGGAATGAAATTTTCATTTCTACTTGGTTTTTTTTTCATGCATTGTTGCATCTCTTGATGTTAAATAAAACATCTTTTGTATTTTTTAAGTTGGAGAAACATATTCTTTTTAACATGAAACATTTTTCATTGATTATATTGACTAACCAAACAACATCAATACATGTCATTTCCATTCCCATTTCATCATTCTATTCATTTCCATTTTCTAAAATGAACCGAAGGCCCCTAAGGTTATCTAAACAAATACAGTAACTAAAAGACCCTGGACAAAAACAATACTGAGTTGTAATTTGTAAAGATATAGGTAGTTTACTCCAAAATATATGAAAGCCCGTTAAGATAATAAAACATGGAGAACTTTTTGAAAAGTGTTTTTGAGTCAAAAAGTTGTACACAAGCGCTGGCACAATTGTCATTTTTTCCTTGTAACTTAACAGAATCAATAATTTCCATAAGTGAAAAAGCTCTTGTATACAACACAAATGCTGCAATTCTGTTGTCCACAACAAATGTTATCATATTAAATGTTTTGAGGAATTAGAGGTAATAGATTTAAGAGCTGAGATTAAAAGCTGAAATCCTTATTGAGAAAGAAGAATGCAAGTAAGTGGGTAGGTGATATTCACATTTTAAAGGAATCTGAAATTGCAACTACCAAAAGGGAAATAATAATAATAGGTTTTTATCTTATCTAGTAGTAGTAGTAAGTAGTAGGCTTCTTGGGTTGAGTTTTGAGGAATCGTACATACTCATGCTGTACCATCTCCCCTCCATTCACAGGATCAAATATGCACCTGTAGAAACTGGATCATTTTCACAAAATCATCAGAATAGATACCTCCTACTACTAGTAGTCTAGTACCTACCATAAAAACAACAATTATAACAATCACAACTGATTACCTTCCATCCATTCCCACAACAATCACTGTGTTTTGTGATCCAAATGCTGACATGTACTGGGTCGATTCAGGCAAGTGAAACCGAGCAAATGACCATTCTGAGCTAAAATACTTCGGCAACACCCCTAAACACATCCCAACAAATATCAACTCAATTCCCACCAAGCTTTCACAAAGAAAGAAACTATGATTCTTGATTTTTGACATGCTCCATTGATGATCAATATACTATTTCATTCCCACATATTTACAAAGTCTTTTAGAAAATGGCATCTGCCCATTATCATTGAGAGTATTACTTTGAGCCCACCACATTTCTCTATTTTGCCCTTATTCAAAAAAATTTGATCAATAGTCAACAATTTTCTTAAACTATAGGTCAGTTGCATTTCTCATGAGATGGAGGAGGTAACATATCAAGTGTTGTTGGATTGATAGGGGGTCACCCGGATCCAAGGTTTACGAGTTATGGCAAAGTCATGATCTTTTCCAAGGCGTGGCATAAGACGACAAATCATGTGTGTGTAGTATGTATATATATAATACATATGATAGAGGGAAGGATCATTTAGGAAGCTTAAATATTTGGGAACCCAGGAACCACCTATTTTGCGAGTATTATTCATCATAAATATTTGTTAGACATTCAGATATATAAAGATTACTATAAGATGATACGAAGAGCTCATAACAAAAAGAATGTTTAACCAATGGTTCCATAATCCATATATCTCTAATCTAAGATCATATATACAAAAAGTGTGTTAGATTGGATTAGATGTATCATATGAAGAAATTATCCTTCCATAATCAACTTCGTGTTTGTGTACATGAGTAAGGATTTAGGGTTTTAAGTTTTTCCTTATTGTTTATTTAAGTCTTTTATTCAATAAGGTCCTGCTATCAGTCGTACATAATACCTTATTATGCCTTATCACAAGCAAGACCTGCCATGCCACATTGGTTAACTTGGCACCATTATGCGCCTTATTTCTGCCATAACATGTTATTTAGAACATTGTGCAGCTCTTTCTAACTATAGGTCAGGTTGGCTTATCCTATCACCTAATCTTTCTAATATAGCCATCCTTGTTGACATAGTAGTTATTCACTTACTATTTCAGTTTCAAAAACTTACCCACTTGCTAGTTGGGTCATGGGTGCTGTAGAGCTCCTCATCAATCCTATAAGAGCTGCATCATCTTTTTAGGATATTCCGCAAAAATTGCACAGTTTCCTTTTCCAATATAGTTTTCAGGTTATGATTACCTAATTGCCAAATGCCAACAGTCATCGCTACAAATGAATTGATGTATTCATTTGCGTCCACTTTGTTGGAGGATATTCTAGCTATCTAATTGTCAAACACTTTCTTATAAACGGTCCATATGTCAAGCCGAAGCTTGTATATTTCATGGGATGGGAGAGTGGTTCTTATAATACTCCCCTTCAGAAGGAGCACCATTCAGCCCAAAGCAATTCTCTAAAAGGTAAACATAGATCAGCAGATAATTTTAATTAATAGCCATTCTAAAACAAAAGCACATTCAATTGAGGAATCCTATTTACCTTTCATGAAAGATAGCGAAGAACCAGGATTGGCACCAATACTTGGCGAAATAAGGGCATCAAGAGACGATGAAGAATTCTGGTGCGACAAATTTGGAGTTTCGATAGCTTTAGATTGAGTTGATAGATCCTCACTGACCACCCGCACTCTGAGACTAAATATATGCACAGTACCTTTGTCGCTTGACACAGCCAACCATTGGACATTTGGAGAAAGGGCTATACCATATATATCAGCTCTATCCACTCCTCTGCGAACCTACAAGAACATATAGATAGTGAAATGAATAAGTTTCATGAGATGCTTTCATTTCAACCTTCGTTTACTTCAAATTTTCTGATATAAGATCTTTAAGATTAATAAACAGAAGAGCATACCAACAGAAACTTGAAAAAACTTTACATGAACGTTCATATAAAAGAACAAATAATACCTCTTGTAATCGAGACCCATCCATTGTGTTGAAAATCCTAATCAAAGTGCCCTTTGTGCTGGCGGTGGCAAGAAGAAGTCCATCCATTGTCATGGTTAAGCATGCTATTCGAGAATCATGAGCATTGATCAACTTTGTCATATTTAGTCCAAAATGTTCAACCCTAACTTGTCCTCGGCGTAAACCTGGGCAAGCCATTACAGATGTGTTCACCTGGTGCGAGAGACAACAAAGTCCTCTAGGATTTGCCAGGGTTTCTATCTGATGTAGAAGCTTCAAATCCGTAAAATTATAAACATATATCTTGTGTTCAAGAACAACAACAATGCGATCACGCCTTAATTTTACAGCCCTAACCTCTGACCTAAATGAAAATTCACCAATGCATCGACTCTGATGGTCGTCCCAAATTATCACTTTATTTGGCGGATACTGTGTATTAGCTTTACCACCAACAAGTGCTAGAATGTTGCTTCGGAAAAGCATCTCAATAATCCCAAATCCCCCACTTTTGAGATCACGTCTGAAGGTTTCTTTAAAAGGATCACAGTTATATATACGAAAACCATGGTTTGTACCAGCAGCAAAACAACCATAATCCTGGTTCCAGGACACGGATAGTAAATCTATTTCACTCTCATCTATCTCTGGATTTGAATCGAATGAGGGATCATTAATGGCATCCATTAGGGGATCAAATGCAGCAAAATCTGATCGGTGAAATCCTCCTTGCTTGTTGAAACAGCAAAACTCATAGGGGAAGAAACAAGAGTCATTAAAGCAACCTACAGCAGTAAAAAGTTCAATGAACATAATTTATTTTCATTATAGTTTAACAAGATGATTAGATGTCCTTTGCTTTTAATAACCAAAAAAAAAACAAATTTGTTCACAGCTCTTGTTTCTTCCCGATTTCCAGGAAATTAATCAATTATAAATAACAATAATAGCATGCTGCAAGTAATATCAAGTAAAAGCTCAAGGATTGCGTAAAAAACTTTAATAGAAAGATAAGAATTGGAATACATGTTACAGTGAAATTGCTACAAGTGGTGTCAAACAACGATTATCAAGTTTCTACGAGTGCCTAGTATAGCCAATCTGAGACTTTCTTACTACTTTGCAGTTCCTTAATGCCTATACATGCAACATAGTTTGAACAGACTACTTTTGGGAAATACACATACATAATTGCTGAGATAGCATTCTTTTTTCTATTTTCCAATCCTAGCAAGCCAATTGCTTGCTAGTTAGGGTTTATGATGCAGCGAGCAATAAGGATGGGATGTGATTTCAAGCCTTCGTTGATTCGAAGAATTCCAAGGTAAATCAATAATCTCGTATATCGTTGATTCACAAGAATACCGTTTAAAAGTAGAAGAATTCAAAGAACTCAAAGATTTTATATATCCAAAAGTGGATTCTTGACTAAAAAGTCAATGAATTAATCAAAACTAAAACTGATTTACAATGAATGATAATAATCCTATTTATAATCTAGCCTAACAAAAAGATAACTATGAAAGTAAAAAACCTAAACAACTATAAAACTAATAGATAATTAATAAAAATAAGCTAACAATAATCTTAAATATGGAAAAGTAGAATTAAGATTTATCTAGGTTTCTTGCATTATCATTATCTAGATTCCCTGCATCAGGTTATAACTGAAGTAATTGGAGACAATTACCTAGATCACACATTTATTCTCCTGATTGTATAATAGATTCTTATGATTCTATGAAATTTCTAGCATTTAGGTCCAAATTCAACAACCTAAACTGTTCAAATTGTAAGAAATCATATACACACTTTCACGGATAATATAATAATTATATCATGAAAACAAAGGAAAAGTATGACCATTGCTAAATTCCTACTATCCTTAAATCAATCAGTCTTTCAAGAAACAATTTCATAACTAAAACAGTAGGCAAAGCAAAACGAAGCAATCATATAAGGAAAACCGAAGAAATGAAACAAATTGAAAATCAATCAATATTCACATAGAAGAATTTCACGAAACTAAAATGTTAAGCAAACAAATCGAACCAAATCACACAAACGAAAATCAAAAAAAACTTACAAAGTCATCGAAGATTCAGTCGATCGCGCAATTCTGTTGAATCGGTATCGCCTCCACAGCTAACCTAATGAAAATCCGTAAATTTTACATAATATACGAAACGTGAAAGTGAAGCAAAGTGTTGAAATCTGGAAAGAAATGATGGAATTAAAAACCCTAGAATAATGATAATTTAAAAATCTGGAAGCGGATTGCAATCTGACTGACCTTGGAGAGGAAGTTTTAGAAGTTGAAATCACGATCCAGTTGAGTGCGATTGAGGATTGAATTGGTTGAATAAAGGAAAAGATGAAGGAGTGATTGTTGTTGGTGTTCAAGAGTGAAGAGGAGAGAGAGAGAGATGGAGATCAGAAGAAAAGCTCTCGTGATTGGAGAAGGAAGAGAAGAGTGGAAATTGGTTGCAGATTTTGTTTAGTTTTAGAGACACATACCATCGCATCAACACACATGCGTCTGCTCGTTGCTTCCCAATTTTAGACGACACGATAAACGTGAGTAAAAATGGCAGGCAGGGAACATCAGGTTTCCAATTGGCAATTTCATTTTAAATATTTCACGTAAAAGGTTTGAATGAGAAACCTAGGGAATCTGAGGACAATAAAGACGACTTTGACCGGTCCTCTTTTTAATAATCTTACCTTTTCATGAATCGCGTCAATCCTTCGTGATCACGTTCACCGTAACTGAAGATGAGTGGCTAAGATTGATCTCACGTTCTTTTAAATTGATATGCTTCTCGCATGAACCTTTCTCTTTTATATATAAGGGTTAAGTACACCAAAATGTATCCAAGTTGTCATCTTTTATCATTGTATATACTCAACTTAAAAAACTTATCATTGTAGGTACTTAACTGTTAAATTGTCATTTTATGTACTAAACTATCACATTCTATGTATTCATTTAATGTACTTAAAAACTTACCATTTAATGTATTGAACCTGAAAAAATGACAATTTTTTAAATTGACTACATACAATGATAAGTTTTTAATGATAAAATGTGACAAGTGATACATTTGGTGTACTTAACCTAAATATAATTTGGGATCACTTAAGATTAAGTTGTTTTTGTGAAATTTGTAAGAATAGGTTCTTATGTATGAAATTTTACAGCAAAACATGGTGAAGGATTATCTTTATGGTGAACTTTTATTACCTTTACAGTGTTTTGCTGTAAATTTTAAAGTGTAAAAGCTTAATCTCACGGATCTCATGAAACACATGTTGCTATCACTTGAACCAACCATAAAAATCCTACATTTAAAGTTTGTTTTAGATTTTTACTAAATATATATTATCAAAGATATCGTGATACATCTTTATCTTAAAGTTGATAAGTTGAATTCTCGATATTATTTCATGTTTTTCTTATGTCTATTTTATCTATGTCTTGTTGTTTTGAAAGAGTGAACACTTCTTTGGATAGTTATTAGTTTTATGTAGTAGATATATTAATTGGAGAAGGATCATGAAAAAACTCGAGTTAATTGTGAGAAGGTGTTTTAACTCTTGATCTCTTTAATCAATGATATTTTCATAGCAAAATGTAAAGTATGGTGATCCTTTATGTACTTTTTGGATTTAAGGAGGGTTATTGTAATTATGTGTAAACCACCAAAATTATTGAGTACCTTTAAGATAATTTGGACGTCAAAAAGATTAGAACATATATATGGAAGTTCTCAAAACGTAACTTGTTCATTTGGAATGAGTAATATGGTTTCAAGAACCTTTAAATTTCAATTCTTATTGTTTATAAACAAAAGGTAAAACATTTTATGAAATTTAAAATATTTTGTATAGCTAGATTGTTGATTTATGCTTAAGGTCTTCTCTTTGTTTTTGAGGTCTATAGTGAGTTGCAGATAGCGTGAGCAGTTTTTAAATATCAAACGGACTTCTCTAGAAGGTAATTTAATGTGGATGAAATCCGTACCGTAGTTAAGCAATTTTTCTTTCTAATATTGATTTCTACACAAAATGCATGTCGTGATGGAAAGATATGAGTCTTTATATTTCAAGATAAATCCGTTATAGTAAGACTTTTTATAATTGTAGTATTAACGAATACAGATATTTTAAGAACAACGCAAATATTTTATAAAACAATATAAATTTAGTTTAATAAATAAAATCACTCATTGTAATGAAGTTATAAAACTTTCTATTTGATGTAACTAAAATTTCAAAATTTCTCTTTAACCCATTTTATCAATAATCTATTAATCCTATAATATTTGATGATTTAGATTTTAAGTATATGGGTTATTTTGTTTGCAACCTATTTATAAGTAGGTATCCACGTATGAAAGGTTAAAAGATGATAATTACATTAAATAAATAAATAAAAATTAAACCAGTTGCATTTTACCCGTAAAATGTCATCCTTTTATTTAGTATTTTATCTCCAACTTTATTTTCAAGTAAAATACAATATTAAGTAACACCTTGATATGGTCATTGTCAACGAATTTATTTATTTTTTCATATTGCACCGCAATTATTATTTTCAATTGCACCGCCCTTGGAAAGAATTAGTAAGCACCAAAGCCAAAGGCGGTGTTATTATCATAAGATTTGAAAATAAATTAAATTTCGTTTAAACATCGTACATGTTTCCTAAATTATATAAATCATAAAACATAATTTTCGATGAAAAAAGAGAACCTGGCTTTGTGACTAAAAAAGATATAGAAAGCACTAAATAATATAGCAGAAAAAAATTCATCTAAACCATTCATAGAAATTATAACCATATTTCTTCAAAACAATTTTTTTTTTTTAAAAACAAAAGAATAGACCCACAGGGTTATTAATAACAATTAGCAAAAGAGCAAAAGGAAAGAAGATAAAACATATATGCTAAACCCCATTCTTTTACATTCTTGTCTTTTGACCAAAAAATTGCTCTCAAATCCATGAATCATATCTAAATGTCTTATGAGTTATTCCCACAATGCATGAAGATGGTAATTTTATCATGTACAGTGTGTATATAATAAGAGCATTATGAATTTTATGCCCACCCCAGCAGAGGACTCTTTTCTTTTACTGTAATCCTGTTTATAACTTGGGTGGGTATTCAAGAATGAAATATCAAGTTTAGAACAACTGAAAGAAGAGGCTTGTGGATCCATCTCCAAATGACCGCAAATCCGCTGGTTTCACCAAAGCTCTGCATAACGGGCATGTTCTTTCTCTTTCGAACCTGAACAAAACAAACTCCAACTCCTCAAAACTCTTAATAATTATTATCGTTCGTCAAAAATTCAAACAATTGATTATTTCTTGCATCAAATAAAAACAACTTGGCATATACATACGATAAACTGTTTATATTGCATTAAAAGATTATGGAGTTTGGAGCAGAATCTAACCATTCCGAAACACAATCTTCGCAGAAAATGTGTTTGCAACGCAACAGAACAGGAGCCTGCATCTTTTCCTGGCAAATAGCACACAGGTCTCCAGCTTCAGTTACCTGCTCGTAACAATAAAATTGAATTAAAAAGAGCAGAGCAAAAAACCTAATGCATGTAATGTTTGCCTATGCACATAGTTTTGTGCAAATATAGTCAAATCTCTAAAGTACCCCTCAACGGTGACAAAATAAAAGGAGATCATTTGCGCTTATTTTACACTCCCTTCGTCCCATAACAAGTGTCCACAGTTCTATCTTCTACGGTTCTACCCTTAATTAGGAGATGGAGAAATTCATTACTCACTTCATCATAAAGGGTCAAATCGTCATTTAGTTAATTAGAAGATATGTGATTGTGGGTTCAATTTATTTAAAAAGAAATAGTATTGAAAAGTAAGTATTTGTTAACGCTTTTAGCATATGAAGAAACCAAACCAACGGGTATATCCCAGACGGAGATATGAGTTTTAGCATATGAAGCAATCGACAAATTGCGGTATTATACCTGATCTGGTGTAGCATAAGATCCATAATGAACGTCCTTTCGTGACAACGCCTTCAAGGCAGTCCAAAAGGATCCAACCTGTGATAGTGCGCTAAATTAACTCCCGATAACTTAAATTTAAAAGATATAGAAAAACACTGCTTTAAAAACCTTAATACCTTCTCAACTATCGATGTGAGCTTGAAAGTTAAATATAAACCAGTGATCAATGACGAAAAGAGGCTCCCATATTCTTTGTTTAAAAAGAAGCGGTACCAGACTGGCGCAGGTAAGAAAGCGCGGTATAACAGCATTCCGTACTCGACCAGGGTCAGCATTTGACCCTATAATATCAAAAGTTCCTGTCAGAATTTACTGAAAATACGTTTGAAACCCAAACATAACATAACAAAACATAGATTTTAGTATTTTCTGGGGTTTAATTACCTAACGGCAAAAAAGGGGTCATTTAGGAGAATAAGCTTCTGACAAAATTTTGTTCATGCATTTAAAAAAAATATGTGTCACAAGGTTATTCTCCCAGATAACCAAACGGGGAGCATGCTATCAAGGATTCACCAAGTTGACAGATAATGATAGTGGATAACCATTTGATAAAAACTTGTTTCAATGTAGACTAAAAGAACATTTACTAAAATTAAAGTACAAGTGCTAAACCAGTGAATGGCTAGTCGTATATTTGTCTATTTTGGTGATTAAACATATTTTACGTTAGGTCACATTACCTGCCTACGGAAATTATGGCCCTTGCCATTCCTATAATACATAAGCAATACCAACTTAAAAGCCATTGCTGCCTGCTGCACCATTGTATCTGCACACAATACAACTTGTAAAAAAAATAATGAAATATTGGCGTATTTACATAGTAAATAGTTGCAGTAATGGATTTTAGGCCAAGTGGATTTTATATAAAATTATTTGCATCTATATAGCATGGTAGACATTGAAGCATCAAGACTTCCATCGAATGAAGATAAACTTAACGTTGGCGGACATCTATTTTTTCATCAAATGTTGACAAACATTAGGTGAACTAGAAATAAATCAAAATAACAAGTGTGGTATGTAAAGCATACCACAAGGTCTTCTCTTAAAAAGTAATAAGAAAAATATAGAGTGATTGCCTTTTAAAAGGTTATATTTTCCCTTTCTATTATAGTTTGCCTCAAAATAAGTGTCTACTTTCCAATTCTACCCATACTTATGAGATGGTGATATTCTTTACTCTTATCTATCATTAAGAGTAAAACTGTCATTTAGTTAATTAAAAAGTGTAATAATCATATTTTTAAAACTGTGCCTTTTTATCATTGTAGGCGTTTATTTCAGGGACCAAGGGAGCCATTATTTTTTCACCACATCTATTACTGACTACTGTGAAAATATAAATGCAAAGATAAACCATGGTAACTGGAATAGCTTCTTTTTTGGCATCTTTGCCAAACAAGATGGTTTGTTTTCAATGAAAAGCCAAGTACAATGGTATAAAGAATCAATCACTCGAAAATAAATTCATACCATTCACAATGATGGTGAATATGGCATGCCAAAATGGTGGTATTGCTGTTGGTGGAACCATGAACAACGGATAACAAAGATCTTCATTCTGGTACCACCAGTATACTCCAACCACATGAAGGACGAAAACGATAAAATAACCAGCAAGAACAGACAGTCTTCTCTCCCCCTGAAAAAATCGTCGATCATTAAGCTCAACGGGAAACAAATAAGGAGGTTTGAATTTAGATAGAAGAAGTGGGGTCACACCTTTAAAGCCGTCTGCTTTCGAAGAATATCATTAGACTTGTACATGAAAGTGGTTACATAAATCGTGACAAAGAATCCTACAAACATTGATGATATGATATAAAGAAATTAATATGAATTCTCTTGTACTAAGATTCAGATATATTTCAAAGTGTAAGGAACTCAAACAAGAAGATAAAACGGCTATAACATACAAAGTTATTGTAATGACATTGAAGACAAAATTTAAGTAGTTTAACAATTACCGAACATCCATGGTCATTGGTTATGATTCTTATTATGCAAAAATACTTATCTAGATACAAGGGGAAACTATTATTCATAGTGCTTTTCCAATATTATATGTGCTAAATTTCTTGTATTTCTAATTTCTAAAACACAAAGGAGACAAGAATTAACTCCAGAATGCAAGGTGTGATATATTTTTGAACCATTGAGACTAATGCACTTCATGAAATTTGCTACACTTTTTTCTTATCCAAGGTGTCACATGAAAAATGCAACATACCTTTTGTATTAAGAACATCTATTTCCTGGTTGTCATCATTAGAAAAAAATTGATAAATTGATCTGGTCTACAAGGTTTCTTTATTTCATCTGTGTTGGAGGGTCTTTTGGACATTTGACAAAAATGCCAAAATATTCCTTAAACCACATCGGTAGTCAAATATTCCAATTTTCAAGGGTTCAAGATAAAGGCTAGCAACTCATGCAACAAAATGAGACTACTTAGCATTAAAGACTCAGGGACTGCTTAATGCCTCTTACCATGTAAGAGGCACTTTCCCAGTCAGAGATGTTGTTTACCAAGTCCCTCTTATCGATCCATGATGTTGACTGAGATGCTGACCCATTAAGCTAACAAAGGATTCTTTTAGTCGTGAGTGATCAATGCTGGGCGAAGGCAGCACTGTTACCCTGTTCGTAAACAGCTCCTAGGGGTAAATTGGTCATTTAGCATTGTTTGGTAAAAATAAGCTAGCTTATAAGCTAGTACATGTTTGGATGGACCATAAGCTAGCTCTTTGAAAAGCTAAGGAGAGTAGCATTAGTGACTTATGAGACTTTTTATTTTATTTACTTCCAAATATACCTTTGCTACTTTTTACACTACCAACTTTTAAACATGTCCTTTTTTGTCATTTTACAATCATAAGTACTTTATCAACTAACCATGGGCACACGTTAAGGCTTGGTGTTGGAAAAACCACCCAAGTTCGATCCGGGGGTACAACTAGGGCCATATGTTAATCCGGGATGCTTTACTCTGTAAAAATACCAAGTGTGTCTGCAACCAGTGAACTATTTAAAAAAAAAAAAAAAAAAAAAAAAACCTACCTTATCAATAGTTTTTGTCAAACGTCTATTCTCAGCTACCTTATAAGTCATAAGCTACCTTATTGGCTAGTTTGCCAAACATAGCCTTAACCAGTTATGTCTTGTCCTGTAATCATTTCCTGTTTTAAACAAACATGACATGTCATGTCTTCCAGTTCAGTCATTTCCTGTCTTATCAACGTTGGACAGCTGTCTGTCCTGTCCTCGGGGTTCAGTTTAGCTATTTACTTGGTGACACACATATTAGCGGCAAAACATGTATGTATCGGTATCAGCTGATCAACATGACTCAAAATGCCACATTTCAAGCCTAATTCAAACTCCATCTTCCAAAATCAAAGTTTGATGCATGATCTCTCTAACTTATTAATAAAAGTAGTAATAGAGTCCATTCTAAATGTCATTTTAAAAAACACACAAATAAATACTTTTCAAAAGGAAAAAATAAAAAAAGGTGAAATCTTGAGTATGACTACCTTGCAAGTGCTGGCGAATGAAGACAATCAACAACAACAACGAAAACGGAAGAATCTGCTCGATCCACCTCGAAACCTGCTGCATATCATACCGCTGTTGATACGACGAATCACCATGACTCCCACTCCCCCACCGTCCACGTCACTGGAATCCGCCATCTCCCTACCACCACCATTCACGGCAGCCGCTTCACCATCACCACCACCACCACCACGTCCTTCTTCCTCTTCTTCGGATTCGCACCTCCTCCATTATCCGGATAGAAACCTCCCCGTTCTCACCACCATTACTACTCGTGGCCGTATCCGAATCACTCGAACTACGAACATGATCATGATGATTATGATTATGTTGACGATGGTGGAGGTGGTTAGAATTAGGAATGAGAGACTCTGATTGAGCGTAATCGTTGCTTGACCTAGGTCGAAAAACACCAGAATACTCCAAAACAGTAGTCACAGGAGCTTGTAGGAATCGAATTACAGGAAACGACGAAGAACTGGAAGTACTCGTGATCCTTGAAGAGGAGGAGAGATAGGGTTTGAGTTTGAAGAAGGCAAATGATCAGAAGAATTGGGGGTGGAATCAGGCTCACACAGGTGGTGTTTCCATGAAATTGATGAATCAATGAAGAAAGATGATTATGAAATTGAGACATGAAAAAGAGAAGATTAGGGAGAATTGGAAAGTCAAATGAATTGAGGGATTAGGATTAGGATTAGGTAGAGAAATGGATGTTTATGAGAGTGATTTGGAAGAAAGAGGTAGAAGATTGAAATTAGTAATGGAGTTATGATTAAATAGGGTTTGTTTATGTTTATGTGGTGGAATGAAGTTGAATAATTCAATGAAATAATTAAGAAAGAAAGAAACAAGGATTGAATTTGAAGATGAAGAAACGTGTAATGGGTGCAAAGTGGAAATTAAAAATTACAAAAGAAAATGGGAATTGGTTCTGAAAGAAGACCGTGCTGAACCTGAACTCTGAAGCGGCTAAACGTGTCTCCGAATTTTATTTGTTATCATTTTTGAATAAATAATTTTGATTTATATATCAGAACGACTTCACGTTATTAAGTCAGCTCATTGGTCTGATGCATGGGTTATAGTTCTCATATAAGGTCAGAAGTTCGACTTCTGCTGGAGTCCATTGTGAGAGATTTTCCCTGAATGGTTGTCGGGTTTGAATCTCAGTTGATGCCTTTAAGTCCTTTAAATGGAAACTGCATGGATAAGTTGGGGTTGGTTATTCTCCTTGAAGAGGTTTTGAACTCGGGTCAATTGACTTGGTGCCATGATGGCATGATATACTCCGTTGCACCAACATGCCGTTAAAAAGAAAATTAAAAGATAAGAAAAACTTTTTCATGTAAAATTGTATATGATTTACATACCAAATCATATATGATTATGAGACTTTATCCATGACTTTAAGTCGCGTGCTAAAGTTGTTCTGTCCATTTTTTTCATAAATATAAAATCATATATGATTTTGTATATGGAAAAAGTATTTTGTGTTTTTTAAAAAAATTATTGTTCTCGTTTGAACCTTTTTCTACATAATTATGGTCTACATATTTAATTTTGTTTATATATTTGTAGTTTATATTATTTTTGTACACAATTAATTCCTATCTTTAAATATAAGAGTCTAAAATAGTAAAGAACTATAAACTATAGAAACCAAAATAAATAAATTGTAAATTATAAGAACAATAAGTTACAAAACACAAAAATAAAAAAACATCAATAAATTATAAACTATAGGAACGAAAATTATAATTTTAAACTACATAAAGTTTCAAACCATAAGGAGGAAAAACGTAACTTACTCATTATTTTATCGAGTAAACTCACTTTTGGTTCCTAATGTTTGTCAATTTCAACAATTTTTGTCTCTCACTTTGTTTTAATAGATTTGTCCTTCTCATTTTACACCTCACAACGGTTTTGGTTAAATTGAAACACCAAAACAACCAATCTTTCATGATATCTCCAGGGACGCATGGGGAGTAAGGTTTCTAGTTCTATACATGACATCAACGATAAACAAGGGGAACGTATTCTGGTTAAACTCGTCATCAAACATCGCCCTTAACCCCTTATAATTTCTTAACCCTTAAACCCTTACGCTTTCTTAACCCATCCCTTGTCTTTACTTTATTGTGTGCAACGCCCCATCAAGGAATTAGAAATGGGGGTTGTGACTAGAATCTCACAGCAGAACTCTATTTCACGATAGAACTAGATATGGAACTCGATTTCTAACATTTGAACTTGATTTCGCCTCTAAAACGGTAATCAACTTCATACTTAGGTTTGATTTTATCAAGGTTGAGGTTTATGTTTGATTTTACTTTTTGAAGTTTGAGTTTGATTTGGTTTTTTTTAAGTTTTGTTTGTGTGTTTCATGTTTTCTGGCAGACCAAGAGATATGAAGAAGATGATCGGAGAAGACGTAGGTGGTGATGAAGGTAAAATGACTAAAATATTCTTCATTTAATTGGATTTAACCGAAAAAATTAATGATTGTTAGAGAGAGGGGGATCAAAACCGTTGTCAATTGTCAATCGTAAGAAACAAAATTGTAAAAACATAGTTGAAGGACGAAAACCATTAAAAATTACAATTGTTAAAGACCAAAAATGATCTTACTCTATTTATATTTTATCGGATGTTATTTAATATTGTAGCAAATGAATATATTTTATGTCTTTTGTTTGAATCGTATCATAAAAAGGTTTCAATGTTATTAAATATTGTAGCAAATGAATATATTTTATGTCTTTTGTTTGAACTGCATCATAAAAAGGTTTCATCTTTGTCTTGAAAACACACTTTACCCAAATCACAAAGGAGAAAAGTTTCTTCCAATAAGTTAGTAATTGAGTATTTTTCTTATTGTTATTGGATTAATCAAGGTGTAAGTAAACTTGTATAGACGCTTACAGTTAAATAATATTTTTTTTTTTTTTTGTGAAAACGGGATAGGAACCAAGGCTATTAATGAACTTAGGTTGAATGTGTTAAAAAAGGACTGTTTTGGGTGGCGACTATCACATAAGTTATTTTTTATTGAAGCATAAGTTATTCAAAGTTAGGTGGTCTATTGCAAAAAAACAAATAATTTGATCATTGCTATTTAACAATTAAATGAACGTTAGATAAACATTGTGCCTTAAGTTACGTTTAGCCAACTACAAATTAGATGCAACAAATTCTTAGGTGTTTCAAAAATGAAGCATAGTAAAACCCTCAAATTGCAAACTTATAAATCCTTAACGACATAGAAGTTGTATTGTTTGGCACACCTGATAGTACCTAAATGTTCAGTTTTTTTTGTAGAAAACCATTCCTATACTAGATTTGCCAAGAAATATATTTAATTTAATTTTAATTAACGATAAATGCTCTACAAGCAGTTGGTAGACTAAATGCATACCTTATGGACAATTATTTATTAAAATCGATTGTCCTACTTTTGAACGTGTATTTTCTTATTCAAGACAAACATTGTAGAAAGAAAAAATGTAGAATGCGACTTTAAGCAATTCCATCAATTCTAGGTCGAGAATTTGACAACTATGTTAGAGTTGGAATCAGTTTTTATGTGTGATAGATATTAAATTTAACCCTAAACGACCAAGTCGTTTGTGTACCATGATGAATATTGGAGTAGACTTAGGAGTAGGTTTGTGTGTTCATAAAAATCTATATTTTTTTGGAGGGAAGTTTCATAAGAAATGCAAACGGTTTTGCTTGTTGATTACAACTAAAGGGAACCAAACAAAAGAAGAAAGCAATTGAAAGCATGTTTTACCCTTTCAATCTACCTCAAGGAAAGTATCCAATATCTCTAGGGCTAATAAGGTAATTTCAGTTGGTTTTAAGTACAACTTTTAAGATCACAATTTATTTTTAATATAGTAAAATAATGATATAAAAGAATCTTGTATCTTTACGAGATTGGGTTCCGATGAAACGTCGAGGTTAATGTGAGAAGTGGTAATCAAACTAAGGGACGAGAAGTGGTTACACATTAGAATGAGATGCATCAGATCAATTTCCTTCTAAAGTGCAATTCATAGGATGGTATGAGATTAAAAATGAGTAACGGTTCACAACTTCAAATCCACTTCTCACGTTAAACTCAATTTCTCACATGATTCTTCACCTATCTTTATAATAATAACACTTACCATTGTGACTCTAAGATGTATCATATGGTACACTTTTTTTCATCAAAGATCTGTTATCGAGTCTTCTGTGTTTGTAAGTCGAGGTAAAATGAACTTAGGAAGTAAGGCTGTTTATCACCTGTTGAATCTTGATATGGTGTCGATAGTAGAATAACATTTCTAGATTGTTGACCATGAATATCCAGATCGGAGATATCATTTGAAACGACTCAAACTGAATCAATCGGAAAGATGGAATGAAAAGAAAAATAAAAGGATCGAAAAGCAAACTGTGAAAATCGTTTGTCGATGCATTCCATTGGGTTAATAGACAGTTTTAGCAATGTACTTGGATAAATGTGTACATAATGTAGGTATGCATGTTAACTTGGCTTAATTTCTAGTTCTTCATCCTTTGACTCAATATAAAATCAAACAGATATTCAACTTGAATAGTATAATTTGTAAAATATGTTCTAATAAATTAGGTCAACTCCAGTTTTGATTGGATTGACCGAAACTGAACCGGTCCAAATAGAAACATCAAAGAGTAGATCAACTCTTGCCACCGTTTTCTAGAAAATGTTTTGGTGGAAAACTGAGGTTGTGTTTAGTTGTGGAAAACTGTTTTTGTTTTCCAAGAAAATGAAAACAGAAAATGGAGTTGATTTTTCATTTTCAGTTTTCTAGGAAAATTTTGGAAAACTTGTTTACTTGAAATCATGGAGTTTTCATTTTCCATTTTTAGAAAAATTAGAAAACTCGTTTTCCATTTCCATTTTTCCAAATATTGCAACGGCGGCGGCGACGATGGTGGTGGTGGCCTTGGTGGCCTCGACGGTGGTGGTGGTGGCCTCGGTGGCCTTGGCGGCGATGGCGGTGGCCTTGGAGGCCTCGACGGCGATGGCGATGGTGGCAGTGGCCTCAGCGGCGATGGCGGTGGCCTCGGGGGACTCGGCGGCGATGACGGTGGCCTCGGGGACGACGGCGGTGGCCTTGGTGGCGACGGCGGTTGCCTCGGTGGCAACGGTGGTGGCCTCGGTGGCGACGGCGGTGGCCTCGGTGGACTCGGCGGCGATGGCGGTGGCCTCGGGGGCCTCGGCGGTGGTGGCGGTGGCCTCGGCGGCGACAACGGTGGCTTCGGCGGCGACGGCGGTGGCCTTGGAGGCCTCGGCAGCGATGGCGATGGTGGCGGTGGCGGCGACGACGGCGGCGGAGATGGTGGTGGCGACGGTGGGGCGGTGGTGAGAGGGTGGTCGCGGCGGTGGTTGAGGCAGCGATGGCGGCGACGGTGGTCGCGGCGACGAGAAGGGGATGACGGTAGTGTGATGGTGGTGGCGGCGAGCGGCGGTGCTGGTGGTGGTGGCGGCGAGCGGCGGCGGCTGGTGGCTGGTGGCGGCAGCGGTAGTGGTCGTGGCCGCCGGTGGCGGCAGGCGCGACGGTGGCGGTGGCCGGAGCCGAGAAGGGGACGACAATTGAAAATGAAAATGGAAAATGAAAATGAGAATTGAAAAACTATAAAAAGTAGTTTTCTAATTCAAGTGTAAATTTGGAAAATGAAAAAATTTGTTTTCTTGGAAAATTTTTTCTAAATTGAATCAACTAAACAAGTTTTCTAAATTTTCAGTTTTCATGGAAAAATTTTCTAGAAAACAGAAAATTTTTCCACAACTAAACACACCCTGAGTGTTTCGAAAAGATATTTGGGACCAAAAAGAAAGAAGAAAAATGGGAAGGATATGAAAAACAAGATTACTATAAATAGTAAGAAATCCAATGATGGTAATATACAACAGGTAAAGTTAAAACATGTTCAGACATGATCTAAATTACAAAAAAATTAATAGAGCAACATATAACAGGCAAGGGATACCATTTGAAGCCTCATGAGTGTTTTCTCAAATAACTCTGCTGCAATGGTATTCTCTTTTCCATCTCCACTACTCACCAAAGTTGCTTTTAGACATCAAACCAATGTGCCAAAACTTCACTGAAATGTTGGGAGAAAACAATGAGCAATAGACTGCGTAAAACTTGAGATTGCAAGAGAGCTCGCTTTACTTGAGTAATATTCGACCTAGTATTGCCTCAATGTCATGAAATTCTAGAGCGAACGTACTGCAAACGGTCCACACAAGTAAAAAGAGTAGCATATATGTAATGATAAATACCTTTCAGCCTGCAATTATGGGGTTGACATTGCTTTATAGCCTTCTTTCTCAAGAATGTTGGCTATGGAAATGTCGCCGGTCTTTGTAATTCTCCCATCATCCTACAAGCACGTCCATAATAAAAGTACAACATTAACACTGCAAATATTGAATTTCAAGGGACAAAAAGAATTCATTGAAGCCAATAAAATAACGGGCTATAAGATATAGTCAAAGTGGTTAAAAAGGTCCAGAAAGATGCAACAATTACGAGCTACAACCATGTATCAGATAGCAAGATATGATGTGAAACTTATTATATATTAGCATACCATTCAGGAATAATCCCCATTCGTGTTAAAAACACACACACACACACAAGAAAAGAAAAAAACTAATCGAGAAAGTTACCATGATGTGGATATAATCGGGCTTGATAAATTCCAAGAGTCGTCGGTAATGAGTAATCATCAAAACAGAGTTTGTGGGAGTCATTAGCGCATTAACTGCTTTTGCAACATCTCTTAGTGCATCAACGTCTAACCCGGAATCGATTTCATCCAATATAGCCAACTCCGCCCCAAGAACCTGTAGAAAATGAAAAGGAATAATGAAAAGAAGACCAGTACACATAAAAAAAGACCATCCACAGATATAAAGAGAAAATCAGTTCTAAGAGCTTACTCAACAAAACCAACATTGTGTTTGTATCGTTGTTATCTATTACAACGGAATTTGGTAAGGAGAAAAAACACAGAGTACTTGTCAGGTCTAATAGTATACTAGAAACAGAAATTGCGTCACTGGGAATACATACCGCCAGCTGTAAAATCTCGTTTCGCTTCTTTTCACCACCACTAAATCCTTCATTAACATTTCTGTTCAGGAAATCTGCCTTTATATTCACCATTTCCAGCTTCGGCATGATGTAACCATAAAACTGCAAACGCATGTCATTAGCAACAAAATCCTACTCACTCAATTTAGCATAAACTATGGATTTTGAACAGGGCCCCCAAATTTTTTAGACTCATTTGTACATTGTTTAGGGTCTTTCATCAATGAATGTAAAAATACAGCCCACCTCAAGGCCTGTCTAATTTCCATCAAAAGACAAAAAAAATAATATGCGTTACCATCGCCTCTATAATTTGTATATATGTATATTTGTTATCTCATTTGGCGGTGTAATCAAAAGTTTTAGGTGTAACAGGGCTTCCAAAAAGATTGAAACACCTTCGTGTGTTTGTAGGGGGCATGTTCAAATAAGAACCATAAATATTTTCAGAATTGGGAACCAACTATTTCATGAAACCAAAGGAGTGTTAGCCTAGTGGTAAGGCTTGGGCACTACATAGTGGTGAACCCGAGTTCGAGCCCTGGGGGACGCATTCTGGAGGTACGGGGGCTTCGACCCCGGGCTGCATGCTTTAGCAGTCGGCTTCGGCCCAAAATTGCCGAGGATTAGTCTGGGCCCAATGTGGTCTGGGATACCTCATCCAAAAAAAAACTATTTCATGAATTATTCATGATGAATAACCCTGCCTCAATATTCACCAAATATTTGTCCTTCCCCCCGATTTTGCCCTATCACTAGTTACGGTTTTCATTTGAACCTGCCCCTATGGCCTATATACAACAACAAAAGAAGTGAAAATGCTGGCTTCGTGCTTGCTGTGCACGTTCGAAGATCCTCATCTAGGGAGCCTATCTTTTGAAACGATCTTCTAGAAAGAGTCAAAAGATTGCATTTGTCTTTAATCATCTCTCACAAATAGCCCATCTTCTACATTAGCTTTCTAATTTACTCAAAACAGTTTTGCAACTTACAGAAGAAAGAGTAGTAGTTTGTCCCTTACATCTATATTGGTTTTCAGGAGTAAAATAACAAAAAGAAATTGTAGTTAGAAAACTATATACCTGAAGTGGATCAAGCTCTGGCAGACCAAGCTTCCTTCTTCTAGCATTGTAGGCCATTTGCAGAAAGTCACTATTGCTCACTCCCGGAATTTCAACCGGAGACTGAAAGCTTAAAAAAAGTCCAGCAAGTGATCTGTCTTCTGCTTCCATCTCAAGCAAATTCTCTCCCTTAAAAACAACTGAGCCTCCAGTCACTTCATAATCCCGGTGGCCGACAAGAACCTACATACGTTGCATCTTTTAGCCAACCACATAATATGTGTCGAATGTTTGATTCCTAAACAAATGTCTCAAGAAACCTTCAATAATAACAATATGAAGAAATCTTGTGGACCTTATACTACCATCAGTAGCTCTTATAAAATTGCAATGATAAGTTAACCATGTGATACTAAGCAATTTTTCATCAAAAGATTACCTAATAACAAAGATCCAACTTTCATGGAATCGATGAACTAGAACATATGTTAGAAGACTAAAAGCAGAGTTCTAAAGTATAGGAGATATTCGAAATACCACCGATTAACAAAAAGTTTGAATCTAAATAATAAACAGAATACTAACCTTGGCAAAAGTACTCTTCCCAGAACCATTCTTGCCCATAATAGCATGAATCTAGTCAAATCAACAATTGAAACAACGTTAGGGCTTTTTTCATTTGGAATTGCAAAGTTCCTTCTCTAGAAAACATTATGCACTTTCAATTTAGAAGTCAAACAAGCGATTTCTCATGTTCATAGTTCGATGATTTTAGACTATAAACGATCACCAAACTACACAGTATACAATCACTAGAACATCAAAAACACTGAATTCAAGTTCGTAACAAAATCGTTGTCTATTTGGCAATAAGAAGATACACAGTTGACCTAAAAAATCAATCACACCTTCTTTCACTGACGAATTATCTTCAAATATTTCTACTAATACAAAATTCTGAATTTATAATCAAATATACGACAATTGAATTATAAAATTTTGGAGGATTTAACTTGAATGAAGTAGAATAGACCTCGCCTTCGTAGATAGAGAGGTTAACACCGTTGAGAATTTCCTTTCCAGATTCAGTGATGACGGCAGTTAGGTCTTTGACTTCCAACAGAAGCTTCGGTGGTCCATCTCCGCCGCTAGACGCAGAGTCCGCCGGCGATACGGCGGCGAGGGTTGCAGTTAATCGAAACGACGAAGGTCTCCGATGAGAACGGCGGTGAGGAGGATGGGCGGAGACTGTAAATAACTTGAAATTGGAGGTTGATTTGTTGAAGGAGAGCAGAGGAGGAGGAGAAGGGGAAGAACAGCATCCAAATCGGTGGAGCAGAGCCATTGTTGATGATGACGGATGATGATTCCGGAAGCCGGAGAAGGAAGAAGAGGGCTTAATAAAATAAGCCGGTTTTTATCACGTGTATTGCACGTGATAGGGATATTCTTGTAATTCCATGGCCAATGGGCCTTTTGGGCTTCTCTTGTATTCAGTAGGCAGTAGCTATAGATCACACTGCATTTCATGTTTCGCTGGATCGTTTATATGAAATATGTAAAAACAAGGTGGAAAAGTTTACTAATATAATCTTAAGATAAAATTTAAATCTCCTCTAAAATATCAAATGTACCTTTCTCTTTATGGAACTTAATCTCAACCATTAGCTTAATAAATTAAAAGTGATCAATGATACCTTTACTCCTAATCTCACACAATCCCTTGTTAGAACTTCATAAGTAATGTATAACGTTCAAATTAAGATCTATAAATAGCTAAAAGAATCTCATTATTTTGCCTACGTATAATGATTAATGAATAGTCAAAACTCCCCACTTCAATGTATGACGTCCTCTTCAGGAATACCTAACGTCCTTATTGTTTAGTAGAAATGTCAGATTCACCAAAAACGGTACAAACACCCGCTAAAGGCTCTTTACCTTCTATGAGATTTGCTCCACCGTTCAATGTCACAAGGATTGACCTTGATATCATTTTGTGACACTCCAAAACTATAAGCAATAAACTTACCCAATAACTTCTAATTCAATGTAAAACCAAACAATTGGAATGAAAAGTAGTTGATGATGACATAGAGGGGATAGGGGATGACATAGAGGGGATAGGGTATGACATCAAATGGTTGAGTTCCGATAAGAAGTTGAGTTAACATGAGAAGTGTGAGAAGTGACTATCAATTGTTGTATGCACGTTAGGATAAGAATCACCAGATCTATTAAGCTTTATTCATGGATGGGCTTGAGATCAAAAGCGATCAAGGGTACCAATCCACTTCTCATCCTTCTTACGTTAACTCAACTTTTGACACAATGTGTCACCCCTTTAAGGGGGTGTTTAGGATTACATTTGATGATAAGTGCTTATCAGCTTATCTTCTTTTTCAAAAAGTTAAAATGGTTTGTCTTTTCAAAAAATGACTTACCAGCTTTTTAAGAAGTGACAAGCCCTTCATCCAAACACTTCAAAACAACTTATTTGTTTTTTCATAATAAAATAAGCTAATAAGTTGTTTTCAAATACAATCCCCATTAAATTTTAAGTTTTACATAGTTCAGGGACCAAAAGTGAAGTTTACTCTTTAAATATCATTTGAGAATATAAGAGAAAAAAAAACTCCATCTAATTTGGGGTTTCTTTTACCTACCAGAATTTTTGATATTTGTAAAACATGCATTCAAAAGTTGGTTAGTTTGGGCAAATAAGGCGGGATCCTTTTGATTGCGATCAACAAATCAAGATTCAAATCTTTCTGCAAATTACAATCTATTTTCCCTTTTGCAGATACGTTGGAGGACCAAATGTGTTCGTTTTACATGATCCAAAGGTATCAAACGTCCTCTAATTTCATGATAATTTGACTCCTTTTTTTTGTTATATAAATCGTTAGGATTAGGTTACTACGCACGATTTCTTGTTTTATAGCACCCTAAAGATATGTTATGCATCTGTTGTTGTTGTTTAGATCAATGGTTCCATGTTACAAAACTTATATTCATTTTATTTTACAAAAATCCAGAAACTTGAACGAATTTATGCAGCTTGTAATGCCTAGAACGTGTTTGTTGAAATTACCAACGAACAATTACGGTTTTATTGTAACCCCAATGGGGCAGCCTACCGGTTAAGGCTTGTGGAAGGTGTAACAACCAACCCAAGTTCGAATCCAGGGGTTAGCAACCAGGGGCCACTGGGTATTAATCCCAGGAGAGCGTGTCTAGCTGTCGGTAAAAATTGACAAGGATATAGTCTGCCCAAAGTCCACGTGAACTTTCCAAAATACAAAATACGGTTTTATTGCAAGTTAAATCACTAGATTCTTCCAAGTTTTGTATTTCTGATGGTTCATTGACATTTCTTTGATATCAATGAAGCATTGTTTCCTTTTGTTTTTCAAAAATTCAGAAGTTTTATGGATGAATTTTCTGCTGCTTACAATTCCTAAGAAATGTTTGTACAAATTATGAAACGAAATCAAGGATTTAATATGTATAGGATCTTTTTGTTGCAACAAATATGTGTAGGATTGTTAAAATCATATTAGTCATGGTAGAAAAGACATCACATGTTAAAATCACACATCTTCTTGGATAAGTTCAGAATAACAACTAGGAGTTTGAGGTAAGAAGATGCTAGAGATTCTTGTAAGAAAAAAGTGGAATACAAAAATTGCATCTCTTTTTGCCTCAAGAACACATCATAATTGTGATTTCGCATTTTATTTTGGTACCTTGGATGTCTGTACCACATTGCGTGCAACTCATATGATCTCAGAAGGCCTAAATGATAACATTATCAGCCAGGGAAATTCCCAGTGGCTCTACGAGCAGGGCCGTGAGGCTAGCATGTATTTGCCTGTTGAGCTTATCCTTAATGTTTTGCCTCCTTAGCTTTCAAAGGTCATTCTTTATTTGTAACTATGTCGTTTTCTTGACTTACTTTTGACCTTTTGGTGACAAAGGCGTAACTTTCCACTTACAGAGATATTTTAGGTCTCATGAAAAGTTGCAAAATAAGTTATATGGGTTCTACTCTTTTAAGAACAATTATTGCTATTTATTCATGAACAACTTGATTGGCGCCCATGAAAGATTACAAACATTTTCTGATTAGCAAATCTTTTAAACGACCTGTGGTCTTTGGCTAACCAGTTCTAACCGAGCCTCTTTGAATGATGCTATATGGTGTGCATATTTCAGTCATTACAAATCCTCTTAGATGATTATTGGAACATGATCTCTAGTATTGTGAAAATTCGACATTTAGGTAACTGATGTTACTTGATCTCCAGATTTGCCTTTAATCAATGGGAAATTGCTGCAAGCGGGTACTCTTCTATTTCCGATGTAGTTTATGAGCATATACTTGAGTTCACATTGTATATATGTGGTTCATCTATCCTCATATAACTTTAGCACATCTTTGGTTATGGTAATATTCGTCTGAGAATATGGTTATTAAGCGAATGAAACTTGTTGGCAGACCTACAAATCAGAAGATGACGATGATGATCAAAGTATGAGTGTTCCACTTGTCAGCGAACATGTTACCCGTTTAGAAAACATAGAGCAATGGGAAGAAAAGGCATCGGAAGCAAATAAAAATGGGAAGATGGTTCGTCATTTTCAATTCTTGATTCGTTTGATAATCTAAGATGATTGGAATAGGAATAATGCATGAAAACTGCATCTTTATGTTTTCACCTATTTTATTTAACAGGTTGTGATCATGTTTAGTGCATCTTGGTGTGGCCCTTGTCGAGTCATAAAACCCAAATACTACAATCTTGCTGCTAAATATGAATCACTTGTGTTCTTAACTCGTGGACGTGGATGACCTGGCGGTAAGTGCAATGCTTACTTGTATTAGATCATTTAATGGTTCAGTAAATGGAAAATAGCAACACCTTCCCTTCTTTAGAAAGACTCTTTTTAAGTTAAAAGTTATTCCCTCGTCATTATTACCAAAGAAATTGGTGGTATTGATTTTTAACTTTAAGACGATTTACTCCTTTGTCGGGGTTTTCATGAAAATAATCATTCTTATTGGAGTCTATATCAGCTAGGATTTGACCATTTCTTCTCCAAATACACACACTCACCATAGTTGTGATTCATCTCCTTCAAAGGCATTGTTGTCATCTTTCACAAGTGGATTTCTCTCGATGGTCTCTACCGGTTTTTTCCCAATTTGGTTTTCCATGTAAATTTTGGTGTTGTCTTCTAACTTTATCTCTTTATTTTGTGTTAGATGCATGTGAATCATCATATTTGTATGTTTTGAAAATTTTGGTCTTGTATACCAAGAACACCCTTGAGTGTTCAAGCTCATTCTTTGGGATCACTAATTCATCCCTTGTTTGACTTTGGTTAAACTCTAATTTGGGATTAAATTAGCATTATCTTCTTTTCGTTTTACAACATTCGAACCTTCATTTTGTCATCAAAGACCCGTTTAGAATGCAATCTATGCAATTTCCCGTATTCTCACATGGGGTTCATAGTCGTTGTCTACCATTGTAGGGACTCACACTCTACATTATTTTGTGCCTGTCTAGCCTCTATTGGGGTCCACATCAGCTAGAGACCATTTCTCCTCGATAGATATTGAAAACCTTCCTTTACGGGGTTTCACATATTCTTCCAACTCCACCCTTTGGGATAGAGGGTTGGTCTGCATACATCCCACCACAGACCCTGGTTTCGTATGGGGTATGATGTGTTCGTTAGTTTGGTTTACATTTTACTCCTTTATTGAAAGGTGTTTTAAACATTTAAACAACATTTGTTAAAAAAATGCTAGGATAAGATTGGAATTTCATTGTTTTCAGGAATTTAGTACATCATGGGACGTTAAAGCTACACCGACCTTTATCTTCCTCAGAGACGGGCGACTAGTAGATAAACTCGTTGGGTCGAATTTGGATCAACTTTTAAACAAGATAGAAGCTGCTGCCAATTCGTGTATCCAACTTCCGTAGTTGATACTTTCCTACTTCATATACAACGGAAAAAGCGCCCCCAGATGACCGTTTAATACGGACTATGAACAAAGAAGAAGAAATAACATACAAAAACATTTTTCTTTTCAAATGATTGTTGGTTAAAGTTGTCTTGATGTTGATGAAGAATATATGGTCTTTGTAAGGTTGTAGGTAGATTGATAAGTTCCTCAATCATTATGGGAATGGGAACTTTTTTTTGTATTTAATAGATGTGTTTTTCTTTGGAATATGACGACAAGTGGGAGGTTTAAATAAGAAGACTAAATATTGTAAGAAGGAACGAAGGAAGATTGAGGAAATCTTCACATGTGAATCATTAAGAAAATCCATTTGAATGCATATTAGAACTTATGTGAATAATTGTAACGACAATTCATATACATATCTTCAAATAATATCCTTTTACGATTTTATAAATGATTCACATATTAGTCTTTTTATTTGATTTGGCCCTTCACAGTCCCTAAATTCAGTGTACATCCATTTTTATAAGAGAATGTTAATCAAATGTGCCTTTAAATTTCTTATTGTATATGCCAACATCAAATCTTGTTTTTATACATTTTCAATGTTTGATTTTGACTTTAAAGGCGTATTTAGCAAGGGGTGAGCAAAGACGGGTATCCGGCCAAATTCATAGAACCGGAACCGGCGGTTCCTAGAATGAAGGAACCGAATGCACCGGTTCTTCATATTTGGGAACCGCTCCCGGAACCGCCGGTTCCTGTTCCGAAACCATGTACCCATGTCTAATTTTTTAAATATTTTTTTTAATCATTTTATGTTATAAAAGTATATTATTTAGTTATTACATAGTGACAACATAACGAAATAAATACTAAAATGATAGAAAACTTGGATCGTAGCCAGCCAAACCAAACCAGACAGACCTGGATAAGACTTGGGCTAGAACCTAAGCAATTGATAAGGTAGTCACTCTTACTTCCCTCCCTATTAAAAAGCTTCTATGAGATGTCCAAATTGCATTTGTATACCAACTAACCAGTTTTGCCATTCAACCAATTTCCAAATGCCAAAAAGCCACACCCACAAAAACACATAACACACAAGCAAATTCCAGATTACATAACAGACAACATTCTAATTAGTACAATAACTTATTCTTTCAGTAAAAAGAAAAACACAAACATACATGAAGATGAAGGCAAGTGTTAAGAAGAATGATCACCCCTGTGTAGAAAAGGAGCAGGTGCAGGCCTCACATAAGTGAACCCCTTGAAGTGGTTCTCCTTGCATTTTGGGCTGGCTGCCGGGGAATCCACCACCGCTGGCAACTTGGTCCAACACTCTTCGAAATTTGCAATGCACTGTTTACCACCTACCGCTGGTACGAAACTCGGCTTCACTTCTCGACTCTCCAGTTTCTCCCAGTTTATCATTTTGAACCATTTATGGCTCTTTATCTCATCGCTTCCATCGGCTCCATTGCCAAGCCGCCTGCTTGATTCCTTTTGTAGCAACTAAACAACAAACAAAATGATGATTCAACCTATCATTAACCACCCAACTTTATGAAATGAATACATATATATATATATATATATATATATAGTATTAGGTTCAAATGAGAAGTGCTAAAAAAATGAGAAGCAGAGAAGTGATCTCCACCACTCATCCGGTCAATAAAGGCGACTTTGACCGGGTCCCCTCCTTTAATAATCTCTACCCTCCCATGAATCGCGTCAATCTCCCATGATCACGTCCACCGTAACCGGTCAAAGCCACCTTTATTGAGCGGATGAGTGGTGGAGATCACTTCTCTACTTCGTATTTTTTAGCACTTCTCATTTGAACCTTTCTCTCTTCTCTCTCTCTCTCTCTCTCTCTCTATATATATATATATATATATATAGGGGTGGGTTCAAATGTGAACCACTTTTTGGTTGTGAACGTGAGGACAACCGAGAGCGCGACACGTAGCAGATGACTAGGCGCCATGTCAAGTCCACGGCGGATGACTAGGCGCGATTCATGGGAGGGCCTTGAATTAAAGAGGGGGACCACACTCAAAGCCGCCACGTGTCGCGCTCTCGGTTGTCGTTCACATTTGAACTTTCCTCTCTCTCTCTCTCTATATATTATATATATATATATATATATATATATAGAGGGAGGTTCATACAAGAACAACCCATTTTAAAGGAACAAATGAACCAAATGTGAGCCACACATTATGTGGGACCCACCCATTAATTAAATCATATGTGATTTAGTGGTGGGACCCACCAGAATCATATATGATTTAATAATGGGTGGGTCCCACATGGGCCCACATCATGTGTGATCCAAAATGATTCCTTTGTTCCTACAAAATGATTTTGTTCTTGTTTGAACCTTTCTCTCTCTCTCTCTCTCTCTCTCTCTCTATATATATATATATATATATATGTGTGTGTGTGTGTGTGTGTGTGTATGTATATATATGGTCAGATTCAAATGAAAACTCAAAATTGATTGTGAACGTGAGGACGGCCGAGAGGGAGTCACGTGTCCTATTCGGCTCATATTTGGTTTGAATGATAAAGGATTATTCAGATTGAATATTATGCATCATTCAAGGTGAATAATACGGTATTCAAACTAAATAGTACAACATTCAGTATTATTCAGTCTACTATATTGTACTATTCACCTTGAATAATGCATGTATTCAGTTTGAATGATCGTGTATTATTCGGTCTGAATATTGTATTGTTCACCTTGAATAATGCATAGTATTCAGTGTAAATAATCTTGTATTATTCAGACTGAATATGCCATGTGGCGCGCACTCGGTTGTCTCACGTTCACAATCAAATTTGAGTTTCCAAAGAGAGAGAGAGAGAGAGACACACACAGACAGAAGGGGGGGGGGGGGGGGGGGGGGGGGGGGGGAGGTTCAAGGGCAAACCTCAAAAAGACGGAAAACCGAGGAACACCCTTGTAGCCTTTCATCTGGACCATATGCACTTGTACATAGAAGTTATCTGTAATATGCGCACGTGCATAAAAACCCAAAAACAGCTTAATTTACTTCTATGCACAATTGCTTAAGGTCCAGATGAAGGGCTATGAGGGTGTTCCTCACTTTCCATTTTTTTGAAGTTTTCCCTTGAACCTAACTCTATGTATACAGGGGAAGTGTATTACCCCTTTAAGAAGGGAGTGTGCTTCACTTGACAAGAAGGTTGGAAGCTTCAACTTATCCTTTACTATCTTTTGCTGAATTTTCTGTCTGTTTCCACCTCTAAATGGAGGCTGCACATCAACAATTACATACTATTATTGCTTAGAATAAAAACCTCATGCAAATTTGTTTTAAAAAAAAGGAAAAGAAAAGAAGACCAACCTTCCCCGTAAGCATTTCATACATTAGAATTCCAACACTCCACCAGTCAGCTGCCTTGTCATGGCCCCGCCCTTGTACAATTTCAGGTGACATGTATTCCAACGTTCCACACATGGAATTTGACCTTGTGCTCTCATCAAATTCCTTGGCTACGCCAAAGTCGGTCAACATAACCTGAAATAAACATACACCCACAAAGCAGATATAGATAAAAAAATAACATTTTATATTGTAACCCCAAAGTGCCAGAATAAGAATAAGGATCTTACATGGCCCTCTGCATCCAGAAGAATATTTTCAGGTTTCAAGTCCCTGTGCATTATGCCATTAGCATGGAGGTGTGAAACAGCAGAAACAATCTCAGCAGTGTAGAAACGTGCCAAGTCCTCCCTGCATAAGGAAAATACATGGTTGAGTCTCTAATATAATTCCAACATCATGTAACATAAAATTTAATCTTCTTTCTACTTTTTTTTTCCAATAGGACCAAAGTAGCTTGCGGTTAAAGATTACACATACATACCTGAACAAGCCTTGCCGATAGAGTTGAAAGAAAAGGTGACCCCCATTTACAAAATCAAGAACAAGGAACAATCTATGTTTCGTCTGCATTCACATAACCAGAAAAACACACATTAAGCCTAGATATAGTAACTCCAATAAGTTTCTAAATAAGTTTGCCAGAAAGCAACTGAATTTCATGATTCAACTTGAATAATATAATTCGTCTGTGAAGTAAAGCGAGCCTTTAAGATTAAGGACATTGCAAATACAAGGGTTTATTCGTTTACTTCTTTTTTAATTTGTAGTTTCTTTTTACTTTTATGTGAAGTAAATAAGGACATTTGGAGTGTAAAAAGATCCCTACAGTTAACTTATTTGCAAATAACTTGATTATTACCTGGAATGAGTATTTGAGCTGCACAATGAAGGGATGATCCACTTTTGTCAAAATATCTCTTTCCGCTTTCATATACTCAGCATGATCTTTCTCGAAAATCCTATCCTTTCGCATAACCTTCATTGCAAAAATTTCCGCTGTACCACACTTTCTCACTTGATAAACTTTTGCAAATGCTCCTTGTCCAACAACTTTCAGAATTTCAAAGTCTTCAAGTCCCACACAATTGTTTTTCATCGAATTTCCATCATCAACAGCAACAAAAGAAGACTCTTTGAGTTCTTCTAAACCCATCGTAGTAACCCCCTCGACAAGATCAAATCCAGTCTCATGTAAAGTGAGCTTGCCAAGCTTCACCGACTGGCTGGCGAAAGGTGTAGGACCCACCAATGAATGAGACCGGCTGCAAATTACTTCTGGCTCATCATCATACACGAATTCATTTGCATCGGGTGCAGAAGACATTTCGGGGGCCACACCAAAGACGTCAGAGAAGTCCAACTCATTCTCAATGTGATCTACAAGAAGAGCATCGGGAGGTCCCATTGGAAGCAATTGGTTCTTGAAGGCCTTCCCTGTTCCGGTAACGTGCAAACATTGAGAAGCGACCATTTTCCAAAGATGGAGCTGATTTGGTATAATACAGCAGATGGGATTTCAATCCTTCACCACCACTGCTGATAATTTTCCCTTCAGATCTCTAAATCGATGAAGGACAGCTCACGAAGAACAGGACGGCCAAGTAAAGGAAAAGAGTCCCAGGGAACCTTGAGAGTACACAAATCAGAATCCAGAAAGGGAAGTTGTTCTTGTTTCCCGCTTCACAGGAAACAGTAGATGCAGCAGTGCTTCTTGAAATCATGAAGGCCAGGCAGTCAAACTGCAGTTCAGAAAAGAAGTTTTAGAATTTCATCAAGGTACAGTTGCTTAAATTGCGCTATAGGTATTCCGCCTAAGAGCAACTAATGCATAGCACTTCTGATATCAAGTGTTCTCCGAACCTCTAAAATCTAAACACCTTGCATCAGCACCAAAACCGCAAAAGAAATAAATATAACTCTTCTTTTTTTCCTTAGTCCTATTTTCCAGAATGTTTGTGTAAATGAGGAGGATTTAATAGATTGGACTATTAACACAGAGGGACAAAAATGCACTCATAATCGTTAACTGCATGTTAATGAACAGCGAACAAAAGATGTGTGACCAGATCATATTTCCTGGAATCAAAGTTAGAGTTTCAGTTTTGTAGGAACCCAAAGCCAACATTAATAGGCACTGCTGCAAACAGTGAATTCAATATCTCAACCCAAACGCTCGTCATTGTCTAAAGATTCATAAAATGTAAATTGATAAAGTAGTACACTTACGTAACTTAACTACAAGAATGTTTTCAGGAAACTAAAAGAAAATGTGATGGGGAGACTTCATGTAGCCATCTGAAGGGGAACAGATACTTTTTTAGGGGAAATCCAAACAAACAGGAATGTCACTTTCTTTAGAAGATCCAAACACAGGGAAAGGAAGACTTCCTTAGATAAAATCCAAACAAACAAGAATATGACTTTCTTTAGAAGATCCAAACACAGGGAAAGGAAGACTTCCTTAAAGAAAATCCAAACAAACAGGAAATATGACTTTCTTTAGAAGATCCAAACACAGGGAAAGGAAGACTTCCTTAAAGAAAATCCAAACAAACAGGAAATATGACTTTCTTTAGAAGATCCAAACACAGGGAAAGGAAGACTTCCTTAAAGAAAATCCAAACAAACAGGAAATATGACTTTCTTTAGAAGATCCAAACACAGGGAAAGGAAGACTTCCTTAAAGAAAATCCAAAAAAAACAGGAAAAAGGACTTCCTTTAGAAAATCCAAACACAGGGAAAGGAGGACTTCCTTAAAGAAAATCCAAACAGACAGAAAAAAAAAGGAGTTCCTTTAGAAAATCCATATAAAGGTGAAGGAAGACTTGTTTGAGACTTTCTTTAATCAGAATCAAGAAAACAAAATTGAAGATTCTTCTTGTCCCACAATTATGAACAAATTCTTTCGGTACTTAATCTAGCAAACAAGAATCCTAACTCAGAATTGAGCATAGCAGAATATAACAGCCATAGACTTAACAAAACAAATTAAAAGGAATTTAAGGATCTCCATACAACCAATGCAACATATTTGCATACTCAATTTAAAACATCAAATAACCAAACAAATCTCTATTTATCCAACTGCCCAAAATTCAATACACTACAGATCCAAAATTTAAATAAAAACATCCAAAATTCCCACAGTAACAGAAAGGCAGCATATCATGAAAAATCCACAACCAATAACCCAACATATTGACCATTATTAAACCCTAAATTAACCATCAAATCGATCAATAGAACAACGTAGATTAACGACCATCATCCAATATTCAACAAGCACAAAAAAGCATTCAATTACAACAATGAATTACCGGAAAATTAAGATTTATGATTTATGAATCGAATTTCGGTGTTTACCTATGAAGAGATCGCCGATGGGGTTCCGTGTATAAGAAAAAGCTGTTCTGAAAAAGAATTAAAAAATTATCGATTTGCCGCTTATAACTGACTATAAATAAATAAGAAATTGAAAATAAGAAAATAAAGACGTGGCGTGATTTAATTGGACGAAAAAGCTAACGTCCAGCTTTGAAGTTGCATCATAGTCACGCATCTTTTTGGTTTTGTTTTTAGTGGTCCCACAGCGGGGTTTTTTTGTGGCTTGTGGCGAACGAAGTCGTTTTGGGCACGGCTAAGCAATTGTAAAAGTAGTCCCTTGACTATGTATTGTTTAATTATAATCGATGACGATAATTATTTAGAGGTTATGACTCTTGGTCCTTGTCTTTGTTTTTATTAGTAAGATTTATGGTTCTTATCATATGCATTCGGTAAAGGAATATGACTTGATAAACGCTTACTTGGATAACTGTTTGGTAAACGATCCCTAAACATTATTGAAATAAATAATGAGAATCATACGATAATAGTACCCAAGAAAAAATAGTATGAGAAGGAATTTTTCATCAATGTATAAGTTATTTGATTTTTTCTTAGTTAATTTATACATGTAAAAGCAAGCGTTTAGACTTGATGTTTAATTCACTTTAAGTTTATTATCATCTTGATGAATTACGTATACCATTAAGGTAAATGAAATTTATTTATATTTTAGATATCTAAAACCAAATTAAGAAGCATTTATGCATGTTAGAATGTATTGAATTGATCCCATGGAGCTTTTATGTAAATTATTGATATGTTCTTATAATTTTTAGTATGATATTTTTATTTATAAACCAAAAATAAAAATATGAGAATTGAAGAGCAAGGGTTTTTGGCAATGCTAATAAATTATTAGATGATCGAAATGTAAATATTGAAAAACCCCAGGGACGATTTCTGTCATTTCTGCCTTAGTTTTTAAAAGGATGCGGTGGGAACGTGGGATGATGGTGATGGATATGCTGCTGGTTATATTCGAATCCATTTATGGAATCAACTTTATTTTGTGACATAATGTATGAAATTTTAATGATTTATTTATGGTGATAAATAAGTAATTATATCGTCCTAAAATATATAATGATTTTGAGATTTATATGAGATTAAGTTGCTTAATTAAGTTGTTTTTATAATATTAGTGAAATATGTTTGAAATTTCACAATAAAATATTATGAAGATAACATTTATAATGTTTTTGTTGTAAAGGTTGATATTTTTTCTCTTCACAGTGACATATTATGAAGTTTCAAGTATATAAAAATGTGGTTTCAAACAACATACGAAAATATGTCCGAGTAGCTCACGAGTCAACTTAATTTGGAACACCAATATTCTAACCCAAAGGTTCGAAAACTCAATTAAGTTTTTCAAGTCGAGTTAAGTTGGGCTGAGTCATTCGAGCATACATTCTTTTAAGCCAAACATGCTCATGATATATTTATTAAATATAACAAAATATAAATTTATCAATCTCAAGTTGATAAACAAGTTAATCGATCGTGAGTTGGAACCGATAAACGAGCAACAAGCTCGATAATTCAAAACATATTCGACCTCAAGCCTAGTGTTATTTTTTGAGCAATGATTGCCGCTATATTTTTTCTAACTTTTACAACCTCACATTATAAACCAGATACTTGATGTTTCCTTTTAATGACTTTTTCTATAATTTATTTGATTATTTGACGAAACTAAACTTTTTTAAACATCGTTGATTATTTTTTGATAAACATTAATTTAAATAATGTAATTTGATTTTTATTTTCATTTTCATTTTCTTTTTATTTCATATTCTTTTCTTTAACGATAGTATTTTATACCATTAGTAAGAAGCTAAAAATAATAATTACATGACAAAAATAGTAAGCAAAGGGTTTCATGGTCAGCCTATCCAATTAAAATTACAATCAACACTCCTTTTGTTAATTTGGAAAAAAAGAATAAGTCAAAATATTGTCCTATATTATCATCTTTTTGGAAGTTCTTGTTTATAATTACTTTATACTTTTATAGATGTCCTAGACTTTAAATTTAATAGAAAGCAATTTAATGAATAATCTATATATATATTAAAAGAAGGTTTTTGCTGATGTCATTAAAATCAAATTAAGTGATTTCATTGGTCAATTAAACAAATCCTATCAAATGATGATGTCATAATCTATTTCCATTTTTTTCCCAAAATTTACATACCTAAAATTTCTCATTAATTTATTAGTTTCCCTTTTATAATTTACATTTTGTATCCTTATAATTATTTGATTAAATTACTTATTACCCCTTAGTTTTTCAATTTTCACTTTACATTCTTATAATAATGTATATGAATTAAAACCATTTAAGTTTTTTGTTTTTTTTATAAATTACACCCTTATAATCGTCTCGACGATACATTCAAAATGAGTATAATATTGAATATTTTTTTAATTTATTTATATTAGTAAATATTAAGAATAGATATAAATTAAGTTGTTTACATTTTATTACAATTCTATCGTTGATATTCTTGAAATTTAAAGATTACTATTTTTAATCTAAATTTTTTTATAGATTATTTATAAATAATAAAAGTTTATTTTATTTAAAACGCTATTGTTGACGTTCTTCAAATTTAAAGATTTCATCCTTTTAATCTTACTAATTCTATAGATCATTTTATAAATAATAATTTTTTCAAAAACCCTACAAATCAAAAATACTATATAATTTATTTTAGAATCCCTCCCGTTTTAGAATCATTCACGAAATCCAAATCTTTCAACAAAAGAATTTTAGATATTTTAACAACTATTAAAAGACTAAAATATTTAATAATAATAAAGTAAGAGTAATTATTTTTCATTTAAATCGTTGATTAATTAGAATTATTTTAATAAATAATAATTCTCTACTTACTCAATTTCAAAGAAAGCTTTGAATAAAAAATGAAAGAAACGTAATTTAAATGTTATATATATAATTTCCTAAATCGTTATGATTAAACTAAATCAATAATGTTTCTTATATCAATTAACTAAGTCATATTTATATTGTTAATTGGATATTAAGTTTGGTTTGTGGTGAATTATTTGTGAACTTTATAATGCAAATGTTAATTCTTATTAGAAACGAAAACAACATGTTTAAATCGTCAGTGTATTACACGGGCCATTAACTAGTACAACTTAAAGAAGTGCATGCGGAGCCATTGGGAGGTACTGTTAGGGCCCTGATTGCTACGCAGTACCGGAGGAGATGGGAGGAGTGCAGTGATGCTCGGTGTGTTAATCACACGAGGCGTCATACAAGGTCTGGCATGAGGTTGCCGGAGGCGGCTTGAGTTTACGTCTCATAAACTAGTCGGCAGGTTGAAGTTCGTGTTGTGAAGGCGTACTTGGCTGTTTGGCAATTAAGCCAATTTAAGCTGGGCTGAATATGTTTTTGATTTGGGCTGGTTTTAATTTTGTGTTTGATGGGTTGTGGTTTTGGATTTGGTCTATATCTGGTGGGCTGAAATGTTTGGATTCGGTCCAAATCCTCCCCCTAGAAAAAAGATTATGATAAATATGAGATTTAACGTTTTTAAAGATATCTTACAACTATATTTCACTTATTAGTTATTATTACCTCTAACATTGTCTTTACGAATTTAAGAAGAAAAAAAATATAAAAGAAAATGAAGAAAATATTTGTACTCTTGAGAGTGTAAGAAATAAGAAGAGAGAAAATAAAAGATTATATATATTATTACTTATTTTATAACAAATTGTAATCGAGAGGTAAAGACATAATTTCATTACAACTTTTTTATTTTATTTTCTTCCATTTCACCTTGCATTAGAAAATTCATTATTAATTCTACTTCATTATTTTTCCCTCCTTTAAAAATTAACTCGAGAACACAAGATTTGTTCTTTCCACTTTTTAACTACAATTAAGAGGGAGAATTTTCGTCTAAGAAAGATGGCTCACGAGAGTCTGAGTGGTTTCGAATAAGAAACTAGGCCTGTAAACGAACCGAACGTTCATGAACCGTTCGTGATTTTGATCGGCGGGAAGTTCGTTTATGTTCGTTCGTTTAATAAATGAAAGAACACGAACAAGATTTTACGTTCGTTTAAATAAACGAACGAACATGAACAACCCCCTCGTTTGTTCAATTAAGTTCGTGAACGTTTGGTTATGTTCGTGAACCGTTCGTTCGTTTACGTTCGTGAATTGTTCGTTTATATTTGTTGCTTTATGTTCGTTTATTTATAATAGTGTATATAATTATTTATAAATTATATATTATTTGTTAAGTAATTTAATTATTTAACTATGTTTTAAATAAAGTTAAAAAAATACTACACAACCTCTCTCCTCTCGAGTAAAAACTTCTGGATGTTAATCAAGAATATGTAGGATTTTTTGTTTGTTCATGTTCGTTTGCTTATGTTCATTAACCGTTCGTTTAAGAGTTTAATGAACGAACACAAACGAACACGAACATCCTCATGTGCTAAATGAATGAACACGAACATGATTTTTCGTTCGTGTTGCCGTGCATGTTAGCTTAAACTTAAACAAACGAACGTGAACATGCTCCGTTCGTGTTCGTTCGATTCATTTACGAGCCTATAAGAAACGGAGGGAAACCCACCACTTGTTAAGTCACTTTAAATAAATGAACAAAGGAACAATTAAAATTTCATGGCTAGGACCATCAAGGACAACCATCGCAAGTGGTGGTTAATTGGTGGTGGTGAAGTGTGGATGAATGTGGCCGACAATTTCAGAAGGGAGTTGGATTAATGGTCAGTCAGTATGAACAACCATTGTGGTGGTTGGTGAATGGTGATGATGGACCGCCGGTGCGACTCAGGATTTCATAGCAAATACATGATATCATCAAGGTGATTATTTGGATTCGAATCCTATGAAGAGCATGTAATTGGCCATCCTTTATGGTACTTGTGGTACCTTTCATAACTATTGTCACATCAGCTTTTCACTATCTATCAACTCCATACTTTTCATCCACTATCATATCCCTCATTGATTAATTGATTAAAAAAAAGGTAGAGAGAGAAAGAAGAGAGAGATAGAGAGAAAGGAGAGAGACTCGGCTTTCTTCAACCGGCATGGGGGTGCCGATGCCCTTCCCTACCGGTTCGGTACCGACCATCCACGGCGGTGTTACCGCCGGTACCGGCTCCCCTACCACCCTATAACGGATGGCCTAATAATTGGGTTGGATCATGGTTGGTAGGAATTAGTCGGATGTCCTTGGATTCCAGATAAACTTACTCTTAAAAAACTTCATCGACATGTCTACAACCACCGTGAACAACCATTGCTCATTTAATAAATGTACATACAAATTAATTAAATAAGTAGTTAATGTGGGTGGTATTATGACCAATGAATTGGGGGGGACTTTTGATTGCTTTTACTCCTAATCAATTAAAACAAATATCATTCATTATGAATCAAAATGTGGTGGTGGGCAAGGAGGAGAAATGGAATTTGGGAACAAAATTTTATTCATCAACAATTAGATGGGTGCTTAAGACTATTTTAGCAGTATTTGAATTTGCTTTCAGTATTAGGAAGTCAAGAGTTTAAAGTGTATATCGAAGAAAAAAATGATGCGTGAGTTTATTTATTGTACATATAAATATTTTATACTTCGAGGGAAAAAAACTATTGGATACATAATCTTGTGTGATTCGTGAATATTATTGTTTTCATTTAGCAAAATAAAACAAAATATATTATTAACTTTATCAAGACTTCTATGAGATATATATCTTTTAGTCACACAATACCAAGTCTAACTAAATCAAAATCTTTTAGGTGCCACCAATTGAAGCCGCAATCTTAACCAATAACCCAAACAATGCAAAAGGACTAGAGAAATTCGGGCTGTGATCACTCTCCAAAGTGTACACTTGTGAAGGTGGCCATTTAGTGATCATATTGTCTTGTTGCTCCGGTTTGATCACTCTATCGTACATTGTTTTAATGTATACCCTTGGGACTTTTTCTACACCTTCATTTCCTTCAGGGAATTGAGCGCTTTGTATTGCATAGACGGGCCCTGGTCGTAATAGCATTGACGCTAACGTGTAGTCCTATAAAATACATGTCGATTAATCATTCACCCTTTCGGTTTAGTCACTTTTGAGTTGGTTTTGTTGGATCTTCTATGAGTGTCAAATATATTTGAATACATAGTAAAACTAAGGAGTTAATTGTACCTCTGGAGGACTCATGTGATATATTACTTTACGTTGTAGCTCCTTTTTTACGGTTGCAGCAGTAGGGGGTTGAGTAGAACCCAACCCAAACTCCAGATCATATGCATCACCATATTCAGATAAATCAGGTACTCCCTGTATGTTATAGAAAAATGTAAAATAAATAGAATTTGATTCAATAAGAACCAAAAATGTTTTTTAAAACCAAATAAATCAGTTTTTGTATATTTAAATGATGAGTATACATATTAACATAATACAAATACAAATAAGTATATTCATCAATGAAAGTGTGTGTATATATGTATATATGTATAGAGAAAGGTTCAAATGAGAAGTGCTAAAAAAATACGAAGTAGAGAAGTGATCTCCATCACTCATCAGGTCAATAAAGATGGCTTTGACCGGTTACGATGGACGTGATCACGGGGGATTGACGCGATTCATGGGAGGGTAGAGATTATTAAAGGAGGGGACCCGGTCAAAGCCGCCTTTATTGACCGGATGAGTGGTGGAGATCACTTCTCTGCTTCTCATTTTTTAGCACTTCTCATTTGAACCTAATACTATATGTATATATTGATAAGTATACTCAATGGTAACATACATATTTTAATAAGATTTATATAGCATTATATTTATCAATGAACATACGACAGTACGTATGCTATAAAATAGGTTCTGTGACTATCAAATTATTTACAATTTTTGCATGAAATGTTCCGTAAACACCCCCTCCCCCCCCCCCCCCCCAACACACACACACATATATATGTATATATAAAAGATTGGATTCCGTTCAAAAGTTGAGGTAATGTGAGAAGCGGTTCAACCATTGGATGAGATGTGGATGCACATTTGGATGAGATGCACCACATCAATTCCCTTCTAAAAAACAATATTTATGGGAAGACATGAGATTAAAACAGATCAAGGGTTCAAATTCACATCTCACGTTTCTCACCGTTAACTCAACTTCTCACACGATCTTTTACGCGCGTGCGCGTATGTACACACACGCACACACAGAGAGATATAAAATAAGAGAACACGAAAATTGTAAAATTACATGTATTTTACGCTGAAATCGTATGTGGTTGACATGTTACTTTGGCTGCGACCTAGGTCGCGGATCAAGTATCTCGTACATCCTCACATCAGTCATGTTCTATAATCGCATGTGATTTCGATGTAAATTGGTATGTAATATAACCATTATTGTATTTTCTCATTTTGTTTGTGTGGAATTACTTTTTATATAATAGTAATTAATTAATTAATGTTTAATGGCATGATCAAGTGGAAAGATTTGACTTTTTTAGTGTGTCTAATCCAATGTATTAGTTTGTCAATGCCACTAATTGGATGGCCTTTTTGAGTTTGACAACCAAGTGTTACTTCAAAGTTCAATCTCAAAGTAATGGAAAGCTCCAAAGTGGGGTTTTTAGATTATCAAAGGCGGTTGTCTCCTTTCATTTATTTAAAAAAAAAATGACTCCATATCTATACTATATTATTTTTAAAATTTTCTCAAACGTTATAAGCTAAGGAAATAAACATATTGAGATATATGAGAATCATTTAACCATATGAAATCATTTATCATATTCTTACACAAAAAAGTCAATCACTATAGATAAAATAGATTACATCTTTAGTTCTAAATCTAATATCTTTAATCAAACCAAACAAATTTGAATGAAAAAATAGAATTTTAATCTTAAAGCTAACATAATAAATATTCTTTGCCGTTTTTATTTTGTTAGCATAACATATTTAATCACCATTTCTAATTTTTATAATAGAAAAAAATATTTTTAATTTTCATTTTAAATACGGAAAGTTATATTTATTTTTCCATTATTTTTTGTAGTAAAATGTTAAATTTTGTTAAATCGTTAAAATACGCAACTATTAAGACATAATTTTTTTTATAATGACCAACTCAAAATTTTACTTGTCTTAATAATTTGTAATATATTTGAAAAAAAAAATTGATTATTAATATTTTGTTTTTAAACAAAGCCGTCCTTTGCCAAATAACTAAACGTTAAAGAATATATCGATTATCGAATAAAATAGAATAAATATTTATCTCGTTTATGTGCAGCTTTGTGGCAAAAAGACAGACATTTGAATAAGAGTTGGCCCAAAAAGATAAGCATAGTATTCACCTCCATTTCCCCACTCTTTATTTACACGTCACACTAACCCACTATCATATAATGCACCCACAATTATATTTCTTTCTTTCTTTTATACACCGTAAATCCAATATTACATAAAAATAAACAATTTTAGTAACTCTTATATATAAAGGGAAAATTAATAACATCCTCGTAACCCTCTATCTGAACCATATGCACTTGTGTATACGGGTAATTCTGTAATATGCACACATACACATGCATAGGTGCATAATGCATTTGTGCATAAAAACACAAAATTAACTCAAATTACCTGTATGCACAACTGTATACAATCCAAATGGATGGCTACGAGGGTGTTCCTCGATTTTCCTTTTTTTTAGGGTTTTCCCTTGAACCTCCCTCCCTCTCGCCTCTCTCTCTTTATACATATATATATATATATATATGTATATATATGTATATATATGTATATATATGTATATGACACGTTGAAATGAAAACTCATCTTTCATTGTGAACGTGAGAACAGTCGGAAGTGTGTCATGTGTCCCATGCAGTCTGAATAATACAAGATTATTCAAATTGAATGTTCATGTATTATTGCTGATGAATAATACATTATCCAGATTGTATTATTCATCAGAATAATCTTGTATTATTCACTAATTCAGACTTAATGAATGATGAATAATCCTGTGAAACTTTCATGTCTCTATATAAATATCAAATGTTGACTAAAAATGCTCGCTTGGACACTAATTTCTACCGAGACATCATGGTACGAAGAGTCAACGTTCACCACCAATAAAAATATTGACTTATCACATAAATTCAAGATTCAATTGTATAGAAATTGATAAGTGTAAAAAGATTGAGCTTACATCTTTAACGTCTTGTTCAGTTAAGAACCCATTTCTAAGCATGGTTGCTGCCACATAAACCGCAACGCTTATCTTGTCAGGAAACTTGTGACTCGCTTGCGTTAAGCTTAATCCCCCGGCACTGTGTCCTACCAAAATCACCTGTAGTAACGATTTCTAAGCTATTTAAAACTCGTATCGAGTAAAAACGCAATCAAGTATAATTACTTGATTTAGATGTATTCATCACACACAAGGGTATATATGGTATATATATATATGTATATATATGAAGCATAAAGAATTGTACCTTATGGTCATGATGAGGAGGCAAGGAAGAGAAGAAATCAAGAAGAGGTTTATTGTAATGATCAAAAGAGAGAATTGTGTTTGGATCAGAAGGATCTATGCCTGCACCCTTAAGGTCTATGCAAGTGACCATGTATCCAGAGTTGTACATCATGCTTTTCAACTTGTACCAACACCAGCTTCCTCCACTTAACCCATGGATGAGCACAAAGTGTGGTGCCTTCTTCAATGGAGGAGTCTCTCTCTCTCCCATCATCTCTCCATATCTCTCTCTTTCTCAGTTGGTGTGTTTTTATGGGTATTTATGTTTGTTTTTTTGTGACTTTTATGTGGTAAGTAGTTGGAATAAGCCCATCAATGGGACAAGTCATACATCATTTATCCATAATTAACATGTTGTTTTGTTGGGAAATAATCCTCGAAATCCGTGCACCCAAAAAATCTTAAAAACACAAAACCCGATATCCAGGAATATATAATGTAAGATCTGGGGGTTTTGTTAAGGATATCTGGTTTGGAATTTGGATGGATATGTTTATGAGAGATTTGGATATTGTAAAATAATTTGGAGTCTAGAGGGTTTGATTTTTTTGGTTTTTGATTTGTATGATTTGATATAGAGTTTAACTTTTATATTTGATAAACTAGATAGGTATATATTAATGTTGTAATGTGAAATATCTTAAATTTAAAGCTAATAATTTAAAGAATAATTTTATTTCATGTCGGTTTTATTCTTTATTTCAAGATGTTAATTTTATAGTTTTATGTGTTTTTAAAATGAATATCATATGTACAAAATTCAGGGTCAATAATCAAAAAATTGAAAAAGATTCGTTGGATTTTTTATTTGACGATTATAGTGGAATAATTTGTAACAAAGTATTTTAATATAATTTTTGTTAACATAAGATTATATATTTTAATATGATAAAAACAAAAAAGAAAAATAAAAATGAAGTAAATTAAATAACTATATATAAGATAATAAAGTGTAATTTAAATATAAAAATAATTTTATATTTAATTATGATGTTGAAGTGTACCACACTTTTAAAATTGTAAGATAATATACATATAAATTATAGATAAGGATGTAAAAAGAAAAATGAAAATATAGAAAATAAAAATAAATTAATTTGAATAAAATTTGATATATTTAATAATTACCATCAAATCAAACATATTCGATATTATATTCATTTTGAAAGTATTGTCGACACAATTATAATAATAAAATTTTTTGAAAATAAAAGGAAAACTTTAATTTATTTTAGTTAATATCAATTATTTATGTTAGTATGATAAAGTATGAAAATAATTAAATTACTTTTTATTTGTTAATTACTACAAAACTAATGTTTTTAACATATTTCAAAACATTATTAAAAGAAATCTTATGAAATCTTGTCAAATATCAAGTACCCCAAATCCCTAGTTGGATTTTTAAATCCATTGTTTAGGAATTGCACTGAGGTCCCCAAATTTAAACTTCACGCTTTCATGTAAACTAAACAAGAGATTGTAATGCAATTGAATCCAAGTCCTTAAAAAACGTACTAAACCCTACAAACCGAACGAGCCTGACAATATATTCTTGAGGATTGGATTATGTGGAAGTATTTTGAATTGTAAGAATTTGGAATTTTGTGTGTGTTGGATTTGGAATGAAATTGATTCCATTTATTATAAATAAAATTATCAAAAATATATAAATAATGAGATTACATTTTTGTTATTTAATTATTATAAATTAAGTGTTGAAATGTTATTAGCATATAAAAAAATGCCAAAACAAATAAATATTACGAGGTTTTCCAAAATGCCGACAACCTTAGGTCACATTTGGTTTGTAGGATGGTAATGAGCTTAAAGAGATTTGGAATTGAATTCCAATTCAATCCTATATTTGGTTTGAAAATTTCAAGGATTTGTAATCCCACAAACATAGGATTGGTTGAGATTTTATAGAATTTTTTAACATAAAGTATTTATGATATTTGTTTTGTAATAATTAGTTAATGAAAAACGATTTAATATTTAATAATTTGTTGTTTATTTATAAATAATAAAATTTAAATTAATTGCAAATTCTACAAACAATTTTGAAGTTTTCAAAGCTAGATCCCACCAACTCTAAATCCTTCCACAAAATCCTAATCCATCGTAATCTTCATGAAACCAAACACTCCCTAATCTCGAAGGATTTCATGGGATTTTCCTTCACATAAAAAACGTGATTGAAATGAAATTCAATTACAAACCTTGCAAACTAAACATGGATAAGTGCATTTTGTTTAGTTTGAAACAAAATAAACCACCTCTATATATATTATAGATGAACTCTTCATTATATGACTTTTTTTAGTTAATCGTGGATGTTCGTGTTGAATTACACATACTTCGACTAATAGCTATGAAATCTCAAGTAACTTTAAAAAAAACTTAAACTAACAATCTATGAAAAGAAGACCAATGTCTAGCCTTTTATTTGCCGCTTGAGCACCGTCTCAAGATGTATAAATATTTTCATGTATATCAAATTCAAGTTTTTTAACATATTAAATCGGTTGATTTAGTATTATATATATATATATATATACTAGTAATATAAATGTTTCTTAGTAAACGTCCTAGCTCTGCTATGTCGTTTATTTTTATGTTATAAAAAAAATAATGTTTCCTTCGAAGATTCATTTGCTAATTTTTATATATTTGTTGATTAATAAATGTTTTTACAAACTTAAAAACATCTCATTCAAAGGTCGACAAGCATCTAGTTTTTTTTCTTTTTCTTGGTACCATCTATTGTTATCTTATTTTAGATTATACATTTGGTTTGAATTAGAATTTTCTCTTTATGGATATGAGACTAAATGTTTAAAACACAAAGAATCTTTTTGACACAAGATGTCAAATAACACGTTGTTACTAATTTAATTTCCCTTAAAAGTTAAAAAGTAATTTTATTTCGGTTAAAAATGTAACTTTTTATAGTTGTCAAAAAAACTACTCTTTAGAACATTAGTAAGGTCGTTTGTTTACCTCTTCACAGTTTCATTAAGAGGCAACCTCTGAATCATTAAGAGGTGAATTTTGTTTGGCAAAAAAATGGACTGCCTCTTAATGGTTCCTAAACCTCCTGAATGATTAAGTATTCTGGATGTCTCTTAACTATTCAGAGTCTTAATTTCATACTTAGGGGGTGTTTGTTTTGGGGAATTCAGATCTGAATTACTTACTTTGTCTGAATCGGTCAGACATTAGAGGTTTCAGAGCGTTTGTTTTTACAAAATATTCAGAGCCTCTTTTGTCTAAAATAGCTCTAAATCAAAAAGTGGAAGCCTCGCCTCTTATTCGCTTAGACCTTCCATTGCCTTCATCTTAGATGCCTCGTAGTGAGCAAAACAAAATGACAACAATAAATTGTTATTGCTTCTTCCACCGCCTTCTTCTTCCATCGCCTAAGACTTGCTAACTGCTACCTTTTTTTTCATTGATTTTTGTTTATTTTGCTGTCAATCGATATGTAACAAATCTAATAATGGAGTTTGAATTTAGATTCAAGTTTAGAATTTCTTTTATTTTTTGTTATGAATTAGATTTAGGTTTGAATATTTTTTATGATTTTTTTGGGATTGAAGCTGATTTAACTTTGAATGTTATATATTATATCTCAACTTTTTTGGGTTTGAGTGTGATTAGCTTTGAATATGAATGCTTGAATTTTGGGTCGTTTATTTTGTTTTTCAAATATGGATTAAGGTTGTTTCTCTTATCTTCATGTAAGATCCGTGTTCATGATGACCGGAAAAGTTGATTAGAGAACATGATCGGGAAACTTGGCTGGAAAACTTGGTCGGAGAATATGATCAGGAAACTTGGTCGAAAAAGTTGGTTGGAGAAGATGATTGGGAAAGTTGGCCAGAAGAGTTGGTTGGAGAAGATGATCGAGAAATTTGGCCGGAAGAGTTGGTTGGAGAAGATGATCGGAAAATTTGGCTGGAAGAGTTGGTTGGAGAAGATGATCAGGAAATTTGGCCGGAAGAGTTGTTGGAGAAGATGATCGGGAAATTTGGCCGGAACAGTTGGTTGGACATGATGATCGGGAAAGTTGGCTGGACATGATGATCGGGAAAGTTGGCCGGAAAAGTTGGCTGGACATGATGATCGGGAAAGTTGGCCGGAAAAGTGAGCCGAAGAAGGTGATGGCTAGAGAACATATTTTGTTGATGTTTCAGATATTTTACGGTTTACAAAAACAAACAATCTAGTTAATTCAGATTTCAGACTTCAGCATCCCCTCTTAAAAATCAGAAGTGAAATCGGACTTCAGACTTCAGCACCTCTTAAAAAACAAACGCCACCTTAACAATTACCAAACCAACATATTTCATTTTACTCCATATCATAAAAGCCTCTTAATCATTCTAACCACTTAATCATTACGCACCAAAGCACTAAATCATTGACATAAAACTACCTATTATTTGATTATTATTTTTTTAAATAAAAGATATTTGATTTTGGGTATATTTTTAAAATTTCTAAGGTACGCATTATAAATAAATATAAGAAAATATGTTAACGACAATCAACATTCTTCTATAATATCTAAGCATTTCCAAAATTAATATTTAAGTAATTTTTTTTCAATAGATTTTCCAAATTATTCAAAATGCAAAAGTAAAAGAGAATGAAAAACTTCAAATCTCCAGATTTTACAAAAAAAATATTACTTACTTATGAAAAGGAAATGATTTTTTTATTTATTTTACCAATTAAATTATATTAAGTATTATAACAATATAATTAATTTTGTAATCTTTAAAATACAGAATTTATTGAGGATGAAGATAGTTTTTTTTTTAAGAGTTAGACTTTTTACTCCATTTTGAAAATTCTCTTGAGATGCTAAGAGGATGTTTGCTTCATATAAAGTTTTACAAAGGAATGAAAGTTGTTCAAGGATTTGGAATATAATCTAGGGGATAGTTCTCCGAAATGTATTGAACTATTCCTAAAAATCTATTGTGTGTATCCAACTACCAAAAATGCTATTGTGTGTATCAAAGTTTATTTTTTTGCTATTGTGTGTATCAAACTTTTTTTTTAATGTATCAAACTTTATTTTTTCTTCTATTGTGTGTATCAGTTTACCAAAATTACAAGTCATTTGTAACACAATAGCAAAAAAAATAAAATTTGATACACACAATAGCATTTTTTGTAGTTGGATACACACAATAGATTTTTGGGGATAGTTCAATACATTTCGGAGAACTATCCCCTATAATCTAAAGGGGACTGAATGAAATGTTATCATGATTGAGCAAGTGTGGTTGATGGAAAATGAAATATAGTTTATTAAATGAATTGGAATATGTTCATTTGATTTAGAAAATGAATTGGAATGAAATAATAAAAGGACTATCTTCACCAAAATGTATCCAACTATACCCGTATTCCTATTGTGTGTACCCAACTTCAAAATGGCTTATTGTGTGTACTAAACTTTCAATTTGGTTTATTGTGTGTATAGGTTTACCTGCTAAACCCTTAGCCGGTTACCCCATTAAAAAAATTCTATATGGCTGCCACGTAGGTGCCAACTAAGTGCCATGTCGATATATGCGGGAACGAATAATTTAGGAGGGGCATTTAAACCCCGTCGTCTTCCTCATAACACAAAACCCCAACCGAAAAACCCCCAAAACAGAGAGTGAAGAAACCCTAAATTACTCATCGAATCAATCATCAAATCTTCATACTTTTGGTCCGTTTATGGTTGAAAAGGTACATACCCATCTCTCTCTCATGGAATTTTGATTTATGTTAATATTTTTTAGGTTTTTGAAATTTGGCTCAAAAATTGATCTTTTTTCAGGATGATACCTGCATTCAATCTCACCATACATTATGATGGATGTTTCGTGTATCAACCTCTAAGGTATGAAAATGGTAAGGCTTTGGAGGTTACTGTTGAAAGAATTACTTATGATGAAATGGTTTCATTTATTGAGTTCGATACTAAAACCATAATTTCTAGCCTATATTACCGTCTTCCTGGAAGTGAACTAGATAGAGGGTTGATGAAAGTAGACAATGACAATGATGTGGAATGCTTATTTGATATTGGACATAGTTATGGACCTGTAAAAATATATGTAGATCATTTTGGGGATGATTTAACTTTCTATCTTGCTACCAAAGGTGAACAAAATGGTAACAATGTTGATGAAGAAATGGTGGAGGGTGAGGGTGATGGTGACAAAAATATAGATATGGAGGGTGAGGGTGATGGTGAAAAAAATGTAGATATGGAGGGTGAGGGTGATGATGATTTCAATGATTTAGAAGATGTTGACATTGAGTATGAAGCTGAGGATGATGACTTCAGTGATGTGCATTCCATAGATCATTTGTCTGAAGGTGAGGATGAACTGAAGGAAGTAAGGAAGGGTAAGCAAAGTGCTAAGGAAGAAGGGCCAAAGGAGAAACCAAAATTGGGTGTGAATAAAAACAGAGAGTCAAGTGAGATGGATGATACATTGCAAGTTGAACATGAACAGTTTATGGAAGATTTGCTCAAGGCTTTAAAGTGTGGAGACAAAGAATCTGAGGACCCTTTCAATGCTGATGAAGAGAAAGAGGAACAAAATTTTCCAATTCATGATGCTGAAACACATTGGAAACTGAAGAGGCCTTTGGTAAATTTTCAATTAGATGTTTCTTAATAGTTTTTCAATGTGTTTTTCACTATTGCATAAAAGATTTTGGTATCTTAAACTGTTTGGTATCTTAAACTGTTTTCAATTACATTTTTGTAGGTTAGTGAAAGATATGAAAGTCCCAAACAGTTGAAAGAGTGTATAACCTGTTATGCCCTTGCTAATGGGTTCTCAATTTGGTATGAGAGGAGTTCTACCACTAAGATCATTGCAAGGTGTGGTAGTAAACCACCTAGGATATCATATCCAAGTAAGGGAAAACAGAGGAAGGCTAAAAGGTACCCAACTTTGGAAAAGGGAGGCCAACAAGATTGTCAGTGGAGGTGTTATGCTAGATGGATGAAGAAGGAACAATCTTTTCAAGTTATTTCACTTAAGGATGAACACAACTGTAGTAGAAATTTCGAGTGGATTGGTTCAAAGTTTGGTCACAGAATAAGATGTAATCCAGATATCAAGTTGGTGGAAATTGCAGAGTTAGTCTTGAAAAAGTACAAATGTCAGGTTACACCAAGTATCTGTAGTAGGGCTAGGAGTTGGGCAATAAATGAGTATGAGAAGTCATTGGAAGAACATTATGGAATGTTAAGAGCTTATGGTGATGAACTTCTTAGAAGTAATCCTGGCTCCACTGTAAAGTTGGATGTGACAGTTAATCCTGATGAGAAAAATTACTTTGACAGAATTTATGTGTGTCTGCATGGTTTAAAGGAGGGTTGGAAGAGAGGTTGCAGGAGGGTTATTGCATTAGATGGATGCTTCTTGAAAGGTGCATGTGGGGGTGAGTTACTAACTGCTATTGGAAGAGATGGAAATAATCACATTTTTCCAGTTGCATGGGCTGTGGTGAATGTGGAGAACAAAGACAATTGGACCTGGTTCATTAACCTTGTTGGGGAAGATCTAGATATAGTAAATGGTGAAGGGTTGACACTTATAAGTGATCAACATAAGGTATTACTTTCCTTGACTATTTTCTTTAACTGTTTTAACTGTTTTAACTGTTTTATAACTGTTTTCATTACATGTTTTAACTGTTTTGATTATAATACATTTTTTTAACTGTTTTATAAATGTAGGGGTTGGTTCAAGCAGTTAAGGATATAATGCCTAATGCGGAGCATAGACAGTGTGCTAGGCACATATATGAAAACTTCATAAAGGTATATAGTGGAGTTGAATTTAGAAATCTGTTTTGGAGAGCAAGTAAGGCTTCATATCCTCAGTTATTTGAGTCTGTCATGAAAGAAATTAGGCTAGCAAATCCAAATGCTCACAAATATTTGATGGAAAGGGAGCCTAAAACATGGTCAAGGGAATATTTTGAGGTTAACAGAGGATGTGACTCTGTTGAAAATGGTTTTAGTGAGTGCTTTAACTTTGTGTTGTTGAAAGTTAGGCATAAACCTATCATCACTATGCTTGAAGCTATTAGAACAATCTTGATGGAAAGGATGAATACCATGAGAAGAATAAGTGAGAGTTGGATTGATGACATATGTCCCTCAATTAAGAAGAAGCTGGACTATGCAAAAGATCAACAAAGGTAAACATATGTCCCTCAATTAATTGTTTAATTTCTGATGTGTATATGTTGGTCATGTTGTTTATACTTTTATATGTCATGGCAGATTTTGGAAGGTGATACCAGGAGGGGGTTCAAAATTTTGAGCTTAGGTTGGGGAATGATGCATTTATAGTGAATGAAGAAAGCAAGACTTGTACATGTAGAATGTGGCAGCTTTCTGGATTGCCATGCCACCATGCTGTTGCTGCTCTGTTCTACATTCACAAACACCTAGAGGACTATGTTCCATCTTGGTTTAGGAAGAGTATGTACAAGGTAGCTTACAATCATCAGTTACTACCTGTACAAGGAATGAATCAGTGGAAGACTAATGATTTAAACAAACCTTTGCCACCAAAACCTAAGAGGATGCCTGGGAGACCAAAGAAACAAAGAAAGAAAGAAATTCATGAACCATCTCCTCATCATGGTAAGGTTTCAAAGCAAGGAAGTGTCATGACTTGTCAAAAGTGTTTCCAAGTTGGCCATAACAGAAGAGGATGCAAAGCAACTGTGGGCCATAGACCAGCACCTAAGGCATCTAAACCTATTGGTAGACCAAGAAAGTGTGATCAAGGAAGTGCAGTTAAAGGCAAGGGAAAGATGACAGATCAAGGGAGCCAACCAAAGACTGCTAGTGTTGGTGGTTTTATGAGTGATGCAAGAAGAACATACCAACCAGAACAGGCCCAAACCAAGACTCATGAAGGAGAAGGCCAAAAAAAGAAGGCACCTTTACCACCAAGAAGAAGGCATAGTGAAAGGATTGCAAAGTTGCCTAAACCACCAATAAAAGGTCCTGCAGAATCAAGTGTGAGGCCTATGTGTTTAGAATAGCAACCGTTGGTAGTCATGTTTTGCAACTTTTGGTAATTATATTTTGCAACTGTTGGATGTCATGTTTTGGCAATCTTTTGGTAGTTATCTTTTTGCAACTGTTGGTACTTATGTCATAGCATGATGGTAGTATTTTTTTGGTACTCATGCTTTGGCAATCTTTTATGTATAGAATGGTTGGTAGTCATGCTTTGACAATATGTTTTTGGCAATCTTTTATGTATACAATGGTTGATTTGTGAATGTGAATGTGACAATCTGTTTTTGGCAATCAATTGAGTATAGAATGGTTGATGGTTGGTTTTTGACAATCTGTTATGTATAGAATGGTTGTCACAATATGTTTTTGGCAATCAATTGAGTATAAAATGGTTGATGGTTGGTTTTTGACAATCTGTTATGTATAGCATCCAAAAACAACTTTGAAAATCTGTTATTGACAATCTGTTGGTTTTTGACAATCTGTTTTGGCTCCCTTGATGGATGGTTGGTTTTGGCAATCAATTGAGTACAATCCGTTGTCATTCAATCCATTGTCATCCAAACTGTTTTTAGCATCCAAAAACAAGTTTAGCATCCATCAATCCAAACTGTTTTTAGCATCCAAACTGTTTTTTCATCCACCATCAATGTATTTAAGATATCTGTTTTTTCATTCAATTTGCACATAGAAACTGTTTTTGGCAAATTTCATTTCATTCAAAGCCAAATTGCATTACATCCCAAATTGCATTACATCCAAAACATTGCATCCATCTATTACAACCAGCTAATTAGAATCATACAACTATTACAATGCTAGAACTATTATTACAATGCATAAACACACAACAACTATAATTAAAACCATAACTAGTTGATCATATGAGTGAAGTTTTGACTTTGCCACATTCAATTCATCCATCAATTTCATCTTCTCAGAGTATAAGTCTTCATAATTCTTCCCTTGGTTGTCTCTGTTAACTTTTGTCACTTGCACATGAGTATGAAACAACAAATCCTTATAGTACTCATTTGGAAGCTCCACATCCAGAAACTTAAACTTGTTACATCTGTGATCAGTACCCTACAATCACATTCAACAAAAGGAATTAGCGTTTTTCTCAAGAACCCTAAAAATTAGGGCTTTTTTTGAAAATAAAAATTAGGGCAAATTATAGTTACTTACGTAATTAGGGCATGACATAAATCTTCTTCCTGGGTTAGATTTGGTCCATGAAGTCCGTACTCGCATCCTATCACCACAGAAGCAAAACAAATGCTCTCTTAATCTTGCTGAGTTAGGAACTGATGAAGAAGAAGAAGATGACATCTCTAGGGATTGAAGATCGCAACCGGAATTCCTCTTTTCTGCGTTCGTATTCTTCCTAGGGTTTGAAAATCGTTGAGTTAGGGTTTGTATTCTTCTAGGTTTGAAGATCTTCTAACGGTCATCTGCTTTCATAATAAAGAAAACATTTCAGTTTTTTAAATAAAAGAAAAGCCACGTAAGAAAAAACCTGATCCACATCAGCATAAGCCGGTTAATAGGTAAACCTATACACACAATAAACCAAATTGAAAGTTTAGTACACACAATAAGCCATTTTGAAGTTGGGTACACGCAATAGGAATACGGGTATAGTTGGATACATTTTGGTGAAGATAGTCCATAATAAAAATGACAAAAAATACACTTTCTTTGATATATTTATATTTTTATAATTATAAATAATTATAAAATTAACATTTAACGTGAAATCAAAATCATGTATAAAGTTCTTCATAGTAAATTGATCCAACTCGTTGCTCAAATCATCTTTAAATTCAGATTCCCATTCAGAATCCCAATGAAATTCATCTTTAATCCCCAATTCATCATCCCCTTCATAGTCATCTTCACTGTCCAATTCTCCATCTCTTGATGACCATCTTCTAGTCATCATCAATCTCGTCCACTAGGGGTGAGCATTGGACCCAAACCGGACCGAACCGGCCCGAAACCGGTTTGGAACCGGAACCGGTATGGCCAATTCTTAAAACCGAAAACCGGACCGTATATGTAACACCCCATTTCCGAGAAGTTAAAATTGGATGTATTTATTGAGGTTCTGTTAATTTCGGGTTATTTATGTTGGAATTTTAGGTCCAAGGGTCTAAGTGTAAACTCTTATTTTAGGGTGGGGTGTAGGAAGTAAAAGAGAGAAGTTCCAAACTTCTTCTTTTAGTTTCCAGGATACGTGTTGAGAGGGAGAGAGACTAGGGCTTGGTGGATTGGCCATTTGGGAGTAATTGGAAGGGAGAATCGCAATCAAACAAAGTGGTGTTGTTAGCAACATCAAAGGTATGTAATTTCTTAGTCGTTTGTTGGGTCAATTGCTAGTTTATGGGTTAGAATGCATGAGGTTAGTGTATGTGGTTTTGCTAGTAGATTGGTGACTATTTGATCACCAATTGAGCATGATTATGGTAATTGACGTACTAGATTGATGCTATTGATGTTTGGGAACATGCCTAAGCATGATTTGTAATTGAATTCGTTCAGAATGGAGTTTGGAAGAAAACCCCGAGTCCAGTCGCGTGATGCGACTTGAATTTTGGGTCTGCGGGTAACCGCGGGTGGCAACCCGCCGTTTTGGCTGTGTCCAAATTCCATTTTTCTCAAACGAGCTCGGCTGGGGTTCTTTTGTTTGGGCTTTCACTTAAGATGTTAAAACTAAGTGTTTGGCAAAGTTTGAGAGTAATTGAATGAGTGTAGCTATGGTAAATGACTATGAGAGTTCGGGTTGAACTTATAACTCATTTTTGAGCTATGTGTTGACATGCCTTGTATGTATATGTATAGGTAACTCACCTTGAGCACTACTCTAGCACTTGTGTTGTGATTCAAGCTACTTCAGGTGAGCACTCTATCTATATTAATATGTTGATACTTATGTGTTGACATGCATGTGTGATGATATGTTGCTTGGATTATGTTAGTACCTAGCCGGTACTAGTTGCCACTAGGGAAGTTAGTTCCTTCGGGAACAAGGGATCATGTTATGGATTAAGTGGCCTGGTACCAGTGTCAAGGGATTATGTTATGTGATATGTGGTTACTATGCAACTCGGTATATTTGTATGATTATGTTGGTATAGATGTGTGCTCACTAAGCGAAAGCTTACCCATTGTTATTTCACCTTTTTAGTGCCAGGTACGTCATCGGGTAGCAAGGGCAAGGCTCACGCTTGATAGATCCGAGGGTAGCAGCTCAGTCAGTTAGAGGATCATGCGGTTATGGGAGTTTGGAAAAAAAATCTATGGTTTCTTTAAAACAAGGGATGATTTAGAACCTGGTTTGAAGTATGATGTTATATTTTAGACGTATGTTTGGTTTGGTCGTGTTTGACTACTTGTTTATCTTTCCGAAAATGTTTGGGTTAAACTTTGGTTAAAGTTAAGACTTTTGAATTAAGCTTCCGCTTTGTTTTAAACGAATTTTCCTTAAACTTATGTCTTGGTTATTTGAGGTGTTACAGTATAGGCAATACCGGTTCCGGTTTCGGTGTCGATTTCGGTCCCGTTTTTCGGTCAAAAACCCGGTTGGAACCGAATTTTCATATTTTAATAATTAAGAACAAATCAACCAACAAAATTTTAACATGTATACTTTAGTAACAAATCAAGTATCAACCAACATAGTTTAATATCAAATCAACCAACAAAAAAATTCAAAGATTCAATTAATTGATTAACAAAAGGTTTCAAAGAAAACAATTTATAAAAACAATAATCCAAGAACTTACTTGAGTTTCATGTAAATCTTCAACCCAATTATAATTCATTATTGAATTTCTTGATTTTTGATGCGTACAAGTAATGAGCTATTTTTCTATGGTTTTCTCTATAATGGTCATGGTTTTTTTTTAACGGTTTTCTCTAATGGCCGATTTTTTTAACGGTTTTTTATGGGCATTAATAAGGTTTTTTTAGTTATATGAAGATACTAATTGCCTCTTAAACTTCCGGGCCGGTGCCGGGTTTTTTACCCGAATATTTGGCACTGAACCTGATTTAGAACCGGAACCGGAAATGGTCGATTCTTAGGACCGAGAACCGAACCGTATAAGTAATACCGGTCCCGGTCCCGGTTTGGTTCTGGTTCTGACGGTCCCAATGCTCACCCCTATCATCCACAACAAACTCATCTTTAGACACACACGACATTTACCTTGTTTTTCTGATAATACCCATAACCCATTTTAGTGAAATCTAACCCATAACCCATATCAATGAAATCATATAGAAACTCGACTTCAAAATTGAAATCATACGCAAAATTAACTTCATACTAGCAAAATAGTAAACAATATGGATTAGGAGATCATTCTTATAAGAAATCACAAAAGAGATTGGACAATGACTAGGGTTACAATGGTCGATGAAAGCAGTGTCCGATCATGAGAGTCCAGATGAAAGCGATGTAATTGTGAGTGAGTCAAAACCAACATCCTCAGGGTTTTATCAGTTTATGAGGGTAATTAATTTGGTATCTTATAGATATATGATGGAATGAATTTCATTTTCATGTCTGATGTAAGGAATGATGGAATCCACATTTGTGAGAATTCCCCACATTGTGAAGAACTTTTCCTCATACATAAGTAATCATATTTGAAGAATTCTCCACACTTGAAGAACTTTTTCTTCTCTATCATACTTTCTCGATTTTGAAAAATGTCTTGAAGAACCTTATGGAGCAAAAGATCCCCTAAAATCTTCCATATTCTTCATTTTGGAGAACCTTTCATTTTGAAGAACTGTTAGGGTAAAAATCCACAATCGCACGACGACCGACTATAATCATAAAACAAACGTTAGGATAATAGTCCTGTATCAAGATATGGTCCTGAGATAAAACCTAAAAGAACTATCAAACAAAGATCATTGAATATCGAACGAGTACATCGAATAAGTCGAACGATGACTATAATGTCGTACGACAATACTAACGAACAGACATACAGAGTTTATATCTTTGATGCAGGCAAGCTGATTATCATTTCTAACAATTGCCCACCTTTGAGAAAGTCCGAGATTGAGTACTATGCTATGCTTGTTGGAGTTCATCACTACAACGAACAAGTCGTAAGTTAAATATCGTTCGATGGGAACCCACGACATCAAGATCGACCGTTACAAGCAAGATTCTCGCAGCAGTTACAATCTGGACATTAACTCTCAGCAGTACCGTTCGACCGTTATAAACCAAGCATTAATAGTCAAGAATACCGTTGGACAGTTACGATTTGGACATTAATGAACCACAATTCCGTTGGACGGTTACTTCAAAGATACCATAAAAGAAGGATCAAGTCAACATTTGAAGACACGGAGTCTACTCGAAGCCTACAAGTTCTATATTGATCATTCTTGAGAATCATTTGTAGTTTTACATTCGATTTCATAATTGTTTCATTTGTAATCGTACGATCAAAGCTGTATACTCGAAGGATATCACCCCTGTTTGGTGATTATAGTGTTCTGTCGACTTACCTTTTAGGTCGACCGCAGGTTTTTTCCTCCGTCGTGAGGTTTTTCATGCGTCATCAAATCATTTGTCTTATTTTACTTTCTCGCACTTATCATTGATTGTAATTTCTTTCTCTCGACGGTTAAGCCTCACACAAGTTTCTTACGACATCGAGTTGTGTAATTTTTTACATAAACAGTTTGGCGCCCACCGTGGGACTCCGTTTTGAGAAAAATTCCATTCAGTGAAAAGTGCGCTTTAGTACTAACTTTTTCTTTGAGTTCTCTTTGAGCTATTTGTGCAGGATAATGGATAACGGATTCATAGCATCTCTACAACAACAATTGCAACAAGCAAATGACGAAATCCAGCGTCTTCGAGCTTCACAAGGACCATCGATGTCTATTCCTCCTCCTTATCCACCTCAACATCTAAGACCACCACTCCGACCACAGTTCAATGCTTCAGTACCACTATCGACTGTGAACCAACAGTATAACAACGTACGACCGTCTATGCCACAAGTTCCACCACCAATACCTCATGGCCCGCCACCTATGCCTCAAGGAACACCCATGTTCATGTTCGAACCTTTTAACAACATATCCCAACAGATTCCTATCCCTGGTCATATACCTACGGCTGCCAGTTCTACCATTCATACGACAATACCACCCAGTACCGGAATCTCTTCTGGTTTTATCCCAACAATTTCAATAGCCATTGAAGATCCTTTAAGCGTACGACTGAAGTCCCTGGAAGAACAGAATCAAAAGCTGTTCGCGTTACTCACAAAGTTACCCGGAGCAGCAATACCTGTCGAAGTTGAACCTAAAACTGGGTTTCAGGCCTCGTCGTTCGTCGATGAATTAGCTCTTGTCGACGTACCCAAGAAATACACCATTCCAGCTTTCACAACAAAATATTCTGGAATTACAGATCCAGTCGAACATATAGCACAGTATATGCAACTTATGTGGACAGTTCCTATACCGGCGCAATATCAAGAAGTTTGCATGTGCAAGAGTTTTGGATCAACTTTAACAGGAGCAGCATTACAATGTCTTATCAACTTAAAGCCAAAAAGTATTGGGTCCTTTGCAGAATTGGTAAACCAATTCACCCGACAGTTTGCTAGCAGTCGTAAGATGGAAAAGCAGACCAGCGACCTATACTACATCGTACAGAAATCTGGAGAAACGATTCGCGACTACTTCAACAGATTCAATGCGGCAATGATTGAAATAAAGAATTGCGATGTGAAGACTGCAATCGAGGCGTACAAGCGTGGGCTAGAAGATTCCTCTGGACTATATTTGGAATTGACTAAATACCCTCCAGAAAACTTCGACGACGTACGAGCTAGAACACTAGCTTTCATGAGAATAGAGGACGATGCTCTTTTTCGACGAAAGCACTCTGCTGAAAAGAAACCTCTTGGTGCTCAAAAACATGATTTTAAGCACAAAAGAGTAAACAAGATTGGAAATCCTCGACATGAATCAAAAGCTCGACCAAGCAAAGGTACTGTTAAAATACGTTATCCAGAATTATCTACTTACAATTTTGCAGGTACATCGAAAGATTTGGTGGATTCGCTACGAAAGATTGATGCAAACGTACGATGGCCAAAGAAATCTGACAAACCAAGCAAGGACAAAGATCAAAACAAATGGTGCGACTTCCATGAAGACCACGGCCATATGACGGATGAATGTATCAGTCTCAAAAAGGAAATTTCATATTTGAAATCAAAAGGACATCTGAAAGGCGTCATCCCAGAAGAACAAGGGCGACCAACGTCACCGGTTCATACGAAAGTCGTAAACTGCATTACTGGAGGATCAGAAGTATGTGGACTTACATATTCAGCTGCCAAGCGACATGCACGAGATGGTCCAGACGAACATCCTATCCCCGGAGAAGCCAAATCAAAGACGGAAAGAGAGCTCGATGCAATGACGATTACGTTCGATCAAGATGATACACAGGGGGTCCATCATAAACATCATGACGCTCTAGTCATACAGTTGACAATCGGAAACTGTTCAACTAAGAAAATATTGATTGATGGAGGTAGTTCGGCTAACGTTATTTTTGCAGATACTCTTAAAGTCATGGGAATCGAACTATCAGAAATCGTACGGCGAAGTACTACTTTGATTGGATTCAACGGAGACCCGATGAACACTCTCGGAGAAATCATCTTGCCTGTCTTCGCCAAAGGCATCAACAAACAAACAAAGTTCAACGTTGTGGACTGCCAATCGGCCTACAATGTTATTCTTGGAAGACCATGGATCCACGAGATGAAAGCAATCCCTTCGACGTACCATCAAAAGATCAAATTTCCTTCTCCATGGGGAATTCAAGAAATTGCTAGTGAAAACAAGGTCGCACGAGAATGCTACAAGATTACGATGAAGACAAAGCCACAGGACATCTAGCAATTACAGAGCCAGGATGGGAAGAAGTCGAATGACGACCTTCGACTAGAAGAAGTCGTCCTGGACCCTAAACATCCTGATCGAAAGGTCTTCGTAGGAGCCTCGCTCCCCCTGACATAAAAAATACGATTATATCTTTTTTGCAGGAGCACTCAGACTGTTTTGCATGGTCGCACGAAGATATGGTTGGAATAGATCCCAACATTATATCACATAAGTTGAACGTGGATCCAACTTTTAAACCAATCAAGCAGAAATGTCGCAAGTTTGCACCTGAACAAAACAAAGTAATCAATGATGAAATCGACAATCTGCTGAAGACAGGGAAGATCCAAGAAGTCAAATATCCAGAATGGTTGGCTAATGTGGTCGTCGTACAAAAGAAGAACGGAAAATGGCGAGTCTGCATTGATTTCACGGATCTAAATAAAGCTTGTCCAAAAGATCCTTTCCCTTTACCTCATATCGACGCCATGGTCGACGCAACATCAGGACATCAATTGTTGACGTTCATGGACGCATATTCAGGATACAACCAAATATTGATGCACACGAACGACCAAGAAAAAACCGCATTCATGACAGACAAAGGCATATACTGTTACAAGGTTATGCCATTTGGTCTCAAGAATGCAGGTTCGACGTATCAAAGGCTGGTTAATATGATGTTCAAGGAACATCTTGGTCGTACGATGGAGGTCTATATCGACGACATGCTCGTAAAGTCAGAACGTTCGATTGATCATGTTGCGCATTTAAAGCAATCGTTCGACATCCTACGACGATACAAGATGAAGCTCAATCCAACAAAATGTTCCTTCGGAGTACGAGCAGGAAAATTCTTGGGGTACTTGGTGACACAACGTGGAATTGAAGCAAGTCCGGAACAAGTTAAAGCTATCACCGAAATACAATCTCCAAGAAATGTCAAAGAGGTCCAGAAGTTAACGGGACGAATGGCAGCTCTAACCCGATTTATCTCACGATCATCGGATAAATGTCATTTGTTCTATAATGTCCTACGAAAGAATCAAGGCTTCTTATGGACAGACGAACATGAGAAAGCTCTGCAGGAACTGAAGCAATACATGACATCACCTCCTCTGTTGACAAAACCAGTCGAAGGAGAAAGCCTACAGTTGTACTTGGCAGTAAGCAAAAATGCGACAAGCGCAGTACTCGTGCGTGAGGAAGATCAGCAACAGCGACCAATTTATTATGTAAGCAAATCCTTCCTCGACGCGGAAACCAGGTACACCTCCATGGAGAAATTGCTACTGGGTCTTATGACAGCAGCGAAGAAGCTAAGGCATTACTTCGAGTCGCATCATATCATTGTTGTGACCAATTATCCACTTCAGACGGTGCTTCGAAAGCCAGAACTGACAGGACGTTTAGCCAAGTGGAGCATCTATCTCAGTGGGTTCGACATTGAGTTCAAACCCAAGACGGCAATTAAATCGCAAGTACTGGCAGATTTTGTGTCAGAATTCTCTCCAGGACTGGAACCCACGACGTGCGATGAAGTTGTGATGATTTCAGACAACAAACCTTGGATACTCTACGTTGATGGTTCTTCGAACGTACGAGGATGTGGATTAGGTATTGTCCTAAAACCATCACAAGGGGGAAATATAGTATACTCCATACGATGTGAATTCAAGACCACAAACAATGAAGCAGAATATGAAGCTCTGATCGCAGGACTAGATATTGCTCTTAAACTGGGGGCAAAACAGTTGCACGTTCGAAGCGATTCTCTATTGGTGGTAAACCAAATAAATGGAGATTTTCAAGCAAAAGATTCAAAGATGATGAGTTATCTCAAAGCCGTTAAAGATCGAATCGCACGATTTGAACAATTCTCGATCGAGCAAATACCAAGGGATTTAAATATGCAAGCTGACGCGCTGGCCAATTTGGGATCTGCATTTCACGATCCATTCATGGAAAATATCCCAATACTTCATCTTACGACACCAACAATTGCGGAAAAAGATGAATTACATATGAACGAAGAAATTTACAATTGGTCGCTCGACATATGGAACTACCTCAAGCACGACCAACTTCTTGAAGACAAAATGGAAGCTCGAAAGACAAGGTTCAAAGCTTCAAGATATACAATTCTTGAAGACCAACTTTATCGAAGATCCACGACTGGACTTCTCCTACGATGTGTCACAAGTAAGGTACAAATCAATCAAATTCTCCAAGAAATGCACGACGGAGAATGTGGGAATCATGCAGGGGGCAGAAGTCTTGCTAACCGAATCTCACGACAAGGCTACTATTGGCCTACTTTACGAGAGGATGCAATAACATACATCCAACGGTGCGATGCATGCCAAAAACATTCGGGAATGATCCATCGACCATCCGAACCTTTGCATTATGTTCTAGTTCCATGGCCCTTCATGCGATGGGGAATGGATATCGTGGGAAAATTACCCCCAGCTCCTGGACAAAAAGTCTATCTACTCGTGCTCACCGATTACTTCTCAAAGTGGATAGAAGCTGGTGCTTTCTCGCAAGTACGAGATAAAGAAGTCATATCTTTCATTCAGAAGAACATCATTTACAGATTCGGAGTACCGGCTGAAATTATGTGCGACAACGGCTCACAGTTTATAAGTGATAAGACTCGCACGTTCTGTGAAAAACGAGGAATCAAGCTAATCACTTCTACCCCAAGATATCCACAATCCAATGGATTAGCAGAATCAAGCAACAAAGTCATCATCAATTCAATCCGAAAGAGGCTTAAAGGAGCAAAAGGTAAATGGGTAGAAGAATTACCATCTGTCCTATGGGCAAATCGTACGACACCAAGAGCATCAACTGGACAAACTCCATATTCTCTGGTATATGGATGCGAAGCAGTCCTACCAATCGAAGCCCAAGTACCAATGGCCAGAAGTCGTACGTGTGATCAAAATGCAGTAAATTTATCTTACGACCTGGATGCTTTAGAAGAACTCCGAGAGAAAGCATTACGAACAATGGCTGCACAAAAAGGAATTGTCGAAAGACACTTCAACAAAAAGGTAAAGGCCAAAATTTTTCAAGTTGGAGATTATGTCTTACGACATGTGTTTCAAAACACACAAGAGCCAAATGCTGGAAAACTTTCCATCAAATGGGAAGGACCGTACATAATTTCCAAAGTCATTGGAAACGGAGCGTACAGACTTACGACAATAGAGGGTATGGAAATCCCACGAAGCTGGAATGCCCATCATCTTAAAAGGTACTATTTCTAAACCTATTTACATACGATTTATTTTCTTGGACTGATTACTGACTTGAGCGTCGGAGCGCTAGCAACCATGTTTTTTCGCAGGTATCGCACGATTAACGCATGTATCACACGAACTATCGCATGTATCGCACGATTGACACAGGTATCGCACGATTACTGCAAACACCGCACGACTAAATTGCTTTAAACGCACGATTATCTCGCAAGAGCGCAAGACAAATCGCCAGTCGCACGTATACTCTTATGAGTGTAAAAATAAACGTTTCTAATTTAAGTCTTATGACTTTAAAAACAAACACGTGCGAAAAACAAAGGCTAAACCGCACGACATAAGCTATAACGCACGATGCTAAAAACGCAAGATAAAAGTTAAAAGCTAAGCACACACGACAAACGATTGCTGAATCCAAAGTTTTTTCATTAAAATTTTTGCTAAATGTAGCAAAATTACAAAAGATGAAAAAAGAAATTACAAAAACTAATCTAAGAGGCAGGAGGATCTGCGACGGAAGCTTCTTCAGGATGTGTAGGAACGGATCCAGAGGTTTCAGGAACCTCCTCCTCGACACCTACATCCTTGATCTCAGCAAGTTTTTTCTCTTTTGCCGCTTCTTCGTCCAAGTCCTTTAGATCTTCTTCGTCGAGGAGATCTTCGGAACCCATCACTTGCACAAAAGAGGCCACCTCTTCGCTCGCCATCTGAGAGGTGATAGTCCCAGCAGCTACACGTCGCATCACCGCAGTACGTGCGACCACTCGGACCAAGGCAGCGTCATCCTCGAGTTCCTGGATCTTGGACGACAAGGCCTCTTCCCTCTCAGCCTTCTCTCGTCGAACGGATAGCAGCTCCTTCTCCAACTCCGTCGTGCGATCCAAGGCCAGCTTCAACCGCTCCCGCTGCTCGACCTGAAACCGATCGCTGATTTCCAGCTTCGATTCGAGGTCCCCAATTTGGACCGACTTGGTGTTAACCTCATTGGTCAATTGGGCCAGCTTCTTCTTGGCCTTGTCGGCCTCCTTCCTGGCCACTTTGGCGTCGTTTTGGTTAAACGCCATCTCCTCCTTAATCTTAGCCATCCGTGTATGGAGACTAAGGCTAGTTTGGAGGGCCTGCAAAAAGAAAAGAAGGAAATCAGAACTTATACGATAGAATAACAAAAAAGACGTACGACGAAAAATACTTACCAAAAAGGAGATGCCCGCGACGAAGGCATCTAGATCCTCGATGTCCGCCTCCTCCATGCGCGCTTTTTGAGCAGGGATATGAAACTGCTCCAGAACAGGGAAGATGGACTTCGTCCTAATAACGTCGTCCACCATGAAGTCGGAGGGCATGTTGATGGTCATGGTCATAAGACCAGACCCCTCCTTCTCCTTACCCTTGTCAACCTTCGATGCAGGTTGACTCGAAGCACCTTTCTCCTTCGCGGGAGGAGCGAAACTAAGAGGGATTGCCTCAATCCCACCTTCAGCCTTTCGTACGGCATCCTTAGGTGGTGTATCCAGGGAAACGTACGACGATCTCGTACGTTTAGCCACTAGACCCTCTTGGGTCGCAGCCTTCCTCTTGGCAGCGCGAGCAGCTGCCTCCATCGTCGACGCCTTCTTGGAAGCTGAGCCTACGTAGAAAAGGAAAACCAGAATTAAAAACGAACGACTACAAGCAAAAACTAAATTATTGACGTAAGACAATTACCTTCCATGTCCTTTTCTTCGATCACTTGCACCTCAGGTTCGACGTCGCTTTCTTCACCACTCTTCGACGCCTTATATCTGCGATCGGTCACACTGTAGCTAAGGAAGCGCTCAATCGCTTCAGTAGTCTCCTCGAACGAGAAGTCGATCGCTGCAAAAAAGAAAGCAAAGGATTAACAAAAGAAAATAGTTCAAAAAGATCGAAGGAGACAAGAAAAATTTTATTACCGCCTTTGTTCCATTCAGGAACGACCCACGACTCTTCACCCACGATCGAGGATGTTTGGACGAAGACGTACGTCGCCTTCCATCCACGATCGTTCACTTGGGTACCGTGGACCAGCATGGCATCACTCCTCCCCCTTTGAAACAACCCAAAACGGTTGTAGGGAGAGCGAGTCACAGTGTATGCAGAAAGAAGATCGTCGACCGAGAACGCATGACGATCCCAATTTTTAGTCACCCGTTCGATTACATGGACGACACGCCAAAACTGGGGCATCAATTGTCCCGGAGATAAATCGAAGCGAGTCATGAACGCTCTTGCCAAAGGATAATACGGCCATCGAAATCCGACTTTGAACGGATACTCAAACAGAGCGAAAAAGCCCTTCGGAGCATCCGCTGGACGGATTTCTCCGGCCACCCTCACCAGGGCATTCTCAGGAAGTCCTGCTAACTCCCTCAACTCTCCTACCTCTAGACTCTCAGTAATCGAACTCCTAACCTCCGACGACATGACAAATTCTAATCGACTTAAACTGTTTCTTAGACGTGTAAACCTAAGATTATCTAAACCCCTATTGCTCTTCTTCGCTACTGACTTCAAACGCATGAAACACAAAAGAGAGGGTACCTTATATAACTAGTCGCACGAAATCCTTGCCAAGAATAGAATCGGATTGCGATCTCGTGAATCAATTCGGAAATTAAGAAGATTTGTAAAATCTTTTCTTATTATCAAACACTCTATTTATAGCAACTAAATCATACGTGAGTCATTAGAGATAATCATGCCACGCGTCGCCAATTAGCCGTTGGAAGACACGCGTCCAGAAACAAACAGCTATATAACGGCTATATTCCTAACGATAACTCGGTCGTTAATTAACGTAATTTTTACTCCTTGTCCGACAAACTAAAGATTTAGATAAAATTAGAATTATTTTCTAAATCTTGGGGGCAAATTGTTAGGGTAAAAATCCGCAATCGCACGACGACCGACTATAATCATAAAACAAACGTTAGGATAATAGTCCTGTATTAAGATAAGGTCCTGAGATAAAACCTAAAAGAACTATCGAACAAAGATCATTGAATATCGAACGAGTACATCGAATAAGTCGAACGATGACTATAATGTCGTATGACAATACTAACGAACAGACATACAGAGTTTATATCTTTGATGCAGGCAAGCTGATTATCATTTCTAACAATTGCCCACCTTTGAGAAAGTCCGAGATTGAGTACTATGCTATGCTTGTTGGAGTTCATCACTACAACGAACAAGTCGTAAGTTAAATATCGTTCGATGGGAACCCACGACATCAAGATCGACCGTTACAAGCAAGATTCTCGCAGCAGTTACAATCTGGACATTAACTCTCAGCAGTACCGTTCGACCGTTATAAACCAAGCATTAATAGTCAAAAAATACCGTTGGACAGTTACGATTTGGACATTAATGAACCACAATTCCGTTGGACGGTTACTTCAAAGATACTATAAAAGAAGGATCAAGTCAACATTTGAAGACACGAAGTCTACTCGAAGCCTACAAGTTCTATATTGATCATTCTTGAGAATCATTTGTAGTTTTACATTCGATTTCATAATTGTTTCATTTGTAATCGTACGATCAAAGCTGTATACTCGAAGGATATCACCCCTGTTTGGTGATTATAGTGTTCTTTCGACTTACCTTTTAGGTCGACCGCAGGTTTTTTCCTCCGTCGTGAGGTTTTTCCTGCGTCATCAAATCATTTGTCTTATTTTACTTTCTCGCACTTATCATTGATTGTAATTTCTTTCTCTCGACGGTTAAGCCTCACACAAGTTTCTTACGACATCGAGTTGTGTAATTTTTTACATAAACAAGAAACTCTCAAGATGCTCCTAAAGAATAATGTTATATGTATCCATGTTTATTTTAAACTCAGAACAAATTATACATTATAAATGTAAAAGTTATGTCGATATGGATTTAAGAAATCACATTGATAATTGAGGTACCACACAAGCAACAAAATGTACTTTGGAAGTTGGAACCAACAAACCCTACCAAACTTATCACTTTTATTTAAAGTACTAATCATTTTTACACTTTTGAAAATCATAGTTAAATTTAAATTAATCACTTTGACAACTGTAAATGTGTTGGTACGCATCTATTGGTCTTTATGCAACCTTACAAGCTGGACAATGAACATTATGTACTTAATTATATTATCAAAGAAACCATAAAGCTAAAAGATATGGCCTGTCTTTTTAAAAAAAATTTATATAGTTTTGTTAAGGCATAGCGACATTGAACCAACGAACGACTACTACGAACACACACATGCACGCCTCCGCGACGGTATCGGGCATTCACGGGCAATCCACTAATCAGTCGATGTCCCGGCTCAGCTTACGTTGGACCTAGTGCCCATCCACAATCTTTGACTGGGGTAGGGGTAGGGATGCAAACGGGGGCGGGTAGTAGCGGGGACTATAATACCCGTCCCCGTCCCCGACTTCTTATATCCACACCCGTCCCCGTCCCCGCCCCGTCAAATCCCCATCGGAGTCGGGTAAGAAAATCCCCATCGGGGTTGGGGAACCCAATGGATACCCATTTAGTAAATAAATTTCATTTTTTTTTATAAAATTAAAAACATGGAATCATAAAACAAGAACTAAAAGTTTCATATAATTCATTTCGCAAACACCACAGAATATAGATTACTACCTTAAGCAGGGGCGGAGCCAGAAAATAATTTGTAGGGGGGCAAAGTCTGAACAACAATCTTAATTCTAAAAGATATTTTGTTATACACAAAAAAACCTTCAAAATGTCAACAATAATCATAATTTCCCTGTGAAGCTTGATTTTTTAAGGGGGGTAATTACCCAAATATCTCTAATATATAAAAAGAAAACTAATAAAATTTAAATTGTTAGGGGGGCAACTGCCTACTCTGCCCCCCTCCTGGCTCCGCCCATGACCTTAAGTTTGATAAAAACTAAAGTAAAACCATCAACTATATATACATATATATATATATATATATATATATAAACTTACTCGAAAGTTTTATATTTATTGGAGTGGATGCTATAACCTATGTCATAAGTATTATATATATCGGGTCTTAAACGGGGCGGGTACCATTATATCCGTCCCCGACCCATCCCCGCTTCGGATAAGAAAATTAAGCTCCATCCCCGACCCATTACCCGCTAAAGCGGGGATTTCTCTCTCTGTTCAAGTCGGATCTCCGCGGGTAGCGGGGATTCCCCGCCCCGTTTGCATCCCCAGCTAGGGGAGGCTCAATATATGACTGGACCAACCCAATAACTGGGTACTACTTTATGCTGTCAATTAACTCCATTTGGTTCGAATCCGGATAGATTGGGATCCCATCTATAGTGCCCCTAGAATGTTACCACCCTTAAGCTAGATATGATTTGTATTTTATTTAATAGAATTATAAATAGATAATTTTAACGCGTTAAAAAGTATTATAATCAATTTCTTAACTTACTCTTTTTATTTAAATCCAAAACTAGACAAATATCAGTTGCTTTCTTAAGTTATGTTATTTGGTGTGTGGTAGTAGTGGCTCATCGAATTATATATTTTTTAAATTTAATTAACAACAATTGATACCCAAAAACAAGGATAAACGTACATAGGGATAAAACCAAATGAATTTTTTTAGTTTATCATGAAATTTGCACTATAATATTTTAATTCTAAGGATTTGCTTTGATATTGAAATTTTGTATGATATGGAATAGAAGTATAAATCCTTGCCGAGCCTTGGTTACGTACAGCTTGTGCAATCATAAAGAGCATCAATAGCCCAAGGTACAACTGTACAAGGCATCAATAGCCTAAGGGGTATCAAAATTTCATTTATTACTCATTTTGGATTTATAATTTGCGGATTGGGAAAACGGGATTTAACTATAAACATAATGATGGATACTGATAGCGCATTGCGAACCTGTGAATATCCAACATTCCAGCAACTTAAGCCAATTTCTATTGTTATTCAAAGTTTGATTGTTCTGATTTCAAGGCATGGTGTTCCATTTCCAGCCGATTAAGGGTCATGATGCTAGATTTAAGAAAGTGAAGATGAAAATCCCAAACGACGGAAAAAAGTTTTTTAAAACTAAAGTTATTGAAGAGATATGTATGATTTCCCATGAGTTAAGAAAGACTAAACGAGTTAGCAATTTTAAGCATTGAAAGCAAACTTTTAGCAACCCTCGAACATGGAAAATTAATTGATAGTTTTGCTTCAAGATATGCACGAAGACATCGTTTTAGGTGATATATTTGTATTTTGTAATCTGGGTTTTTGGTTTGTCCCCCTTGTATTTTTATTGTTATAATGAATAGAAATCGTTGTACGGATGAGCCGCATGACTTGTATAGGATCCAAATTAAATTGTACATTTCGTCCTTTCATTTGCTTAAAAAAATAGGTATAACTTTTTAGCATTTTCATACAAAACATCAAAAACCTTAGACCGACCTTATATATATCCATTTTTTTTTTCATAAAAATATACTTTTTATAAGGTCAAAAAGGATACAATAGTTTATATTCTTTTAAGTTATACAAAATGTGTTGCTCAAAATTGAGTTATTTAAGATGATTTAAAGGTATTGTTATTAGAAATTTTTTGAGTTAAACGATAGTATTAACTAGAAGAATAAACTTTTTTGATATTAACGTATGTAAACATATTTTGATTAGATCATAAATGAAAATGCATATTATTGGATTATGATTAATTGATGTAAAAGTGGAAAAAGTGATTCAATATGTCTTTGTGTAAGATTGTGTTCCACTCGTGTGATGATTAAAAATTGCTTCTTATAACAAAAATTTATGTATAATGCATGTGTGTATTAAGTGCGTAGGTTGGAGAGAATTTTAGTCATAAACGATAGTTTTCTGAAGAAAAAGAAAACGTATCCAAATACCAAGGAAAACGAAATAAATTGTTACCAAGTTTGACTAAGATACATTTAGTTTATTAAAATATTTCACTATAATTTGAAGAAATTAGAGCCGTCATTTCCTCGGATCAAATCTCATTTATATGTTTGGTTTATTCTTTGAATTCTTGCAAGGAATTCAAAGTTAACAAGAATGTAAATTCTTTAGAATCTACAAGAGATACAAGTTTACTTTTACCATTAATTATTTAAGAAATAAAACTGTCATATTCTTATATTTAGTTCATCCAATTTCATTGTACCAGAATGGATGTCACCACAACCTTCGTCGCCACCACCATCACCATCGCCTTCATTGTGCGCGACGCCTACCGTCTTCATCAACATTACCACAACCGTCTAAGCATCACCGCCAGCCACAATTACCGCTACCACTGCCACCAATAACAACAAAATCGTAGGGATGCTCTAAGTTGGAAGTTTTTTTTCCTGGAACCTTATTGGTTAACTTTTATAAACCACATGGACCAAATATGCGTTTAACTCGAACGTAAAATATGTTCAATGGTAGGACGTAGACCAAGTGTTTCCATATGATGCCACAAATGTCATTCAAACACTTGAGTGTATTTCCCATACATTCTGTATATTCCCAAAATAGAGAATCATGTTCTATATTGAAAAAACAAAAAGATAATTATTTATTTATAGTAGAAAAAAATAATGAACTTTTTTTTGAAAATAATTGTTGGTTGATTTGTCGCTACACATTATGCATTTGTTGCATTATTGGATTTTTTTTGTCAATTATATCATTATTAAGTTTTTATTATTAAATTAACATATAAGTTCTTTTTGTTCAGAATATTCATGGAAGTATAAAGTATAAAATGACATTTATATAGTAAAATTAATGCTCGTAAATCACTTACCACTAACATAAAAAGTTAAATAGTAATAAAGTTAAATGTAATGACATAATATGTACAACTTACACTATACATTTTTCCAAAAAAAAAAAAAAGATAAATAACTAGGCTTTACTATGTTATATACAAAGAATTTCTATCATTTATAAACTTGATATGTTAGGAACTTATTTTCAATCGGAGTCAAACTTAAAACGTCTAATCTATCTTGAAACATAGTCGATCAAATATAGATTTTTGGAATAACTGAATATGATGATTAAAAATATATAAAAGTAATCAATAACGATCATGAAAAATACTAAGTATCATTATAATCAAACACATTTAATAGAGGATAATCATTGAAAAATAAAATAGAATAAACAAAGAAAAACATTTAATATTTACTTGTAGATTGAAATTTGGATTTTAAAGGTGGAGAGTGTACACTTTGATTTGTACCTTAAAGATGAAAAGACCTATGAAGCACATTGCAATTTTATGATGACACAAAGAAAGAAAATCAAACAAAGAATTGGGATTTTGGTCATTTAGAAGATAATTTAGATTTTAGATAAGGAGATTCTGAAAAAAAATAATAGATTAATAATAGATATTAAAAATTTTCATATAGATAAATTATCTTAAAGCTTACGAAACTTTTATATAACTTAATATATTTTTTTCTTTGATTTATAAATGTGTTGTTTTAACAAAAAATGAAGAAATTGTAATAAAAAGAAGTTATAACTTACTTAGGTTATTAGTACCGAGCCTTTTGAACCCTTTACCATATTAGCGCCACATCAGTTTTACCTAGCTATAAGCCTCTGGAGTCCTCTCTCTTAGTACTCAAACTCTCCAAACCAAATACCCAATATATGTATATTTTAAATTAAACAAAAAGAGAGAGAGAAAGAGAAGAGTGTAGAGAGAGATAGAGAGAGAGAGAGAGAGATGAAGCTGGAGCTTCATAAGTGTGGCCACACCACTAGTGCCCTCTGCCGCCAACCTGTCGTCAGCCCACCAAAATTCATATTGGAGCCCGCCCAAACCACTACGCTTAGCCCGTCGAGCCCAAGCCTACCGCTACTCATGGCTTTAAGGAAATAGTGGAAGCTAATAAAAAGGTAAAATCTGAAATTAAAGAAATCACAAATCAAAGAATAAAATAATTATTTGAGCTAAATTACATAGCTGGAATTAATAAAAAAAAAGTGTAAAACCATTGATTCCTTAGGCTACCTGCACCCAACCCAATCAACCCACTCAACCCACTCACTTTTTTAATGTCACATCAGCTAACACATCAGCTTTTTCCCAACCCTCTCTTTACCCTCCCATAACCCTCTACAACACACACCCAACCCTCTCAACCCTCTCACTTTTCAATTTATTTTATATAAATAAATAATATAATTAAATAAAACATGTAATTAATTAATTAATAATAAGATTAATAAATAATTAACTAAAAATTACATTACATAATTAATTAACTAAAAATTAAAATTAAACATTACAGAATTAAATAAAATAAACTAAAACATTAAAAAAAAAAACTAAAAATTACAAGCCATATTTGGCTTTGATCTCGTCTTTTCGCTTCATAACATCCTTGAGCCGTTTACCCCGGAAATAGCCATGCGGGGCGGTGTAAAACTTAATGTCTTCCTCCTATTGGGTCGTTGGTGAAAGTTCTCCCTCATCGGAAGGGTCATCATCATCGTGTACGGGTTGGTAATTGGGTACATATTGTGGTTTATAAGGAGTACCCCAATCGATTGGAGGAAATTGTGGATTCATAAACGGATTAGGAAACGGTTGATAAGGAAACAGTTGAGGAGCTTGTGAAGAGCTCCCGGGTTGATTGGGTTGTGAAGAGCTCCCGGGTTGAGGAGCTTGAGGATGAGTAATTGTGATACAAAAACCTTTCAGCGAAATTTCGACATCGTAATCGGGTGGATATTGTGGAGGGAACCCGGTGTGCGTAACGTCGACTTTGAAAGAGGGCATCGAAGGGGTCTCGGGTTCCGCCCGTCGTTTACATTTCGCGCGCCGTGATGAAGATCCGAGGTTTTGATCGTTTGGATTCATGATGTTTGAAGAGTGGGAGGTTTGAAGAATTGGAGGTTAAAGAGTTGAAGAATTGAAAGTTTAGAGTTGGTGTGAAAAAATAAGTTGGGTATAAATGGGTATTTATATAGGAGTAAAAAATGAAAAAAAAAAGTAAAAAAGAAATTGAATTTTGACCGTTGGAGAGCTGTTTGGCAACGGCTCTCTGGAACCGCCAAGCTCCTTACCCGCCGGCTTGAAGACATCGCACACCCAACCTGATCAAACCCGCCGGGTCCGGCGGGCTTACTCGATGGAACCTGCACCAACCGGTGCGTGTAGCCTTATAGAACTCAAACACTAGGCTATTCCGAACTAAGAGAGTACGCTTTACAAATGATCCAAAAGCAATGTTTGCTAAACTCATGAGAACTTTTTCTTATATCTCATTTAAAAGATTATAAAATATTCTAGAAAATTCAGAGGTTCTATGCGGCAACACCACCTGAAACACCCTAAGGAACGGCCATGAAGTTAATAAAAGTTATTTCTCTTTAGACGAACAAGTGTATAAAGTTGTCAAATTCAAGGAATGCATCGATGAATTTTATACTTGATAGCATCTTGCTAATAGTTGTTTGGATAAATTATAAATCTGCTTTTTTGCTGTGAAAAAATGGTTAAACATTTGAAAAGTTTGTTAATTAACCAAATAAAATAAGATTAAATTTTGTGAATCAACGTGAATCTTGCCAATTTTTAGAAAGATTAATGAGTAAATAAGTAAATTGCAATAATTATTTTTAAAGAGCTTGCAACTTTTTGGGATAAATAGAATAAAAATTGTTGTACTTCCAATAAAAAAAAAGTTACGAATTTTATTTGATTTGCAAAATGAAATTTGATTGAATCGAAAATCATCCAAAGAATTTAATTTTGAATAAACTGGAATGAAATTTGACTTAAGCAAAGAAAAGATGAATTCTTTAAATGGTGGAATTCAAATAAAATTAAAAAGATTTGATCAAGTTCATTTTGCAAACCGAACATCACGAAGGAATCTGGTCAAATGACTTTGTCATTCTAATTCCATCAAATCCCTTTGAAGTCCGCAAACCAAATGACACTTAGTCACTTACTCTCTTATTCATTAATGTTAGTATACAAATCGACTTTTCTCCTCTACATGATTCACACAATTGAGAATTCATCTACAAAACGTTGTTGATAATTTGTTCGCTCTAGCAAGGAAAACATTATGCCAGTGCATAGTTAGGGGTGTTTGGCATTGCTTAGCATTGCTTATCTAAGGGGCGTATTGACTTATTCCACTCTGGAAAACAACTAAATATTTTTTTAGTGTTTGGATGGAGAAAAAAAAAATAATTGCTTATTGCTTTGCCAAAAATAGGATAAAGAGTTTTTCAAAAATCATTTAATTCTAACTTATTGACTTATTTAAACCAACTTAACAGTTACATGTATGAGCAATCCCAAACACCTATTAGAAACCAACTTATCAACTTATTACGTTTTGGTACCGTCATAAGCTGATCCAAAGACTTTTTCAAAAACTCCGTTTTTAACACTACATAAGTTAATAAACACTTTTGAGAAGAAAAAAAAAGTTGTTTTAAATAAGCAATCCCATACACCCTCTTTGAGGGCAGGAAGCTAGCCAGATGAGAGCATGGAAGTTGAAGTTACCTGGGATCTATAAATTTTTCATATTGTTGTTTATTTCATAAAGTATAATATTTTGAACTTGATCATATAATGTAACTTATATACCAACCGACTTTATAGGTCTAGTCATTCATGTTATGATTTGATATCAGATATCTATATTTTAAATGGATCAACAAATAACATACCATGGACCAATGCTTATACAAAATCACTTTATATCCTTGTGAGTTGAGACTGTAACGCCCTAAAATCGGGGCGAACAAAAACTTTCAATTGTACAAAAGTGGTATACAAAAGTAACGCCATGGCGTGAGCTCTTCCCAAAAATGGGGTATAAGTAAATGTGTAATTACAACGTTTGTAATTGAATTAGTAAATACAATAACCAAACTAGTCTAGTCCCGTTTAGGAATAAGACTACAAAAGGGTTATTGTCAATCATAAGTCTCGCAGTCTAAAGGACCGGTCTCTCGTCCTTCCCCCATGCTCACTCAAGCCCGAAGCCTACTTGGGAGCGGCGTCCCTAGTACCTGAGAGACACATCGACACCAAACAAGTGTTAGGCTAAAGGAGCCTAGTGAGTTGTACAAGTAACATCATGCGCGTAAGGTGTATAAAGCATGTGAGATATACATAATCATATTAGCAATGCAATTGACATATTAAACCGGTTTATTAATTATCTTCGGAAACAATGGGAGCGACCCATTTCCCCCAACCAGTACGCCATCATTCGTTACTTCCGAACACCTCGATGCCATATCTATCATGACACCATCAGAGGCCCGCGCACCAAGGAGCAACCCGAGGGCCGGCGACATAGGGGCATTCCTATTTCAGAACCTCCCAAGACTGTCCGGTGAGGAAATACTGCGTTGGTTCGTCCATGTTATTTAGTTACAAACAACCCCGATGTCATATCTACCATGACACCATCAGAGGCATATACGTACTGTCTCAAAAGACTCATACATTTGTTTCCACCTATCATAGGCATACATCGAGGGTCTCAAGCCCTTTGCTCGTTTCATACGTGCCAATATACACGGGTATCAAATCCCATTCACATAGTTCCATAGTGCGCATAATTCCATACATTTCGCATAAATACAGTTCATGAGTAATTTTCTTGAACTAGACACAATGAGCATTTCATACTAGAATCATGTTCATCCACAAAATCAACAAGGAAAGTAAAACCATCAAGATGATGTGCTCTCAGTTTTAACAAAATAGTTTTAACAACTCACCTTAGGGTTTTGTGATAAAACCCCCAAATCCCAAGATTAGGTCAAATAACGAGCACAAACCTAAATCAAGTAAATCGAACCCTAGGTTAGTTCATAACCCTCATTATACGTATAAATCCGACCTACAAAGGTTTATTTGAAGCTTACCGAGTGAGATCCAAGCTAAAACCCTAGGATTTGAGCTTTCCTCTTTCCAAGCAACAATGGTGGAGAATGGGTGAGTGGAGAAGATGAAGTAGGTGATGTGTGGTTTCCTCCCGAGCTAGTTCCAAGTATGGATTCAACTTCAAGATCTTGTAGGGTTTTGGATTTGGAGAAAGTAGAGAGAAAAATCAGGAGAAATGGTGGAGAAATGAAGGTGTTGTGAAGAAATGAAGCTTGGAAGGGTTTAAAACCCGTTTTCCCTTTTTGACAGCTACCTAGCGATCGCTAGGCTTGAGGGCTAGCGATCGCTAGCTGCCTTCTCTCGGGGTCGCTAGCCTGATCGCGAGCACAAACAGCAACCAAGGAATTTTGTCTAGCGATCGCTAGGCTTGAGGGCTAGCGATCGCTAGCATCTGATCGTTTTTGGTGGAATTTTGTTTCGGCCATAACTTCTTCGTTATAGCTCCGTTTTCGATTCCGAAGGAACCGTTGGACTCGTAATTGAATTTCCTAACATATTAGACCATAAAATGCATGATTTGATCTAAGATTTTAAATTCCATATTTTATCAAAGAGTCATTATTACACCGAAATTACGGGTGTTACAATCCTCCCCACCTAGATAAAATTTCGTCCCCGAAATTTGTTACACCTACGTGAACAATTGTGGGTACCTCCGCTTCATGTCTTCCTCGGCCTCCCACGTGACATTAGCACCTCGGTGGTGCTTCCATTGGACTTTGAGCATTGTCACTTCTTTATGGCGTAGCTTCTTCGTCTTACTTTCTAAGATCGCTTCCGGTTATTCGATACACCGGTTACCGGTGTCGACTCGAATCTCCGATAGCGGAATGACGCTCTCCTCCTCGGCTAGACACTTCCGCAAGTAACACACGTGAAAGGTGGGATGTATCCCATCCATTTCGGGTGGTAGTTCCAACCGATAGGCCTGTAGCCCAACCTTTTCCAAAATGGTGAACGGTCCTAGGAAACGTGGGCTAAGTTTCCCCCGTTTCCCAAACCGTATGATACCCTTCCAAGGAGATACTTTCAACATCACGCGCTCTCCCACTTGGAAGTCTACGGGGCGACGTTTCTTGTCGGCGTAACTCTTTTGTCGGTCTTGGGCGGCTTTCAAGCGTTCGCGAATACTGTTGGGGATCGTGGCGTACAAACGCGCAGCGGATAACAAAAACTCGATCCCCAAACGAGGATCCAATCCCAAACGATGCAGATACAATCAAAAAGGGTGTTTTTGACGATTTACCTTTATGTGATTGGGTTTCCGGAAAGCTGGCAGGGGTTACACCGCTACTGGCACCACGCGAGAAGGTTGCTAGACCACCACCAAGGATTACACCGAAAAACGAACGCGATTCCCTCCTGGAGAAAAACGGCGCCGGTAGAGAGAGAGAAGGGAGAGAAAGTTTTATGGGTTGTGGGATTTAAGACTGAATTCAATCAACCAAACTGATACCCCTAACCCCTTATTTATATGGATAAATCTTTAAGAGTTTTATTCCATATAAAATTCTTTGGTAATTATCTTCAAATAATTTCCATAATTAATTAATCTTAATTAATATATAAATAGTTTAACTAACTATTTATTTAAAACTTTCTCATTAAATAATTAATAAACAATTAATTATTTCTCTCACGTAATCCAAACGTTCTCATTTTGGCGTGCAGCGGTGTGACCTACTAGTGTCCTATAACATTGGATACGGTAACCCTGTTACTGTCTCGCACATAATCCTAACAGACTCCCACTTGTGCTAGACATGTAACTGCACTGTTACCATTAGCCTAAGGAGGTCCCTAGCCAGACACTTAGGTTAACCAGGTTACAAGATCTCTTATATCCAGAGATACAATTCACGCTTGAATTTGTACACAGGTTCATTCCTTTTGCACACGATATTTCTAAAGTGATTTAAGACATGGAGTGGAGGATTCATTTCTTGAAATCAAGTATTTGTTGACTCTGATTTCGATTGCCTGCAGTAACGGATATTACTAAATAACTCTTGTTATTCTATCCGAGCGTGGTCACGCGTTTTCTGCCAGTCTTAATCGTCAAGGGGCCCGGAAATATCTCTCTTTTGAAAGAGGTGCAAATCCCTTCTTGACTACTTGCATTTGGATCCACGGCTTCCGCTGCATCTAGTCACGTCCCGTATGGCCGCCCTGTTACGGTACAACGTTAGTACGTGCTAAGAATACAGTAGTCCTCGTGTTCCCAAACCAAGTATCTCAGGTCTAAGGACAACCTATCAAGTCAGTGCTTATGACTGAGGCTCCATGAAGCAGACTTGATTACTGGTCACTTCCAATACCCAAACACTCTGATGAGTATCTATAAATACTTGGTCACATCACTTGTGCTTTTTATTCTCTACTTTGAATAAATCATCAAGTATTTATAATAGCGTTAAACTCCCTATTGAAATTCCCATTTCAATAAGTGGCTACGGAAATTTAGATTTCATACAAAACTTTGTAAAATCATGGATGCGTTAAATATGCAAAAAATAGTCAATTTAAAACAATCATGAAAATAAAACCTCCATTTATTTCCAACACACTGTGAAATAAAAACTTTACATGATTACATTGTTTCTAAATCAGACTATAGGAATAATTAATAAACTAAGTACTAGCTACTGGCTTCCAGGTACTGCATCCCAATGGAATTCGCATGTGCCTCATGCTTTACCCTTGCTAGTGGCTTTGTCAGCGGATCTGCGACATTGTCTTCTGTTGGAATCTTGCATATTCTCACATCTCCTCTTCCAATGATCTCTCGGATGAGGTGATACTTTCTGAGCACGTGTCTTGACTTGTGATGCTCTCTAGGTTCCTTTGCTTGCGCCACGGCTCCTGAGTTATCACAGAATATATCGATCGGTCTCGAGATACTGGCAACCACTCTGAGATCCGATAGAAAATTCCTTAGCCAGACAGCTTCCTTTGCCGCATCAGATGCTACAATGTACTCTGCTTCTGTAGTTGAGTCTGCAATCGTGTCCTGCTTCGAGCTCTTCCATGAGATCGCACCTCCGTTTAGGGTAAAGACGTACCCTGACTGTGACCTGAAGTCATCTCTATCGGTCTGGAAACTAGCGTCAGAGTATCCGGTGACACTAATTTCATCCTCAGCACCTCCAAAGACCAAGAACATTTCCTTCGTTCTTCTCAGATATTTAAGGATGTTCTTGACAGCCACCCAATGGGGTTCACCTGGATTCTGTTGGTATCTGCTCGTAACACTTACTGAGTAAGCAACATCGGGCCTAGTACATAGCATGGCATACATAATCGATCCAATTGCAGAAGCATATGGGACCGATTTCATCTTGTCCTGATCTTGACTAGAAACAGGACACTGTGTTTTACTTAACACTATGCCATGTTGCATCGGGATAAATCCTTTCTTGGATTCATCCATCCTGAATTTCTTCAAGATTTTATCAATATACGTACTTTGGCTAAGCCCGATAAGCCGCTTAGATCTATTTCTGTAGATCTTTATACCGAGTATATAAGCGGCTTCCCCAAGGTCTTTCATCTGGAAACATTTGCTTAACCAACTTTTAACACTCTGTAAAGTCGGTACATTGTTTCCTATGAGTAGAATGTCGTCTACGTATAAGACCAGGAAGGTTACTATACTCCCACTGAACTTAGTGTAGACACACGGCTCGAACTCACTTTTGGTAAAACCAAACTCTTTGATTCGCTCATCAAAGTGTAAGTTCCAGCTTCGAGACGCTTGCTTTAATCCATAAATGGATTTTAGCAGCTTACACACCTTATTAGGATTCTTAGGATCTTCAAAACCCTCTGGTTGTTCCATATAGACGTCTTCTGTTAACTTTCCATTCAGAAAGGCTGTCTTGACGTCCATTTGCCAAATCTCGTAGTTAAAGTACGCTGAGATGGCCATAAGAATCCTAATTGATTTTAACATGGCCACTGGTGAAAAGGTCTCATCATAGTCAATGCCATGAGTTTGCGTGAATCCTTTTGCAACCAGTCTGGCTTTGAAGGTGTGTACGTTCCCATCCATGTCGGTTTTCTTCTTGAAAACCCATTTGCGTCCAACAGCCTTACAGTGTTGTGGCAAATCAGTCAACTCCCAAACTTGGTTGTCGTACATGGATTGCATCTCGGCCTTCATGGCTTCCTGCCATTGTTCAGACTCACTGCCTGACACAGCTTCTCCATAGGATGTAGGTTCATTTAAGTCTCCACTATCTTGAGAGACTAAGAACCCAAGATACCTATCTGGTTCTTGTCTTACCCTGCTGGATCTGCGAAGGTCCTGTGTTTGCACTTCCTCAATCGGCTCTGATTGAGGTTCAACATTGTTATGTTGAATTTCTGGCTCAACAACTGGTGTAGTGCTTTCTTCGTCTACTACCTGTAGATCTACATCCTTTCTGGTGTTCTCTAGACTGAGAAACTTTTCTTCCAGAAATTTTCCATTTCGAGCAACAAACACTTTGTTCTCTTCAGGGTTGTAGAAATAATATCCCACGGTGGTCTTGGGATATCCAACGAAGAAACACTTGTCGGATTTGGGTTTGAGTTTCTCTGAGGTGGGTCGTTTGACGTAAACCTCACAACCCCAAATTTTCAGAAAAGATATGTTGGGTTTCTTACCCTTCCATAACTCATATGGAGTCTTTTCTACCGACTTTGTTGGCGCTCTGTTCAGTATGTGTGCTGCTGTTTCGAGCGCATGTCCCCAGAATGATATTGGCAGTGAAGAATGACACATCATCGTTCGTACCATGTCAAGCAACGTACGATTTCTCCTTTCTGATACACCGTTCATCTGAGGTGTATACGGAGGTGTAAGTTGGGATACAATCCCACACTCCATCAGATGATTGTCAAACTCATCACTGAGATATTCGCCACCACGATCTGACCGTAAGAACTTGATCCTCTTGTCAAGTAGATTTTGTACTTCATTCTGATATTCCTTGAATTTCTCAAAGGTTTCAGATTTATGTCTCATCAAGTAGACATAACCATACCTACTGAAGTCGTCAGTAAAGGTAATGAAGTACCGGTATCATCCTCTTGCTACATGACTGAAAGGTCCACACACATCTGTGTGGATTATTTCAAGCAAGTCAGTAGCCCTTTCATTTTCATTGTTGAAAGGTTGCTTTGTCATTTTGCCAGATAAACAAGATTCGCAATTATCAAAAGGTTTATAATCGAAATTGCCAAGAAAACCTCCTTTCAGGAGTAGTTCAACGCGTTTCTTGTTTATATGGCCCAAACGACAATGCCAGAGGTAAGTCTGATCCTCAATATCCTTGGATCGTTTACTTATATGATAGATTTCACTACTGTTGTCTTGTAGATTTACAGTATATAGACCATTTACGGGTGTAGCCTTAAAATAGAAAATATTATCTTTAAAGACTGAAATCATTTTATAATCATATTTATAATAAAAACCTTGGTCTACTAATAAATCAAAAGACAATACATTCTTAATCATGTTTGGAATATAATAACAATTATCCAGTTCCAAAACTAGACCCGAGGGCAAACTAAGACTATAAGATCCCACGGCTTCAGCAATCAACGGAGTGCCTTCGCCAACTCGTAGGTTCGAACGGTCCTTCCTCAGAGTCTTTCTTCTAGTGAATCCCTGTAAATGATTACAAATGTGGTTACCACTGCCTGTATCAATTACCCATGATTCATAAGAAGTGATTAAGCAATCTATCATAAAGATACCTGGAGCATCGGGTAAACCGATCTCTATCTGGTCGATATTCATCGAGTGCTCGCAAATATCTTCGCTGCCACACTCTGGGCAACTCAGATCTCCCAGCTCATCAATTATATCAGTGTCCATGAGATTTGCAGGTTCGGGTACTGGCTCTAGACTGGCCAGTATATCTTCATGAACTTTATCCACGTCATTCTTCGGTTCCTTCATGTAGGCACTAGCTGTGTCCTGAACTTCCTTTGTGAGGGAGAACCACATGAGGTATACTAACTCCTCCTGAGTCATCTTGTACCCCAGACGTGATAAACATTTAAAAAGCCTTCTCATTTCAATAAGATGGTTTTTAACTGACTGACCCTTCTGTAGCTTCAGGGAGAGAATCTCTTGCATGATCAAAAGCTTGCCCGTATGCTTGTAGAAACCTAACTGGTTTTCTACATTTTTTACGACCTCGTGACAGAATTTCACTCTTAAGTCTCCCGTGAACTCGGGTGACATAGAGAAAACTAGAATGGACATTACATCCGATTCATCTGCCATGAATCTGAAATACTCAGCAAATTCCTCTTCAGGGGCATTGCTTTTGGGTCGTGACATGGGCTTATTGATCACATAAAGCTTACCCTGGGCACTCAAAACATTCTGTAAGTGCAACTTCCAAACTGGAAAGTTCTGGCCCGTAAGCTTCCACTTGCCCGTAATAAGGCGAAGTGATTCCTCAGGTGAATAAAACGGAATGCTAATTGGAGACATCTACAGAAGAATATAAATTCCAATTTAGTTTATAATTATATAACTCTAATAAATTATTACCCTTAAAATAAATTTATTAGACTAGAATCCATATTTCACATGTGTCGGGAAGCATGTGATCATGTCAGACAGACTCATGCGATTTATGGTAGGTAAAACTATACCAATCGTATTCTAACTCGATAATACGACTTCTAGATCGTCGGGACATCGGATATTAATAGTCCGTGCATATTTAGTCCCTCTAGTGCATTTTGGCCTGGTACCACCCAGTGAATAAATAATTACCAAAATAGATTGCACCACCCGGGACCTGGACAAACTCTGGCCGGTACCACCCGGAGATAATTCGCAGAGTTTTATCTCCCTCTAGTTTCGGTTTGAACACGGACGTTCATAGTGTGTGCACTTACAACGCCCTATGTACCTTACACCGGAGGTGTCCCTAAAGTGGGTTGCACTTACTAATCTATGATTTTAACAAGGGTCAAAAATGCCAGTTTTTCAAAAACTTTGGATTTAAACACAAACTGTATTTTATCCAATTTAAAACTTTTATATTTAATTTAAAAGACGTAACTACGTAATATAATTAAATATAAACAACCACGCATACTGAATAATTGTAAACAACCACGCAGTTTAAATAACACGTCATAGTCAAAAACCCTTAACTATTGTCGTTTTGTGAGCCAACACAAAACGACGGTCCAATTCCTAAGTGATAAGTCTTCTCGGTGCTCCCACTGGCTCCAAGCTCCATGATCACCTTCTTGACTCCGTCTTGAGATCTCCTTTTAATTAAAATTACAATATATAACCGGGTTGTAAATGGCACGCAGGCCTCCCGCAACAACACACATAATAATTAAAATAAAACACGGGTCACAAGGGTTTTGACTATGACTTCATATAATAATTAAAAACCAACTGGAGATAATTATTACTAATTAATTTAATCGTGAAAACCTTTAAGCTTATCCGGTTAAAAGGTTTCCTTATCAAAGACTTTTCCGGAAACGGATCTCACGCGGTGATCCATTATCGAAAAACAATCGAACGAAAACTAAACGATTCGAAATCCGGTACCGATGGCAATGACCGAAATAATCACCACCGATACCGGCCCGAACTTCATTCGACTTCCGCGGAACGCCGGCGACAGCAGCGGCTCGAGCGCCACCACCGCCGCCTGTCGGTTTTTGATCGTGGCCGACGCCACGCTAGCCAACACCGCCGCCGTCCCCTGTCTGATCGGAAAACAAGAACCGGCGGTCGATACCCCTTTGCGGTGGTTATCGACCACCGCCACCACCATAAATACCATCGTCGTAGCCGGCGGTTAATCAAACGAATCACCATCGCCACCACCACAATAAACGGTGGTGTGGCGGTTGATTGGGAGCACGACGGCAGCAGCGACAGTCGTCACCACCACCGCCGCCTCCTGGTCGCGATTGGTAATCAACTCGATCGACGACGGCAACAATCGGCTGCCACCGCCGACCGGCGTTCAAACACCCAAACGCCGCCACCACGTCACTGTGGTGCGGCATTAGTCGCGATCGGCAGCGGCTTTCGCCACCACCTCCATCGCTTATCATCGGAACCACCACACGACTGTGTGGTGGGTTTTGCGTTTAACAGCCGCCGTCACCACGGTGCTGTGGTGCGGTCAACGGCCATCGCCGCCACCACAGGCTGTGGTGCGGTTGGCCTTGGGTGCGACAGCCGGCGGTCACCACGAGCTGTGGTTCGGCCGTCGGTGGTTTACTTGGTGGTTCGATCGACTAACTGTCGTCGTTCCACCGGTGATTTCCATTCGACTTTAGGTTTTTATCAAAAAGATTCAATTTTTAAAAAACAACTATATGAATAAAAATCAAAACTTTTAAAACCTAATCAGTTTATCAACCTGATCTGCAGGCTTTGGAAAGTGGCTCTGATACCACTGTTGGGGATCGTGGCGTACAAACGCGCAGCGGATAACAAAAACTCGATCCCCAAACGAGGATCCAATCCCAAACGATGCAGATACAATCAAAAAGGGTGTTTTTGACGATTTACCTTTATGTGATTGGGTTTCCGGAAAGCTGGCATGGGTTACACCGCTACTGGCACCACGCGAGAAGGTTGATAGACCACCACCAAGGATTACACCGAAAAACGAACGCGATTCCCTCCTGGAGAAAAACGGCGCCGGTAGAGAGAGAGAAGGGAGAGAAAGTTTTATGGGTTGTGGGATTTAAGACTGAATTCAATCAACCAAACTGATACCCCTAACCCCTTATTTATATGGATAAATCTTTAAGAGTTTTATTCCATATAAAATTCTTTGGTAATTATCTTCAAATAATTTCCATAATTAATTAATCTTAATTAATATATAAATAGTTTAACTAACTATTTATTTAAAACTTTCTCATTAAATAATTAATAAACAATTAATTATTTCTCTCACGTAATCCAAACGTTCTCATTTTGGCGTGCAGCGGTGTGACCTACTAGTGTCCTATAACATTGGATACGGTAACCCTGTTACTGTCTCGCACATAATCCTAGCAAATACCCTTCACTTTATCCGCCGTCTCTTGTATGATCTCGGGTCCCGCAAACTGTTTTTCACCCGCTTCCAACCAACACGTCGGCGTTCTACACTTCCGTCCGTACAATGCCTCGAACGGTGCCATCCCAATGCTAGAGTGGAAACTATTGTTGTATGCAAATTCCACTAGCGGTAGATGTGTATCCCAATTCCCACCAAAGTCAATCACGCACGACCGCAACATGTCTTCTAGTGTCTGTATCGTTCGTTCGCTTTGTCCGTCGGTTTGAGGGTGGTAGGCGGTGCTTAACTTGAGTTTTGTACCCAAGCCTTCTTGAAATCCATGCCAAAACTGGGAAGTAAATCGGCTATCTCTATCCGAGACAATCGATAACGGTACACCGTGCCTCCTCACGATCTCTTTTATGTAGAGTTTGGCCAATTGGTCCATGGGTAGGGTTTCACGCATCTCGAGGAAGTGGGCACTCTTCGTGAGTCGGTCCACGATCACCCAAATAGTGTCGTGACCCCTTAAGGTCCTCGGTAGTTTGGTCACGAAGTCCATGGTGATATGCTCCCATTTCCATTCCGGGATGTCCAAAGGTTGCAAACTCCCATAGGGCTTTTGGTGTTCCGCCTTGACTTGAAGGCATGTGACACACTTCTCGACGTAGCTAGCCACATCAAGTTTCATGACCGGCCACCAATAGTTCATCTTCAAATCTCGGTACATTTTGGTGCTCCCGGGATGTATGGAATACTTGGACTTGTGGGCATCGTCCAAGAGTAATTCCCGGTTGCCCCCAAGCTTCGGTACCCAGATTCGGCCTTGAAATAGTTTAAGTCCGCGGCTATCTTCGGTCAATAACTCCTTTTGCTTCACCATCACCTCATCCTTGAGGTTTTCTTCTCGAAGGGCTTTCGCTTGACTCGCCTTGATCCTTTCCATCAAACTTGACACCACGCTAATCCGGTTAAGGGTCACACCAACGCTATCACCATAGTTCTTACGGCTCAAGGCGTCGGCGACTACGTTCGCCTTACCGGGGTGGTACAACAATTCGCAGTCATAGTCCTTTAGTAGCTCGAGCCATCTCCTTTGTCGCATGTTGAGCTCCTTTTGGTCGAAAATGTGTTGGAGACTCTTGTGGTCGGTGTATAGGGTACACTTGGTCCCGTAAAGGTAGTGTCGCCACAATTTTAACGCAAACACCACCGCCGCTAACTCCAAATCGTGCACCGGATAATTCCTCTCGTGATCCTTCAATTGGCGAGAGGCATAGGAAATCACCTTGCCTCTTTGCATAAGCACGCAACCTAGACCCATCTTCGACGCGTCGCTATATACCACAAAGTCCTTCGTCCCGTCCGGTAGCGACAAGATCGGTGCTTGACATAACTTCTTCTTGAGCGTTTGAAAGGCCTCCTCTTTTTTGTCGGTCCATAGAAACTTGGCGTTCTTCTTCGTTAGCACCGTAAGCGACGAAGCGATCTTCGAGAAATCTTGAATGAACCTTCGGTAGTAACCCGCTAAGCCTAGAAAGCTTCTTATTTCTGACGGGTTCGTTGGCGACTTCCAACTCATCATGGCCTCGATCTTTGCCGGATCCACTTTGATCCCGTCTCGCGACAACACATGGCCTAGAAATTGTACCTCGTGGAGCCAAAATTCGCACTCGGAGAATTTGGCGTACAATTTCTCGTTTCTAAGCACGCTCAACACCTCTCGTAAGTCTCGTTCATGTTCGGCCTCATCTTTGGAGTAGACTAAGATATCGTCTATAAAGACTATAACTGACTTATCTAAGAACGGTCTACACACTCGGTTCATCAAGTCCATGAATACCGCCGGTGCATTGGTTAAACCGAACGGCATCACCAAGAACTCGTAGTGCCCGTATCTCGTCCGGAAAGCGGTCTTTGGTACGTCGTCCTCTTTCACTCTCACTTGGTGATACCCGGATCGTAGGTCGATCTTTGAGAAGCACCCGGCACCTTGTAGTTGATCGAAGAGGTCGTCGATCCGAGGCAAGGGGTATTTGTTCTTTACCGTCCTCTTGTTTAGTTCCTGGTAGTCGATGCACATTCTCATGGAGCCGTCCTTCTTTTTGACGAAAAGAACCGGCGCTCCCCACGGTGATGAACTCGGTCGAATAAACCCCTTCTCGGAGAGTTCTTGCAGTTGCGTCATCATCTCCTTCATCTCGGTCGGAGCCAATCGGTACGGAGCGCGCGCTATCGGGGCCGCTCCCGGCGTAAGGTCAATGTGAAACTCCACTTGGCGTTCCGGTGGTAGCCCGGGCAAATCCTCCGGAAAGACGTCCGGAAATTCCCGAACAACTTCTACATCGGCGATTTCTTTCTTTTCTAACTTAGTATTGATGACGTAAGCTAAAAAGGAGGTGCATCCCTTGGCTAGGCACTTCCTTGCCTTAACCATCGAGATGGTCGTGTAGGCGCCCTTCTTCTTATCCCCGTACACGGTAATCAATTTTCCGCTAGGCGCCGGTAACGTGACCATCTTCTTGCCGCAACCTATGTTGGCGTCGTGTGCGCGCAACCAATCGATCCCTAGCACTACGTCGAAACTACCGACATTCATGGGTATGAGGGTAGCGGAGAAAGGTTCTCCATCTAGCTCTATCGTGCACCCCTCAAAGCAATCCCGAACGGTCACAAGAAATCCGCCCGCTACTTCTACTACTAATGCATCAGATAAGGGAGTGGTAGGCATAGTGAATTTCCTAGCTAGAGTATCATGCACAAAGGAGCGTTCGGCACCCGTATCAAAAAGAACAAGTGCAGGTATGGAGTTAACGAGAAACGTACCCGATACAAGATCGGATGCCTCTCTCGCCTCCGTAGCCGTCATCTGAAAGGCTCGGCTAGTCACCTTCGGCGCCTTCTTGAACTTCGGGCAAGCATCCCGATAATGTCCCGGTTCCTTGCATTCATAACAAACCGCCACTCGGACTACGCAATCTCGAGCCAAATGACCCCTCTTTCCACATTTCCCACAAGCATCGCTCGCGGGAGGGTCACGTCGGCATAGTCCAAAATGCTTGCTTCGGCACCGGTTGCACCACTTTGCCTCATTCCGGTATCCGCCCCGCCTCCCGTCTTGGAACGTCTTGCTCGTTCGGGCCGACGCGGCGGCCTCCTCAAACTTCCTCTTTTGCCTGGCTTGGTAACCTTCTACCCGGGCTTGGGTGATATCATCCTCGATCCTCAAAGATTCCTCGATCGCCTCATGTAGGGTGGTGACCCTTGCGATCCTCACTGCCGATTTTATCTCGGCCGGTAACCCACGAGAATAAGCCTTGATTTTTGACTTCTCATCGGGAGCCAAGTGCTCCACCATGCCCAATTTCTCCAAAAAGTCCTTTGCGTAAAAGGAGATGGGATTGTTGCCTTTCTTCAGTCCTCGGAATTCGTCCTCGATCTTGTCAAGGGCTCACTCGCTACAGTATTTCTCGAGCATCTTCTTCTTGAATTCGGCCCAAGAGAGCCTAGCATACACCTCCGGCGTGAGGGAAGAGCGGGTCAAGTTCCACCATGTGAGGGCCTCGCCCTTAAGAAGGTGGGATGCGAATTTGACTCGCTGAGATGGGTCGCACTCGCTAGCCTCGAAGGCCATCTCCATCTCGCGAAGCCAATACAAGCAAACGACCGGGTCACTACACCCACGGAACTCCGGCGGCTTACAACCCAAGAAATTCTTGTACGAGCACCCCTTAGCCTTAGCCTTCCCTTTCTCTTTGTCCCCGGTGGTCCGGGTTTCCTCGGTGACCACCACTACCTCGGCATCCCCGGAACCATTCCCGGCATTTTCCCCCACCGCTTCATTTCGGCGTTGGCTAGCTTCACGATCCTCCAACATCTTCATGAAGGATTCTTGTTGCTTGCTCATGGCCTCGTTCACGGCCTTCATCACGTTATCTAGCATCCGCATCTCCGGGTTGATAAGGAGTACCCCAATCGATTGGAGGAAATTGTGCGTTCATAAACGGATTAGGAAACGGTTGATAAGGAAACAGTTGAGGAGCTTGTGAAGAGCTCCCGAGTTGATTGGGTTGTGAAGAGCTCCCGGGTTGAGGAGCTTGAGGATGAGTAATTGTGATACAAAAACCTTTCAGCGAAATTTCGACATCGTAATCGGGTGGATATTGTGGAGGGAACCCGGTGTGCGTAACGTCGACTTTGAAAGAGGGCTTCGAAGGGGTCTCGGGTTCCGCCCGACGTTTACATTTCGCGCGCCGTGATGAAGATCCGAGGTTTTGATCGTTTGGATTCATGATGTTTGAAGAGTGGGAGGTTTGAAGAATTGGAGGTTAAAGAGTTGAAGAATTGAAAGTTTAGAGTTGGTGTGAAAAAATAAGTTGGGTATAAATGGGTATTTATATAGGAGTAAAAAATGAAAAAAAAAAAGTAAAAAAGAAATTGAATTTTGACCGTTGGAGAGCTGTTTGGCAACGGCTCTCTGGAACCGCCAAGCTCCTTACCCGCCGGCTTGAAGACATCGCACACCCAACCCGATCAAACCCGCCGGGTCCGGCGGGCTTACTCGATGGAACCCGCACCAACCGGTGCGTGTAGCCTTATAGAACTCAAACACTAGGCTATTCCGAACTAAGAGAGTACGCTTTACAAATGATCCAAAAGCAATGTTTGCTAAACTCATGAGAACTTTTTCTTATATCTCATTTAAAAGATTATAAAATATTCTAGAAAATTCAGAGGTTCTATGCGGCAACACCACCTGAAACACCCTAAGGAACGGCCATGAAGTTAATAAAAGTTATTTCTCTTTAGACGAACAAGTGTATAAAGTTGTCAAATTAAAGGAATGCATCGATGAATTTTATACTTGATGGCATCTTGCTAATAGTTGTTTGGATAAATTATAAATCTGCTTTTTTGCTGTGAAAAAGTAGTTAAACATTTGAAAAGTTCGTTAATTAACCGAATAAAATAAGATTAAATTTTGTGAATCAACGTGAATCTTGCTAATTTTTAGAAAAAAATTAACGAGTAAATAAGTAAATTGCAATAATTATTTTTAAAGAGCTTGTAACTTTTTGGGATAAATAGAATAAAAATTGTTGTACTTCCAATAAGAAAAAGTTACGAATTTTGTTTGATTTGTAAAATGAAATTTGATTGAATCGAAAATCATCCAAACAATTTAATTTTGAATAAACTGGAATGAAATTTGACTTAAGCAAAGAAATGATGAATTCTTTAAATGGTGGAATTCAATTAAAAGGATTTGATCAAGTTCATTTTGCAAACCGAACATCACGAAGGAATCTGGTCAAATGACTTTGTCATTCTAATTCCATCAAATCCCTTTGAAGTCCGCAAACCAAATGACGCTTAATCACTTACTCTCTTATTCATTAATGTTAGTATACAAATCGACTTTTCTCCTCTACATGATTCACACAATTGAGAATTCATCTACAAAACGTTGTTGATAATTTGTTCGCTCTAGCAAGGAAAACATTATGCCAGCGCTTAGTTAGGGGTGTTTGGCATTGCTTATCTAAGGGGCGTATTGTTTATGTAAAAAATTACACAACTCGATGTCGTAAGAAACTTGTGTGAGGCTTAACCGTCGAGAGAAAGAAATTACAATCAATGATAAGTGCGGAAAAGTAAAATGAGACAAATAATTTGATGACGCAGGAAAAACCTCGCGACGGAGGAAAAAACCTGCGGTCGACCTAAAAGATAAGTCGACAGAGCACTATGTTCACCAATCAGGGGTGATGTCCTTCAGGTATACAGCTTTGGTCGTACGATTACAATTGAGAAAACTATGAAATCGAATGTAAATTACAGATGATTCTTAAAAATGATTGCTATAGAACTTGTGAGCTTCGGATAGACTTCGTTCCTTGTAATGCTGGCTTGATTCTTCTTTTATAGTAGCTTGATAATAACGGTCTAACGGTACTGTGGCTCATCAATGATTAAATCGTAACCGTCCAACGTTATTGTCTTTAATTAATGCTTGGAGAGTAACTGTCCAACGGTACTGCTGAGAGTTAATGTCTAGATTGTAACTGCTGCGAGAATCTTGCTTGTAACGGTCGATCTTGATGCTGTCGAACGATACATAACTTACGACTTGCTCATTGTAATGATGTACTTCAACGAGTATAGCATAGTACTCAATTTCAGATTTCCTCAAAGGTGGACAACTGTTAGATATGATAATCAGCTTACCTGCATCAAACATATAAACTTTGTATATTTATTCGTTAGTATTGTCGTACGATATTATTGTCGTCGTTCGACTTATTCGATGTATATGTTCGATGTTTAATGATCTTTGTTCGATAGTTCTTTTAGGTTTTATCTCAGGACCTTATCTTAATACAGGAGCATTGTCCTAATGGTTATCTTACGATTATAGTCGGTTGTCGTGCGATTGCGGATTTTTACCCTAACAATTTGCCCCCAAGATTTAGAAAATAATTCTAATTTTATCTAAATCTTTAATTCGCTGGTCAAAGAGTAAAAATACGTTGTATAACGGTCGAATAAACGTTGATAATATAGCCGTTATCTAGCCGTTACCCTGGACGCGTGTCTTCTAACGGCTAGATGATGACGCGTGGCACGATTATCTTTGATGACTCATTTGATTTAGTTACTATAAATAAGGCGTTTGATAATTAGAAAAGATTTTACAAATCTTCTTAATTTCCAAATCGATTTTGCGAGATCGTAATCCGACCCTATTTTCGGCAAATATTTCGTGCGACTAGGCTTTATAAGGTACCTCATTTTTCCCTGTTTCATGCGTTTGAAGTCAATAGCGAAGAAAAGTAACAGAGGTTTAGATAATCTTAGGTTTACACGTTTGAAAAATAGTCTAGGTCGAATAGATTTCATTATGTCAAGCGAGACTAGGAGTTCGATTACTGAAAATCTAGAGGTAGAAGAGTTAAGAGAGTTAGCCGGGCTTCCTGAGGGTGCCTTGGTGAGGGTAGCTGGAGAGATCCGTCCGGCGGATGCTCCGATGGGCTTCTTTGCCCTGTTTGAGTATCCGTTCAAAGTCGGATTTCGATGGCCATACTCTCCCTTGGCAAGGGCGTTTATGACTCGTTTTGATTTGTCTCCGGGACAATTGATGCCCCAATTCTGGCGTGTCGTCCATGTAATCGAACGGGTGACTAGAAATTGGGATCGCCCTGCGTTCTCGGTCGACGATCTCTTATCTGCCTACACTGTGACTCGCTCTCCCTACAACCGTTTTGGGTTGTTTCCAAGGGGAGAAGCGATGCCATGTTGGTCCATGGTACCCAAGTAAACAATCGAGGATGGAAGGCCAGATACATCTTTGTCCAAACGTCCTCGGTCGTAGGCGAGGAGTCGTGGGTCGTCCCTGAATGGAACAAAGGCGGTAATATAGCTTACCTTGCTTTTCTTCAGTTTATTTTAAATTATTTTTTGTTTATTAAGTCTTTGTTTTCTTCTTGACAGCGATCGACTTCACATTTGAGGAGACCACCGAGGCGATTGAACGCTTCTTGAGTTACAGTGTGACCGATCGGAAGTATCGAACGTCAAGAGGGGGTGACGAGAGTGACGTCGAGCCTGAAGTACAGATAATCGAGGAAACAAATATGGAAGGTAGATATCGTACGTTAGTATTCTCGTTTATAGTAATTTATTTTGATTCTAACTTCTCTTTTCTGTATAGGCTCAGCTTCTAAGAAGGCGTCAACGATGGAAGCAGCTGCTCGTGCTGCTAAAAGGAAGGCTGCTGCCCAAGAAGGTTTGGTAGCTAAACGTACGAGATCGTCGTACGTTTCCTTGGATACCCCACCTAAGGATGCCGCACGCAAGGCTGAAGGTGGGATAGAAGCTGTTCCTCTTAGCTTCGCTCCTCCTGCAAAGGGAGCGGGTTCGTCGAAGGCCGACAAGGGGAAGGAGAAAGAGGGATCTGGTCTTACGACCATGACAATCCAGATCCCCTCTGACTTCATGGTGGATGATGTGATTAGGACGGCGGCTACTTTCCCAGTTCTGGAGCAGTTTCACGTCCCTGCTCAGAAGGCGCGCATGGAGGAGGCCGACATCGAAGACCTAGATGCCTCCATCGCGGGTATCTCCTTCTTGGTAAGTCCCTGTCGTACGTTTTTGCTTTCATTTTACTTGTACTGCTTCTAATCTTTTTCTTTTTTCTTTGTATAGGCCCTCCAAACTAGTCTTAGTCTCCATACGCGGATGGCTAAGATCAAGGAGGAATTAGCATCGAATCAGAACGACGCTAAATTGGCCAAGAAGGAGGCCGACAAGGCCAAAAAGAAGCTGACCCAACTGACCGACAAGATTAATGCTAAGTCGGTCCAGATTGGGGACTTGGAATCCAAGCTGGAACTCAGCGAAGGGTTTCAGGTCCAACAGCGAGAACGGCTGAAATTGGCCTTGGACCATGTGAAGGAGCTGGAGAAGGAGCTATTGGTCGTTCGACGGGAGAAGGCTGAGAGAGAAGAAGCGTTGTCGTCCAAGATCCAGGAGCTGGAAGATGATGCCGCTTTGGTCCGTGTGGTCGCACGTACTGCAGTCATGCGACGTGTAGCTGCTGGGACCGTGACGTCTAAGATGGCGAAGGACGAGGTGGCATCTTTCATTCAGGCGATGGGTTCCGAAGATCTCCTAGACGAGGAAGATCTGAAGAATTTGGACGAAGAAACGGCTGCTGAAGATAAGCCTGCTGAAGTCAAGGATGCAGGTGTCGAGGAGGAGGTTCCTGAAACCTCTGGATCCGCTCCTGCACATCCTCAGGGGACTGAAGAGGTTCCTGTCGTAGATCCATCTTCCTCTGTCGCTCCTTTAGAATAGCTTTTATCTTTGTAATCGTAAAATTTTCTTTGTAATTTGCCATTTTTAGGCAAAAAATGTTTAATGAATGAAATTTTGTTTGAATATCGTGCATTACCATTGTTGTTATGACTTACATATCGTGCGTTGTATCTTGCGTTTTTAGCTTGTAATCGTGCGTTTTAGCTTATAATCGTGCGTTTTAGCTTTTTTGCATGCGTTTGTTTTAAAGTTCTTAGACTTATTGTAGAAACGTTTCTTTTGTACTCATGAGAGTATTCGTGCGACTGGCGAGTTGACTTGCGCTCTTGCGACATAATCGTGCGTTATAGCGGTTTTCTTGCGATCCATGCGATTTTTGTCGTGCGATTCCTGCGATAAGCATGCATTTAAGTCGTGCGATACTTGCGTTAATCGTGCGATCCATGCGATTTATCGTGCGATACCTGCGAACAAACATGGTTGCTAAGGGGTGGCCGTTGGTTTGACCAACGGCGCTCCGACGCTCAAGTCAGTAATCGGTTCAAGGAATAAATCATATGTAAATAGGTTTAAAAGTAATACCTTTTAAGGTGATGGGCGTTCCAACTTCGTGGGATTTCCATACCTTCTATCGTCGTAAGTCTATATGCTCCGTTTCCAATGACTTTGGAAATTATGTATGGTCCTTCCCATTTGATGGAAAGTTTTCCAGCGTTTGGCTCTTGTGTGTTTTGAAACACATGTCGTAAGACATAATCTCCAACTTGAAAATTTTTTGCCTTTACCTTTTTGTTGAAGTGTCTTTCGACAATTCCTTTCTGTGCAGCCATCGTTCGTAGTGCTTTCTCTCGGAGTTCTTCTAAAGCGTCAAGGTCGTAAGATAAATTTATTGCATTTTGATCATACGTGCGACTTCTGGCAGTTGGTATTTGAGCTTCGATTGGCAAGACTGCTTCGCATCCATATACTAGAGAATATGGAGTTTGTCCAGTTGATGCTCTAGGTGTCGTACGATTTGCCCATAGGACAGATGGCAATTCGTCTACCCATTTTCCTTTTGCTCCTTTCAACCTTTTTCGGATTGAATTGATGATGACTTTGTTGCTCGACTCTGCTAATCCGTTAGATTGTGGATATCTCGGAGTTGAAGTGATTAACTTGATTCCTCGTTTTTCACAGAACGTACGAGTCTTATCACTTATAAATTGTGAACCGTTGTCGCACATGATTTCAGCTGGTACTCCGAATCTATAAATGATATTTTTCTGAATAAAAGATATGACTTCTTTATCCCGGACCTGTGAGAAAGCACCAGCTTCTATCCATTTCGAGAAGTAATCGGTAAGCACGAGTAGATAGACTTTTTGTCCAGGGGCTGGAGGTAATTTTCCCACGATGTCCATTCCCCATCGCATGAAGGGCCATGGAACTAGAACAGAATGTAAAGGTTCAGATGGTCGATGGACCATACTCGAATGTTTTTGACATGCGTCGCATCGTTGGACGTACGTTATGGCATCCTCTCGTAGAGTAGGCCAATAGTAACCTTGTCGTGAGATTCGGTTAGCAAGACTTCTGCCCCCTGTATGATTCCCACATTCTCCGTCGTGCATCTCTTGGAGAATTTGATTGATTCGTACCTTACTTGTGATGCATCGTAGGAGAAGTCCCGTCGTGGATCTTCGATAAAGTTGATCTTCAAAAATTATATATCTTGAAGCTTTCGACCTTGTCTTTCGAGCTTCCATTTTATCTTCAGGTAGTTGGTCGTGCTTGAGGTAGTTCCATATGTCGAGCGACCAATTGTAAATTTCTTCGTTCATCTGTACTTCATCGTTTGCCGCAATTGTTGGTGTTGTGAGATGAAGTATTGGGATATTTTCCATAAATGGATCATGAAATGCAGATCCCAGATTGGCCAGTGCGTCCGCTTGCATATTTAGATCTCTTGGTATTTGCTCGATCAGGAACTGTTCAAATCGTGCGATTCGATCTTTAACGGCTTTGAGATAACTCATCATTTTTGAGTCTTTTGCCTGAAAATCTCCATTTACTTGGTTTACGACCAGCAAAGAATCGCTTCGAACGTGCAATTGTTTTGCCCCCAGTCTAAGAGCAATATCTAGTCCTGCGATCAAAGCTTCATATTCTGCTTCATTTTTTGTGCTTTGAATTCGCATCGTACGGAGTATACTATATTTCCCCCTTGTGATGATTTTAAGACAATACCTAATCCACATCCTCGTACGTTCGAGGAACCATCAACGTAGAGTATCCAAGGCTGGTTGTCTGAAATCATCACAACTTCGTCGCACGTCGTGGGTTCCAATCCTGGAGAAAATTCTGCCACAAAATCTGCTAGTACTTGCGATTTGATGGCCGTCTTAGGTTTAAACTCAATGTCAAACCCACTTAGATAAATGCTCCATTTGGCTAGTCGTCCTGTCAGTTCTGGTTTTCGAAGCACCGTCTTGAGTGGATAATTGGTCACAACAATGATATGATGTGACTCGAAGTAATGCCTTAGCTTCTTTGCTGCCGTCATAAGACCTAGTAGCAATTTCTCCATTGATGTGTACCTGGTTTCTGCGTCGAGGAAAGATTTGCTGACATAATAGATTGGTTGTTGTCGTTGATCTTCCTCTCGTACGAGTACTGCACTTGTCGCATTTTTGCTCACTGCCAAGTATAACTGTAGACTTTCTCCTTCGACTGGTTTTGTCAGCAGTGGAGGTGATGTCATATATTGCTTCAGTTCTTGCAAAGCTTTCTCATGTTCGTCTGTCCACAAGAAGCCTTGATTCTTTCGTAGGACATTATAGAACAAATGGCATTTATCCGATGATCGTGAAATAAATCGGGTTAAAGCTGCCACTCGTCCTGTTAACTTCTGGACTTCTTTGACATTTCTTGGAGATTGTATCTCGGTGATAGCTTTGACTTGTTCTGGACTTGCTTCGATTCCGCGTTGCGTCACCAAGTACCCCAAGAATTTTCCTGCTCGTACTCCGAAGGAACATTTTGTTGGATTGAGCTTCATCTTGTATTGTCGTAGGATATCGAAGGATTGCTTTAAATGTGCGACGTGATCGATCGAACGTTCTGATTTCACAAGCATGTCGTCGATATAAACTTCCATCGTTCGACCAAGATGTTCCTTGAACATCATGTTAACCAATCTTTGATATGTCGATCCTGCATTCTTGAGACCAAATGGCATAACTTTGTAACAGTATATGCCTTTGTCTGTCATGAATGCGGTCTTCTCCTGGTCGTCCGTGTGCATCAATATTTGGTTGTATCCTGAATATGCGTCCATGAATGTTAACAATTCATGTCCTGCTGTTGCATCAACCATGGCGTCGATATGAGGTAAAGGAAAAGGATCTTTTGGACAAGCTTTGTTTAGATCCGTGAAATCAATGCAGACTCGCCATTTTCCGTTCTTCTTTTGTACGACGACTACATTAGCCAACCATTCTGGATATTTGACTTCTCGGATCTTCCCTGTTTTAAGCAGATTGTCGACTTCATCGTTGATCACTTTATTTCTTTCAGGCGCAAACTTGCGACGTTTCTGCTTAATTGGCTTGAAAGTAGGATCCACGTTTAATTTATGCGATATAATGCGTGGATCTATTCCAACCATATCTTCGTGCGACCATGCAAAACAGTCTGAATGTTCCTGCAAAAAAGATATAATCGTATTTTTTATGTCAGGGGGGAGTGAGGCTCCTACGAAGACTTTTCGATCAGGATGTTCTGGATCAAGGACGACTTCTTCTAGCCGAAGATCGTCGTTCGATTTCCTCTCATCCTGGCTCTGTAATTGCTAGATGTCCTGCGACTTTGTCTTCATCGTAATCTTGTAACATTCTCGTGCGACTTTGTTCTCACTAGCAATTTCTTGAATTCCCCATAGAGAAGGAAATTTGATCTTCTGATGGTATGTCGAAGGAATTGCTTTCATCTCGTGGATCCATGGTCTTCCAAGAATAACATTGTAAGCTGATTGGCAGTCCACAACATTGAACTTTGTTTGTTTGTTGATGCCTTTGGCGAAGACAGGCAAGATGATTTCTCCGAGAGTGTTCATCGGGTCTCCATTGAATCCAATTAGAGTAGTACTTCGTCGTACGATTTCTGACCGTTCGATTCCCATGACTTTAAGAGTATCTGCAAAAATAACGTTAGCCGAACTACCTCCATCAATCAATATTCTCTTAGTCGAACAGTTTCCGATTGTCAACTGTATGACTAGAGCGTCATGATGTTTATGATGGACCCCCTGTGTATCGTCTTGGTCGAACGTGATTGCCATTGCATCGAGCTCTCTTTCTATCTTTGATTTGGCTTCTCCGGGGATAGGATGTTCGTCTGGACCATCTCGTGCATGTCGCTTTGCAGCTGAATACGTAAGTCCGTAAACTTCTGATCCTCCAGTGATGCAGTTTACGACTTTTGTATGAACCGGTGACGCTGGTCGTCCTTGCTCTTCTGGAATGAGGCCTTTTAGATGCCCCTTAGATTCCAAATATGAAATCTCCTTCTTTAAACTGATGCATTCATCCGTCGTATGACCATGATCATCGTGGAAGTCGCACCATTTGTTCTGATCTTTGTCCTTGCTTGGTTTATCAGATTTCTTTGGCCATCGTACGTTTGCATCGATCTTTCTTAGCGAATCCACCAAATCTTTTGATGTACCTGCAAAATTGTAAGTAGATAACTCTGGATATCGTATTTTAACAGTACCTTTGCCTGGTCGAGTTTTTGACTCATATCGGGGATTTCCAATCTTGTTTACTCTTTTTTGCTTAAAATCATGTTTTTGAGCACCAAGAGGTTTCTTTTCAGCAGAATGCTTTCGTCGAAAGAGAGCATCGTCCTCTATTCTCATGAAAGCTAGTGTTCTAGCTCGTACGTCGTCGAAGTTTTCTGGCGGATATTTCGTCAATTCCAGATATAATCCAGAGGAATCTTCTAATCCACGCTTGTATGCCTCGATTGCGGTTTTCACGTCGCAATTCTTTATTTCAATCATTGCTGCGTTGAATATGTTGAAGTAGTCGCGGATTGTTTCTCCAGATTTCTGTACGATATAGTACAGGTCGCTGGTCTGCTTCTCCATCTTACGACTGCTAGCAAATTGTCGAGTGAATTGGTTCACCAATTCTGCAAAGGATCCAATACTTTTTGGCTTTAGGTTGATAAGCCATTGTAATGCTGCTCCTGTTAGAGTTGATCCAAAGCTTTTGCACATGCAAACTTCTTGATATTGCGCCGGTATAGGAACTGTCCACATGAGTTGCTTGTACTGTGCTATATGTTCGACCGGATCTGTGATTCCAGAATATTTTGTTGCGAAAGCTGGGATGGTATATTTCTTGGGAACGTCAACAAGAGCTAATTCATCAACGAACGGTGAGGCCTGAAATCCAGTTTTAGGTTCGACTTCGACGGGTACTGCTGCTCCGGGTAGCTTTGTGAGTAATGCAAACAATTTTTGATTCTGTTCTTCCAGGGATTTCAGTCGTACGTTCAGAGGATCTTCAACGTTTATTGGGATTGTTGGAATACAACTAGAAGAGATTCCGGTACTGGGTGGTATTATCGTATGAACGGTGGAACTAGCAACTGTGGGTATATGACCAGGGATAGGAATTTGTTGGGATACATTGTTAAAAGGCTCGAACGTGAACATGGGTGCTCCTTGAGGCATAGGAGGTGGACCCCGAGGCATAGGTGGCGGGCCATGAGGTATTGGTGGTGGAACCTGTGGTAAAGACGGTCGTACGTTGTTGTATTGTTGGTTCACAGTTGAAAATGGCATTGAGGCATTGAACTGTGGTCGAGGTGGTGGTCTTAGGTGTTGAGGAGGATATGGAGGAGGAATAGACATTGGAATAGACATCGATGGTCCTGGCAAAGCTCGAAGACGTTGAATTTCGTTGTTAGCTTCTTGCAATTGTTGTTGGAGTGATGCTATGAATCCGTTATCCATTATCCTGCGCAAATAGCTCAAAGAGAACTCAAAGAAAAGGTTAGTACTAAGGCGCACTTTTCACCGAATGAAATTTTTCTCAAAACGGAGCCCCACGGTGGGCGCCAAACTGTTTATGTAAAAAATTACACAACTCGATGTCGTAAGAAACTTGTGTGAGGCTTAACCGTCGAGAGAAAGAAATTACAATCAATGATAAGTGCGGAAAAGTAAAATGAGACAAATAATTTGATGACGCAGGAAAAACCTCACGACGGAGGAAAAAACCTGCGGTCGACCTAAAAGATAAGTCGACAGAGCACTATGTTCACCAATCAGGGGTGATGTCCTTCAGGTATACAGCTTTGGTCGTACGATTACAATTGAGAAAACTATGAAATCGAATGTAAATTACAGATGATTCTTAAGAATGATTGCTATAGAACTTGTGAGCTTCGGATAGACTTCGTTCCTTGCAATGCTGGCTTGATTCTTCTTTTATAGTAGCTTGATAATAACGGTCTAACGGTACTGTGGCTCATCAATGATTAAATCGTAACCGTCCAACGTTATTGTCTTTAATTAATGCTTGGAGAGTAACTGTCCAACGGTACTGCTGAGAGTTAATGTCTAGATTGTAACTGCTGCGAGAATCTTGCTTGTAACGGTCGATCTTGATGCTGTCGAACGATACATAACTTACGACTTGCTCATTGTAATGATGTACTTCAACGAGTATAGCATAGTACTCAATTTCAGATTTCCTCAAAGGTGGACAATTGTTAGATATGATAATCAGCTTACCTGCATCAAACATATAAACTTTGTATATTTATTCGTTAGTATTGTCGTACGATATTATTGTCGTCGTTCGACTTATTCGATGTATATGTTCGATGTTTAATGATCTTTGTTCGATAGTTCTTTTAGGTTTTATTCAGGACCTTATCTTAATACAGGACCATTGTCCTAATGGTTATCTTACGATTATAGTCGGTTGTCGTGCGATTGCGGATTTTTACCCTAACACGTATTGACTTATTCAATCTGGAAAACAAATAAATATTTTTTTAGTGTTTGGATGGAGAAAAAAACTGCTTATTGCTTTGCCAAAAATAGGATAAAGAGTTTTTGAAAAATCATTTCATTCTAACTTATTGACTTATTTAAACCAACTTAACAGTTACATGTATGAGCAATCCTAAACACCTATTAGAAACCAACTTATCAACTTATTACGTTTTGGTACCGTCATAAGCTGATCCAAAGACTTTTTCAAAAACTCCGTTTTTAACACTATATAAGTTAATAAACACTTTTGAGAAGAAAAAAAAAGTTATTTTAAATAAGCAATCCCATACACCCTCTTTGAGGGCAGGAAGCTAGCCAGATGAGAGCATGAAAGTTGAAGTTACCTGGGATCTATAAATTTTTCATATTGTTGTTTATTTCATAAAGTATAATATTTTGAACTTGATCATATAATGTAACTTATATACCAACCGACTTTATAGGTCTAGTCATTCATGTTATGATTTGATATCAGATATCTATATTTTAAATGGATCGACAAATAACATACCGTGGACCAACGCTTATACAAAATCGCTTTATATCCTTGTGAGTTGAGACCACCTTCCATAACTGAAAAAGCCCACTAGCCTATGTCATCCATGTTGCATCAGTAATGCAAATCGCAAAGACCGCATCGACATATCAATTCATGTCAAATCAATCACATGATAAAAATCAAAGAATTTATACCGACCCAGTTGAACCACTAATGCAAGATATCTTTGATAAACTTGTAGTGATAAAAGATGCTTGCATGTTCAATTGTACTTGCTAAAAAGGTTTGTATTTGCTCAAAGATTATTAGAATGTTATTACTTTTAAATTCTATACTTAATATTTAAGTAATTAGTTATTAAATATATGTCAATGAAAATGAAAATAAGTTTTTAAAACTTGGTTTATTGAGAACTTGTAATGAAAGTATTTTGAAAGTAAAAACAAAAAAGAAAAAGTTGGAAATGTTGTAAAGGGGCAATCATAGTTATGGAAAAGGAAGGTTTGTTTGGGTTTCAGGACACATTGCATGTTGGAAGCTGATGGGACTCCTCTGCCCAACATCTACATTCAAGATTCTTCCCAAAAGAAACTATCTATGATTTTTACATTTTTTTTAAATATTGATTTTGATTTTACTAAAAACGGTTTACATCTTAATAGAACATCAAGCTAATCACCAACTTGGATATTTATTAATTAATGTTTTTGGATTTTGGAAGAACCGGCCTAAGGTGCTTAAAGAATTCTATTAAAACGTTATAGTCAGATCTTTTGAAATGCAACTATTTAATCTTAATAAAAGATAAGTTGAGTTTATTTTTACGAGGCGTTCCTAGTATCACAACCTTAGTTCTTCAAGTCTACTCTAAGTGCATTGTCTAACATCAAGAAGACAAAAATGCAACTAGTGGTCCATCAACAAGTTATGTTAAGAATACTTGTTTGACACATTTGAATGACAAATTATTGTTGGTAAAATTACAAGCAAAACAAAAACCAAAAGATGTGGTAAGATGTGGTAAACCTGCAAAATCATAGTACAATTTAGCATTCTAGTGTAAGATGTGGTAAACATGCAAAATCATGCTACAAAAATTGAAATATTAATTGTACATAAATAAATCAAGAGATGACTCCATTTAGTTGTTTTAGCTTCTTCTCTCCCATTTCTTTTCAGTGGAAGGAAATATTATGTCCAAGTTATTGCTGCTTTCGCTGCCTGAATTAAATATAGTACTAGCTAGATCAATTACTCCCGGATAATCAATATATGTAGTAGTTGATGATGGCCTTGGTTCGCTACTATTGGCACCACCGCTTCTTGAACCATGGATGTTCATAGGATCTATATTATAGGTTCTAGAACTAGAGAATTCATTTGATGACAAGACATCCATGGATGACTGGTTCGTATGAACATAAGTCATAGGTGTTGGTTGATGCTGTAAAGACTGAGTGGGTACAACCTTCGGCGACGATTGCATAGATTGATCTATAAGTGACATAGTGCATGTGTGATCTCCAAGATACGTTACTTCAAAAGTGTATGGATCATAATCGAGTCTTTGAACTTGCTTCTTAGCTGCACAATTGTATAGTTTTTTATATGTGCATTTATAGTATCCCCTAAAACACAAAGGTACATATAGAATTGTTAATTACAACATTTTATGTTCAAAACTTGAAAAGACAACTACCCTTACACCACATAAATGATTTCATTCAAATCATATTCAACCTCAATTATAAAAATTTGCTATATGTATGATTTCTTGATTGGATTTAGTGTATGTAATACACCATCAATTTAAGTTTTTTTTTTGGATAAGATTCACCTGGGTTTGCCCAGACTACATTCTTGGCAATTTTTACCGAGAACTAAAACATGCTCCCCTGGAATTAACACTCAGTGTCCCCTAGTTGCTCACCCCCAGATTCGAACTTGGGTGGATTTTCCCCAACACCAAGCCTTAACCGGTAGGCTGCCCCATTAGGGTTCACCATCAATTTAAGTTGATTTAAAAAATTATTAAATATTTTTATTCCTTAGAGCTAAAAATGTTAGACAACCTTTTTTAAGTACAACTTATTTTATAAACTAGATGATCATTTGGAGACTAAAATATTAAAAGAAAAATCATGTCAACTAGAGATGCACAATCGCAGTTATTTAAATGATTCGAAACCGGTTTTTAACCATTTGTTTATTCCAAAAAGTAATCGGTTTTTCCAATAGCCGGTTCGGATAAAAACTGGTTTTAAAGGTGAAATATAATATTATATGTAACCGGTTTAGGATAAGTAAAACGGTAATTTTTGGGCTTCATTTTTTGTTGTTATTTTTGGGGATGATTTTGTTGGGCTTCGTCTTCAAACTTCAATTTTGTTGGGCTCCAACTTCAAACTTCAATTTTTTATAAAATTAAATTTTAAAAAATTATATAAATATATAATTATATAGTATAAATACATATAAATCGTTTAAAGTTTCAATTAAAAAACCGGTTGTTATCCCCCGGTTAAAACCGGTTATCTATCCGGTAAAAAAACCAGTCGGCAAAATTACGGAAAACCGGTTAAAAAATATATGGACTGATTATTAAAAACCGGTTTTTGGAACAAATTTTATATTTCAAAACATATACTTTATGATAAAAAAAACATATATTTTATTAGGGGTGTTCATGATGGATGAAACGGGTAATGAAAATTTTGAGAACCATATGAATAGGGCGGATACCTAATTTTACTATCCGAAATCAAACCGCGCAGGACGGGTACCAAACTGAACCGAAAAGAAGGGGATACATACGGTTTGGTTCACGGTTACCCGCATATTGTTGAGCGTTTTGAGGTACACAAAATATATACTAGAAAATGAAGTTAGTTTGTGACAAACTAAAACAATTAACACTAAAAAATATGAGAAATGAAAATAAGAGTATGGGGATTGTCATCGATACGGGTATGCAAAAATGATCTAGACCAAAACTGATAGACAAACCAATGGCAGTGAGGGTAAACAAAGAAAATGCGGCATGTGATGGAGATTTTTTTAAGATTGTAATTTTTTATTATGAAGTACTAATAGATATATTTTTCTTAAGAGTGAATTGTGGATTTGGTCCCTGTGGTTTAATAAGTTTTTTGACCATCATCCCTAAAGTATGTTTATATTGGATATGGTCCTTGTGGTTTCATTTCATTTTAGCCATGGTCCTTCCGACTAACTCATTGGTTAACTCTGTTAAGTTAAAAATTATTTTAGTAATTTTCTATTCTTTTGCTTTTTTCTTGTAAAAAAATAAGAACAATATTTTTAAACACACAAGTTCATATATATATATATATATATATATATATCTATATAGAGGGACTTTCTTTTGTGAACTTTTTTTTGGTGTGAACTTGTGAACTTTCTTCAAAACGACGATTTCATAAGTTAAATTAATGAAATTGGTTTCATGAAATTGTTTAATATGATGAAATTATATCATATGATACATTTTTTGTTGAAATTGTTTCATATTTTGGTGGTTTTACGTGAAATCAAAAGGTTTTATAAAAATATATGAAACAGTTTCATAAGAATGAAAAAGTTACGTAAAAAATACCTAAATATGAAACATTTTCATCAAAAAATGAATCATATGATATAATTTCATCATATTAAACAATTTCATAAACCAATTTAATTAATTTAACCTATGAAATCGTCGTTTTGAAGAAAGTTCACAAGTTCACACAAAAAAAAAGTTCACAAAAGAAAATCCCTCTATATATATATATATATATCTAATGGTGTTAAAATAAATAATATAAGACCTTATTTTACTATTCAATTTTTTTATTAAAAAAATTAATTATATCACATATAATTTAATTAGTTTTACTAAATTAAATCATAAAAACAAATCTTATTCGTTAGCTTTAAATAAAATAATAAATAATTTTATGATTTGATTTGTTTAAATTAAAATTTTAATTACATAAAAACAATAAAACCATGTCATTTTTACCATTTGAATAAAATAATAAATTTTAGTGTATTTAATATAATTAATCGTTCAAAAAACTTAAATAATCAAATATAAAACAAGAAATTATCAATTTAATTATATTGTGTATAAAAACCTGATCTACATACACACACATACTTACTGTTAAAATTATTTATTTTTATTATTTTATTCAAATGGTATATGATATGCTTTTATTATTTTAATATAGCTAAAAATTTAATTTAAATCAATCAAATAATAATACTTTATTTTGCCGTTCAAAAAAATCATAATACTTTATCTTATTTTGTTTAGGGTGAATAAAGTTAGATATGATTTTATTTATTAAATTAAAAAATATTTAAATTATATATGATATAATTTATTGTTTAATTTAAAAAATCAAATCATAAAAAAAATCTCTTAATTTATTTATTTTGATATCATTAAATATACAATTTGTGTGTCTAAAAATATTATTTTTATTTTTATTTTACAAGAAAAATACAAAAGAATAAAGTATTATTAAAATAGTCCTTAATTTAACGGAGTTAGCGAAGGAGTTAGCCAGAGGTACCATGGCCAAAACGAAATGAAAACCAGAAGGACCATAGGTCCATAGGTCCATATACAAGATAAACATACAATAGGGACCATGGTCAAAAAAGTTTTAACCCACAAGAACCAAATCCACAATTTACTCTTTTCTTAATAAACTAAACATATATGGGGCTAGACAGGTATCTGCGGGCAGTAAATTTAGAGAACCGACCCCAACCCGCGACCCGGCGGGAACCCTTATTTTCGGGGGTTTCAAGTCACAGGTTGCCCGGATATCGGTTTTCTCGGTTATGAATCATACGGTTTGGTTAGGTTTTTCAATTTTTCAGTTTTTTTTGAACACCCCTATATTTTATATGTTTACTCTATACAAAATAATATTATCTAATGGGTGTTTATTTTTTTCCAACACAAGTTTAGAAAACGCAATGAATTTTTCATTCTGAACACTTAAGCTCGTGAAATCTCTTTTGAATGGAAAAACCATTAGAATTTATCACTTTGTATTATTAAGCCTCTAAAAGTTTTTTAATAAATAAAACCATCAGATTTTTAGAAGTTTGCTATCTATATAAGTTTAACCCAAAAAGCTACATGCAACTAACTAATAACATTTCAAAGAACAAATGAACAAATATCAGTTTGATCATTTTCCAAACCCTACGTCATTGGAACCTATCACCATCGTTCATTGTCTATCATCGCCCATCACTACCGTCATTGGCCCTTGTTATCGATCTCCTTATTTTTGACCATTTTTTTCGATTCTCCCTCTTTTTTGACCAGTCTATACACATTATTAAATTGTTATAAAAGAAGAAGAACTGAAAAAACGTATGAAAGAGCAGGATATTGATTGCATGGCCAATGTCGGTGATGGATAGTATAGAGAGCGAACGACGATGGGCGGTGAAAGGTAACAAGGGGGAGCAATATTGTTTAATGCGAGGAATTTGAATAGCATAAGGTTCAGGAACGATAAAACTGTTTTATGTTTTTTGGATTTAAATTATGTAGGTAAACAATTTTGTAAAAGGTTGATGATTTATTTCTTTCGGTTTTTTAATGGAAACTTGATTAGGAATTAATGATCTAACCTTGGGTATTTTGATCCGAGAATATCCTTTTGACCATACTTTCTCCAACTATACCCGTCCTCTGGCGAAACTTCTTTATTACCTATTTTAGGAGTCGATATCCTTATCGTTTCTATGTTTTTTTCTTCCTTCCTATGCATACACAAAAACAATAAAATGAAATTCAAATAAATATTAGTGTTTTTAGATACTGATATGAAGAAATCTCATCTGGAAAAATGGAAATGCTTGTTATGACTTCAAACTATCCAAATCATAGAGTGCCTAGTGATACTCTCAATTTTATACTACATTGCCACATTGAGCAAAATGGGCATGTGATTACTTATTAATCCAAACTAATACAAACACTAAACTCAAATATGATAATTTATTCTGTAAATACTAATTGATTCAAGACATGAGTGTTTCTTGTCTCAAACATTAAACTCATGCTATGAATACTAATTAAAAAAATGAAGTGAGGAACTAAGATTAACGTGAGAAGTGTTTATCAACCGTTAGATGCACATTAAGGTGAAATGTATCGAGATAAGAATTTAGGTTAAAAATATATGTAATTTTTATGTAATTTAGGTTAATATGAGAAGTGCTTATCAACCGTTGGATGCACTCAATGATCTAATTTTTATGTAATTTAGGTTAAAAATATATATTTTTACTCTTATGTCGTCAGTTCCCCCTACTTGTTTACGGCGGTTCCCATCAAGGATCGAGTACGTTTCCATGGAACCCCTCACCCTCTCGCTTGACAGTTGTTCCCTCACATATTGATTGTTATGTTACCACTAATTTTTGCAACTGTTGAAGTTATAACATTGGTTGATGGTTTTCTCAAATATATCTTAATTTTTTGTTCTTTATGTTCAAAGATAAATCATATCACATAATATTAAATGTATATAACATTTAAACCAATTCATTTTGTAGAAAATTATATAATATAAATAATTGAATAGCTTGATTAATTAACCAATATGGTAAGAAAAAATATCGAAACAAAACCTATCCTATTTGATTAACCAGGCTATTTAATTAACTTGCAAATAATATAAAACAAATCAGTTTTGGTTTAGGTGAATTATCCAGTTTCGGATATTCCTATACCCCAAGGGATCCCCATCAAGTAAATTTTCGGATCTGCCACCCGACAAAATTCATGGGTGGGCATGATACTAAAACAGATCAATGGTTAATTAGACATATTTCTTGCTTCTAACCCTTACTATCAGGAATCACACATTTATGATAAATATGTTACAACATTCATGATTAATAACACGTTCAGATCCTCATAAATACACCACATGTTGTGTTGTGGATGATTCTAGAAGCAAATTATAGGTCCTAATCCAACTTGCACATGTGTATGTATCTATGCATGTATATAAATAATGCATGTTTTTGGAGATTTTGCCTTATTTACCTTGTTCCTTGTCTTGGCGAAATCCTACACGAATTAGCTACCTCCGCCACCACATCTCCACCATCCAAATATTGGCCACCATCACCACGCAGGGGATGTTGTATGCTTTCCATCCTCGGCCACTCTGGCATCCCACCATTACCACCGGCCTCCACCTGCAATGACGGTTCATGGTGGCCATAGGTCGCCTCTAACTGCTCTCTTATCTCGTCGAAAACCCTTGTGATCTCATCACATGAGTTCACAAGATGATGCCGTTGGTTTGCTATTAATATGGGTAGGCTTGCTTCAAGATCTTTAACCAATTGGCACCCATGAAAGATCAAAGAAACAATATTTTCCATCTCGCTACTCGCAAAGTGATGGTTTGCTTAAAGAAAATATGGTGATCAAGTTTTTGTTGGTTTGATATGAATTTTTGGAGATAAATTAATAAATAATAATCATAAAATGAGTTTAAATAGTGGGGTTTGTTGTGTGAACATACAAAGAAAATTTCAAAATCTAAAATAGAGGGTAAAGGGGGTCAAGACTTTAGATATTGTTTGTTGTTTCTGTGTTGGTGCCAAGAGAGTTTTTGAAAGCTATAGTTTCTTGAAGTGATTAGTACTTCTATAACCTAAAAGTAATTTATACTTTGACTCACTATTTTAATGTGCAAATTATAAAAGATTAGGAATGTATGCCAATATTACAATATTAAAAATAGGGGAATTATAAATGGACCCCCTCAAGGGAAATAGGTAATATTATGTGAGTGTACAGGTGGGACCCAGTATGGAGGATCTACATTTATGTGAGTGGATAAAATGTCTATGGGAGTCCATATAACAACACCCTAAAAATATTGCATGTATAGTGAGACTCGACTAAGCAAGTAAGAGTCAAGTTGTACAGATTAAAGAATTATATAATAAATAATTAATTTATCAATGTTGCCTCATTTTATATTTAATTCTATGTTTATGTATATGAAAGCAACCAGATGGACAATGTCTTACACCCCAGTCGTCTAGTATACTTACTAAGCAACCTAGCACTAGTTTTTAAGATCGATGGAAGAATATAACATACCAACTTAAATAATATTGCTTTTCTTTGACATCTAATTACCACTCCGAACGCCTTATGGATACAGATCAATTTGTACTTGAAATATATATTAGTTTTCACGTTGATAAAAAGGTTAAACAATAGAAAATAGGTTTAGATGTTGACTCATGACGCATGAGATGATAACTTAAAAACTAATTGGTTTTATTTAATTAAAGTTTTTTGAGAAGAAAAAACGATATTAAAGTTTGTCATGACTACTAGAAAAGTGTGCATCGGCTATATATTGTTATGGTGTTACCCATTGTCACGATCGACCGACAAAACATTTGTTGTAGTTTTCCTTTCTATTGGTATATCAAATATGATTGCCAAAAAATAAATTAAAATAAAATTAGTTAATTATTATCATGTCTTCCTATATATAGATTGAACTTGATATGAAACTTTTTGTCTACATATAGTTAATTTCTGGTTTCTGCAACAACTAAGAAAAACTTTGAGATGTCTAATACGAAATTAGAACACTAATGAAAATTGTTAGAGATTTCAAAAACATCAAGGACGATTTATGTAATTCACTCTAATTTTTATAGTAAATTATATATATGGTCCATGTGGTTTATACTGTATTGCATTGTTTGTTCCTATTTTGAAATAGTTATGAAAAAGGCCCTGTGGTTTACATTAGATTGTACAATTGGCCCCTAACCCTAACTTCTTGTAAAATCAATTTGTTAAGCATATAGACCAATAGTGCAATATAGTGTAAACTATATGGACCAATAGTGCAACATAGTGTAAATTACATGGACCAACTGTGTAATATAATGTAACCACGAGTTCAATCAACCATAGCAAATAAACTCTGTAGATTTATTTCATATTCTTTTTATCTAAATGTTAAACATTATATTTTTTTAATTAAACAAATTTTTTAAAGGCATAGCGGCATCAGACATGAAGGGTTTTCTATACCCTAACTAGATTAATACGCAGCTGAAAAACAAAATTAATCTAGGGCAAGAAGGAAACAAAACCCTAAAGGATCTTAACTTAATAACTAAAAGCAACTTAAACGAATAAACAAATAATTAAATAACAAATAAGGAATACTAACCTTTTGAGAAAACTAATTTCTCACACGCGCATCGCCTTTGACGAAATGGAGGCAAGTACCCAACCGAGGATACCTCTAGTGGCTCACACCCACGAACCGATGAGAAAAAATGTTCGAACTCCTAAGGTCCCGTTAAACGAAAGACTCTTACAAGGAGTAGGAATAAGAAAGAGAGAATGAGTGAAGAGAAAGCTAGGCACCCCCTTTTATTTATACTAAAAGGAAGAAGATTAGGTTTATTCCTTGAGGCGATGTGGACACCGCCTTTTCTCTTATATGCCTAATACTTGATTAAAATCATATTTTAATCTTTCCCTTATAAGTCATATGGGACTAACACCACACGATGTATCGTTGTCCATCAAACGCCCTATAGAAACAATTATATATACGGCGTATTGAACTTCATATAATATTAACTCTAATTAATATTATTTCCCTTATCATTTCTCTTATCGGTTCAATGAGGGCAACCCAAAAAGGACTCTACTCTTGACGATAGTCTTTACCAATATAGTTATGATCTTGGACACTAAATCCAACAGTCTCCCAGTTGGACAAGTCATCAACTATACTTGGTCTAAGTCCATCCTAATTAACTAAGCAGAGAGTGCCATCCAATGCAACTGCTGAACTCCAAATCTTATTCAGAGACAGCCCTTAGATAAGTGATCAACTATTCCTTTGTTCTACTGATATCGTATGAACCCAAGACATGGATTTTAATCAATCTCTAGGTTCAATATTATGTTTCTCGATCTCTAATTAATTTTTACTATGTGAGATTACTGAATTGAACATATCAATTTAATCTCGGCCAGGCCCAGCACTTTAAGTCAACATTTAATCATCGAGGGGCCCATGGATATCGCTTTCTTGTTAGGCGAAAGGAACAAATAAACTTTGAATACATAGTACTAGTCAACTAATCATGTCATACTTAGCATATCCTTTATAATTGACAGTTACGTGCAACGTTTGAATAAGCTAAAGCATAACAGACTTGAAAAACTAGAAACTCCATGCATCTCCATTTTAAGAATAGAAGATATTATCATCTTAGAATTGCTCGTGATAGTTATCCATGAAGCAATCTCTCTAAGTGTGGGTTTCTCCTACACTTAATTCCCATTAAGTGTTCATGAGTACTGTAGCATTATGTATGCTATGTCTAATCTCTATAGACAATCTACTAACACTCCATGACAATCTTAAATCAATACTTACTTCCGGAAGTTTGAGTAAACCAAGTACTCAGGAAGTGGATTCTAAACATGCAAAACTGAAACACAATGACAATTAATAGTAAATGGTAGAACACTTGCATATAAATAAATCTCCATTATTTAATCACCAAATCTATTACAATATCAATCATTGCTTATAATGTTTCAAATTCAAACTAACAACTAAACTCTATTCTATCTCTCAATCCAATGAACCTAGCATGCTCATCGTGTCTGGATTTTCCCGATGCCTTTGTGAACGGATCAGCTGGATTGTCCTCTGATCGTATATGCTTCACAATCACATGTCCTTCTTCTACTTTGCTTCGAACAAAATGGTATTTTCTTTCAATGTGTTTGGACTTTCCGTGATCTTTGGGTTCTTTAGTCAATGCGACTGCACTCTCATTATCACAGAATATTTCAATGGGATCTTGTACTGTTGGGACAACTCCAAGATCTCCAATGAAATTCTTCATCCATATTGCTTCCTTAGAAACCTCACAAGCTGCAATGTACTCAGAGTCGCATGTAGAGTCTGCCATTGTGTCTTGTTTTGTACTTTTCCATATCACCGCTCCCCCATTCAATAAGTATACCCAACCAGATTGAGACCAACTATCGTCTTTATCTGTTTGCCAACTCGCATCACAATAACCAGTCACCTTTAGTTCCTTTTCCCCACCATAAACCAAGAACTTGTCTTTAGTATTTCTCAAATACTTAAGAATATTCTTTACAGCTGTCCAATGACCTTCGCCAGGATTCTGCTGATGTCGACTCACCATGCTCAAAGCAAATGAGACATCAGGTCTTGTACATGTCATGGCATACATGATCAATCCTATAGCCGAAGCATATGGGACTCGACTCATTTTCTCCAATTCTGCATCAGATTTTGGACATAGATCCTTACTGATCTTTATACCATGATGTAAGGGCAGATTCCCTTTCTTGGAATTCTCCATTTTGAATCTTTTCAAAATTTTATCCAAGTATGTGTCCTGACTAAGTCCTAGAAGACGTTTCGACCTATCTCTGTAAATCCTTATACCAAGAATATATGATGCATCTCCCAAATCTTTCATAGCAAAACATTTTCCCAACCATTCCTTTACATTTGTAATGTTGGTACATCGTTTCCTATGAGTAGTATATCATCCACATATAATAATAGGAAGACTACAACACTCCCACTGACTTTGATATATACACATGACTCATCTTCGCTTCTAGAAAAACCAAACTCTTTGACTTTCTCATGGAAGCAGAGATTCCAGCTACGAGAGGCCTGTTTAAGTCCATAAATGGCCTTTTCAAGCTTACACACTCTTTTAGGATGCTTTGCATTTTCAAAACCTTCTGGTTGTGCCATATACACATCCTCTGTTAGTTTTCCGTTAAGGAAAGCGGTCTTGACATCCGTCTGCCAAATTTCATAATCATGAAACGCAGCTATTGCTAGCATTATCCTAATTGATTTTATCTTAGCTATTGGTGAGAAGGTTTCATCATAATCAATCCCTTGAGTTTGAGTATAACCTTTCGCCACCAACCTAGCTTTATAAGTGTGTACTTTCCCATCCATGTCTGTCTTCTTCTTAAAGATCCACTTACATCCCACCGTCCTCTGACCGGGTATAATGTCAACCAATGTCCAAACTAGGTTGTCACATATGGACTGAATCTCGCTATTCATAGCTTCCTTCCACTTGGCGGCCTCAGGGCTTGCCATCGCTTCCTTATAGTTAGCAGGCTCATTCAAGTCAATTAGTGTATTATCACTAATCTTTTCCTCTTCAATATGGAAACCATAGTAAAACTGAGGATCTTGAGAGGGCTTGCTTACTCTACTAGTTCTGCGCAATGGTAAGGATATGTCATTTGGTTCAACAGGTGTCCCCACCTCTTGTTGAGTGTCAATGTTCACTATAGGTTCTTCATCGGTAGATTCTTGAATTTCTTCAAGGTCTATCTTACTCCCACTGTCCTCTTTAGATATCATTTCTCTCTCAAGGAACTTTCCTCTTCGAGCTACAAAAACAATATTGTCCTTGGGTTTGTAAAACAAATATCCAAATGACTCTTGCGGATAACCGATGAAAAGACACTTTTCAGATCTGGCTTCAAGTTTGTCTTGAGTTTCTCGTCTAACGAAAACCTCACAACCCCAGATTTTAATATGATTAAGAGAAGGACGTTTTCCCTTCCACATTTCAAAAGGTGTCTTTGAGACCTTCTTAGTAGGTACAAGATTTAGGATATGAGCGGCTGTCTCTAATGCATAACCCCAGAAGCTTATTGGAAGTGTTGCTCGACTCATCATAGATCGAACCATGTCTAACAGGTTCTATTTCTCCTCTCAGCAACTCCATTTAGTTCTGGTGTCCTAGGAGGAGTCAATTGTGAAACTATACCACAACTTCTAAGATGATCGAAAAACTCGATACTAAGGTACTCTCCTCCCCTATAGGATCGGATTACCTTTATCTTTCTTGTTTATGTGACAAAGACGAGAATGCCACAATTTTGATTTATCAATCTCATTAGACGAACCAACATTTAAAATTAAATTGCCGTTATAATCAATAAATTCAACAGTTTCATATATGCCTTTACAAGGAGAAGCTTTAAATATAAAACAACCATTTGAATAAACCAAAATATCTCCATTCTCATTATTAAATGAAAAACGATAACCATCTTTAAACAAAGCATGAAATGAAATAATGTTTCTTGTCATTTCTGACGAATAACAGCAATTATTTAAATCTATCTTAACTCCAGACTTCAGCATGAGCTCATATTTCCAATTCTTGTCACAGTCTATTTCCCATGACTAAGTTGAGCTCTCCATGCTTCGACCCTCTACTTTCCTTTAGACCCTGATTGACCACTCTTTTCGACTTTACCGTCTTTGAGGTCCTTCAAGTACTTTTGGCAGCTATGCTTCCAGTGCCCCTTAGTTTTGCAATAGTAGCACACTGCTTCCTTTGGATCACCTGTAGGTGCAATCTCAGATTCAGATTTTCTCTTGTACCCATGATTAGACTTTCCTTTCAAGGCCTTTCCTTTCCAATTGGAATGAGAAGTCTTTCTTTTCTTTGCACTGTGACCAATAGCCAACACCGGAGCTGCTGAGGTAGAGGGGTCATCAGATTTCTTGATCCCTTGTTCAGCAGTTTGCAATAAGCTATGGAGTTCCATTATTGAGGTCTCCTTCCCATTCATTTGATATGAGAGCACAAACTGATTGTAAACAGCAGGCAGACCAGATAGGATCATGTTGATGGAAAGCTCAGTATCAAACACCATGTTCAAATAAATTCCAACCTATCGAAGTACCCTTTCATCTCCAAGACGAAGGCACAAATAGAAGCTCCATGTTTAGGTTTACAAGTCATGACTGATTTAACAACATCAAGTCATTCCTTGCTTGCCTTTGCTTGAAACATTTCTTTCAGCTGTTGGTTCATCTCATAAGCCCAAGTGTTTTCAAAAGTCTTTTGAAGTTCAGGGCTCATGGAGGATGCCATGATGCAAGACACTTTGTTTGCATCATCATAGTGTTTCTAGTGAGCATCAATCTCTTCTTGGGTTGAACCATCATGGATTGTGGGAATTTGCTCATCGAGAACATACTCTTTGCTCTCGTACCTCACGGTGAACCTAAGGTTTCGCATCCAATCCATATAGTTAGGACCGGTGAGCCTTTCCCTCCCAAGAACCGAGAGTAAGGAGAAGTTATGTGATGCATTTGGAGTGGGAGGATTAGTACCATTTTCAGTAGTCATCTATAAGATAAAATAATTTTAGTTAGTATGAATATCCCTTAATTAATTACCCAATTTAAGTTAAGGCTAGGATCCATATATTAGATTCGATCATGAAGAGGGTTGCCGTAATCATATCACGAATTTATTTTAGGTAGACAAGTCTATGTCAATTTCAATCTCTATGAAATTCCTAGTTCTTTTGAGATTCATTGATTTGATTAATGACATGTTAATCTCAAGTATGCTCGTCTACTATTCATGACTGTTTTGCCAAAGATCATGAATTAGATGGTGAACTTAACCATGCAAGAACCCGCGTGGTCCCTGGCCTGAGTTAGCTCAAGAATCGCGAGTCCCACATCACCTATCACTTATGATCTCTTATTAATGTGCCAGTAAACCACACGCGCTACATTAACAGCTCATATGAGAGATGTGCGGTTTTCATGGGTTAGCATTCTATTCACTTTTATATATATCTAAAACGGGATTTTAGTTTTAGTACTTATAGATTTATACTTTTAATCTCAACATCATCCTATCAAAAGTTCTCGGTAGCTCCATTGAACGCACAAAGAAGCGGAGAAGTGGGTCAACGTAAAGCTTATTGAAAACCCGACTTCTTTAGGGAAGCAGAACGACCCGCCTTATACCTCTCTTATAGTTTGTTCACTACGGGTGAGCCGATATATCAATTGACTAACGATGTAACAATACATATGTGATATGTATAAAGGTTTATTTAAACATTTAAAAATTTTTGGATTCTATTTTAAACATTTTAAAGTTTTGGGTATATTTTAAACATTTCAAAATATAATGTAAATTCAAATTAACAATCTATGATCATAAGACAATAATATAATATTCAATTATCTACACTAATCACATGTTAACAATCTACTAATCCAATTTAAGTGCTAATAGAATCAAGCTATAGGCTCTGATACCACTGAAGGGTTTTCTATACCCTAACTAGATTAATACGCAGCGGAAAAACAAAATTAATCTAGGGCAAGAAGGAAACAAAACCCTAAAGGATCTTAACTTAATAGCTAAAAGCAACTTAAACGAATAAACAAATAATTAAATAACAAATAAGGAATACTAACCTTTTGAGAAAACTAATTTCTCACACGCGCACCACCTTTGCCGAAATGGAGGCAAGTACCCAACCGAGGATACCGCTAATGGCTCACACCCACGAACCGATGAGAAAAGATGTTCGAACTCCTAAGGTCCCGTTAAACGAAAGACTCTTACAAGGAGTATGAATAAGAAAGAGAGAATCAGTGAAGAGAAAGCTAGGCACCCCCTTTTATTTATACTAAAAGGAAGAAGATTAGGTTTATTCCTTGGGGCGATGTGGGACACCGCCTTTTCTCTTATATGCCTAATACTTGATTAAAATCATATTTTAATCTTTCCCTTATAAGTCATATGGGACTAACACCACACGATAGTCTTTACCAATATAGTTATGATCTTGGACACTAAATCCAACAAGACAAACGAACAACTACCACGAGTACACACACGCACGCGGCACGCCTCTCCGGCGGTATCGGGCATTCACAGGCAGCCCACTAATCCGTTACTGTTTCGGGCCAGCTTACGCTAGATCTAATGCCCACCCACAGTCTTTGACTGTGCTAAGGAGGCGGCCCAGTCTATGACTAGACCATCCCAAGGACTGGATACTCTTCATGTCCTCAATTAACTACCTTTGGATTCGAACCCAGATAGACTGAGATACCATTTACAGTTAAAATTCATTGATTATTTTTTTCATCATTTTCTAGTAGTACTCCACAATTTTTTTCAAATAGAACTCACGATCATGAATTCATTATTGAAAAATTCGTTAAGATAAATAATTCTACATTGACTAATATGCCACAAATTAATAAAAAGGGATATGATGAACCACCATTAGTGGTTAAGAGACATTATTTATATGACTAACATGTAGTTTACTAGTTTTATAAATATTATTTTATATATAAGTAAAAGAAATCATTACAAAATCAATGATGTATATTATAATAAATAAACAAAAAGAAAGGCATAGACATGGGATTGTGTATTTGTGTCGACTGTCGAGTATTATATGACTTGGTCATGGTCCCCGACTCCCCGTAACGTTCAACCTCTTGGCGTTTACTAAAGAAAATGTAGTATTTTGATTGTTGACTTGATTTTTAGAATAATTTACTTATGTCTAAAAATAAATAAACATAAATTTCTGATATTTGATTTTTTTTTTTAAAACCAACATATAAAATTTTAATTCACTATCTCATATATTTAATTAAATCAAAACAATACCCTTTTCTTTTCTTTTTACGAAATTGACGTATATAGCCTCACTTTAAAAAAGGATAACGATAAAGATTATATTGGTTAGTTTAGTGTTACCAGGTTCGTTTAAGTGTAATGGACGTATGAATTATCAATGTAGTCAAATGTAGTTTTGATCAAATCAGGAGGTGTGGAGTGCACGCTTGTATTAAAACGAAGTTTGGACTCGTCTTGGTTTAAGAACCGCCTTGCGCCACGAGCCAGGTGGCTCACGTTGTGAGTGTGTTGACTTTTGGTGGTGATTCAATAGAACATAGCTCGAGCCATGAGGTATGATGCTCGCTATGTGAGGTTCAAGAACCAAAAATGGTCGACATCCAGAGAAAGCTTCGCAACCCGAAGGTAGGGGCTCACGACGAGAGTAAACCCTTTGTCAAAATTCGAGATCTCGAAGTTGTGCGTTCACGTCACGAGAATTGATTAAGAAATAGAAGGATTGATCCAGAGGGCCACTCGCGATGCAAGGTTGAGGGCTCGCACCGCGAGCTTGTGCAGATTTTGGGATATTTTCTATATTTGCTATTTATTCTCTGGATTCTTTTCTTAAACCACAAGCCACAAATTAAGGGGATAGAATCATTATAAATAGATGATCATATTTCATTATTGATAATCAATTAGAAACCACAACAACTCTTTAAACCCTAGTTGCGGATCTCTCTTCGGTGCTCGGATCAGGTATTGTTCTTTTGTCGGATTATCCTCATAATCTGGATTTCGTGTAACCCGAACATAGAATCGAAATTTCATATTCGGAAAGTGATTATACACTATCCAAGTGTCGAATGTTTCAGAATCAGATTTCCCTTCCCACCGCCCCCAACAAATTAAACACGAAGAACCACAAGGGTGGTATAGCGTACAGGCAAAAGGCCTAGGAGATGTGGTGAAATATCCTATATACCCCGGGTTTATTCAGCCATTAGCATCCTGTTGTAAGGCTTAGTCTAAGATGGTCGTAACTTAATTTCCAGACTGTCAATGATGTAGTTTACGCAAAGCTTAGATGAACCTTTTCTGAAAAAAGATTAAACACGATAGCTTAAGATGATCGATTACTGCCTTTTAATCAACTTAGCCGCCCCTTAACAACATCAATTATTATATTAATGTGCAAATTAAAAGCCTTTCTTAAAGGGTTTAGTTCCCCAAATGTATCCAAGTTGTCACATTTTGCTATTGTGTGTATCATACTTTAAAAACTACCATTTAATGTACTGAAATTTCAAAAAATTATCATTTAATGTATCTTTACCTGTGTTAGCAGGTCACCAACTTTTCTAGCAGGCCACCATGTAAAATGTTACAGATTTGGTCCCCGACTTTTGTTAAATCTTACGATTTTGGTCCCCAAGTCGCACCACCACCTCCCCCCACCACCTGTCGCCGCAACACCACCACCGTACCCACCATCACGGGCCACCACCATCACCGGAACCACCATCGTCGGACACCATCATTACTGGAACCACCATCGTCGGCCCACACCATCTCCCACCATCATCGTACCCACCATCGCCGGTCACCACCATCACTCACCATCACCGTAACCACCATCGCACACTATCACCGTAACCACCATCGCACACCATCACCGTAACCACCATCGCACACCATCACCGTAACCACCATCATCATACCCACCATCGCCGGCCACCACCATCACTCACTATCACCGTAACCACCATCGCACACCATCACCTTAACCACCAACATCATACCCACCATCATCGTACCCACCATCGCCGGTCACCACCATCACTCACCATCACCGTAACCACCACCGCCCACCATCACCGGTCACCACCACCACCCATCATCACCGTAACCATAGTCACATAGGCTGCGGTATGATTTGGTACGGGAATGGGGTTCGAGATCGCGATTCGTGGGGTTAAGGTAGGTTCATTTCGATTCACGACCGGTACGACATACCCTTAGTATAGGAAAAGAAGATTGGTAAGTGAGAATCAAATGGTTATGGGTTTATATAGGATTAGAAATTTAAATGAAATTAATGTTGTGTCATGTGTGAAATTGTGTATAAAAAGCAAAGAGCATGATTTAATCCATACAGAAGTCGAAGAGCCATTCGACTGCTTATAAAAAAAAGCGGCCAATTTATGAATGCGACCGTTTATACTGAAATTCTCACTATAAATCGATGGTTCGTCCCTGATACGTGAATCGAATAATTAGAATTCGTACTATAATCGCCACTTGAAACACCACCGATCAAATTCGAATTCGCCGCCGATCGCCAATCGGGAACGCCGAGAAACGACGATCCAGTACGCGATTGTACCCGATTGGGAACGAAATCGAATAGTTCGCAGATCGTGGGATTTAGAGCGAATTCTGTGACTATGATCGTAACCACCATCGCGTCACCACCATCGTCTTACCGCCGCCGCACCACCATCGTCGTAACCACCAATGGCCGGAGTTCGCCGGAGAAGATGGCCGGAGTTCGCCGAAGAAGGTGATCGGTGCGGCATAAGGAGGCGGTGGTGTGACTTTAGGACCAAATTTGTAAATTTGACAGATCTCAGGGGCCAAATCAGTAAATTACTCTAATATTTTATAATTAAAAAAATCAAAATTTAGAAAAATAACCTGCAACTTGTTTAGTAGGTTACCCAATACATTAAATGGTAATTTTTTAAAACTTCAGTACATTAAATGGTAGTTTTTAAAGTATGATACACACAATAGCAAAAGGTGACAACTTGGATACATTTTGGGGAACTAAACCCTTTCTTAAATCATAAGGACGTTGATTGTGGCTTGCCATTTGTTGTGCTAGATTTTGGTCCAATGTTGAATTATCTTCACATCATCACCATTTCAACACCTTCATTAATGAGTTTTCAATACCATTAGCAATGTGTTTTCATCATCATTTACGTCCATCGATTATTGTTCAGTTTCAAGTTGTTTTGTCTTAGTTTCAGTATCAGTGGAGGGTGATTTGTAATTTTGAGTTCTTTTTTGGCCTTACACAACCATATAGATGGTTGGGTTGCTAACAATCTTATTAGGGACCTTAAGATGCTAGAAACAAGTAGATTTAAGTAGCATTTTTTTAAGAACTATAGCTAAAAAATTCAAATTGGAAAAAAAAATTCCATGGGGTTGGATGAATAAATAGTTAACAAGTGACATAATTAAATTTCCAAGTTGCTTGTAGGAACATTAGAAAGGTAGATACATTAGATGAAGAAAAAAAACTAAGTATTTAGTTAATATATAGATAGATGGACTTAAAGTGGTCTTCAACCGTTGCTACTAGATAAAAAAACAAAGCACACCCTCTTTAAAACTTATGAATTAACGATCGATACTTACTCCTAATATGTTATATTTGTGAGTATTCGTTTAAATGTTTTATAAGATAGTATAGTTTTCGAGTATGTGTTTGGGAAGAAATAATGCAACAACATTCTTATTTAGATTTTTCATTTTTGATAAAAAAAAAATGAATATGCAACAATTGTTACCCATAACATATAAAACTTGTCTGATTCATTAAGTGCCATAGGATACAAGACCAATGACCTGACTGTTGGGAATTGCAGGTAAAAACAAACATGCACAGCGGAATAAAAACTGAAATTCTCAAACCAGAAGATCCAACCTAAACGGGTTTAGATACAATCACAAGAGGGTTTAGAACAATACCTTATAGGATTAAATTCAAACGGTTTCCGGAAAGCTAACGGGGAATACACCGCTACTGCACCACCACGAGAACCGCTGCTAGACCGCCTTAGAATTACCCGAAAACTGGTTGAGTGTGTGTGTGTGGGACGATTTTGGGGGGGAGAGAGAGAGAGAGAGGTTTAAGCTTTTCTTTTTCTCTAAGTTACTAATGAGATAGAATTATTAAAAACATTAGGTTTACCATATATTAATATTAGTAAATATGGTAACTACCCAATAGAAAAACCCGTTTAATTATTAAGCCCGATAGGCTTTAATTAAACCTTTCCATATATTAATTAACTATTAATATATATCCCATAAATAATAAATAAACTATCTATTATTTATTTTTCTCTCTTAACTAATTAATTATACCAATTAATTAATTCCACACAATTAGTAAATCCAATTGATCTCTATTCGGATGTGTAGCAGTGTGACCCACTAGTGCCTTATAACATTGGACACGGTAAACCTAGTTACTGTCTTGCACATAATCCTTTCAGACTCCCACTTGTGCCAGACAAGTAACTTAACTGTTACCATTAGCCTAAGGAGGTCCCTAGCCAGACACTTAGGTTAACCAGGTTATAAGATCTCTTATATCCAGAGAAACAATTGTTAGGGATTATGTGCAGAGTTGACAAACCAAGTAATTATACATCCAATGTTACAAGACACTTGAGGGTCACACCTGTGAGGACCTATAAATCGGACAAGTTAGATGAAACCCAGAAATGGAGAGTTAGGATTTATAATAGTGTATTATAAATCAATTGGGTAATTACAGTCAGAATTACCAAAGTTGGAGGGTTATTAATTAATTAGGATATTATATATTTATTATATAAATAAATATATAATAGTTAATTAATAAGGTTTTATATATATTAGATAAATATATATAATTATAATTATCATATGCAAATTCTTTTCCAGCTATTTAAAAAGGAAAAGATTTGAGATAATTATAATAAGGAAACTGGATTCTATTCAAACTGTATTTTTCCTCTATATAAATAAGGCTTATGGGTTAAGAAAAAAGGTAAGCTTTTCAGCTAAGAAAATCAGTTTCAGTTTCCCTCATCCTCTCTCTCTCTCCAAACCGGCGCCGACCCCCCCCCCCCAGTCGGATTCCAATTTTTGTTGTTCGGGTTTCATACTGTTCAACTAGAAGAACGTTCGTTGGTCGATCACCGGTGGACTATTCTTGAGCAATCCAGGTAAATTAACCTAATCTAAACTATTAGGATTAAAACTAGAAACGATTAAAGATCATTAGGCTAATAAAGGGTTTTTAGTTTTTATCGCTTCCGCACAATTAGATCGGAAACAGTGTGTTTCTGATCGCGTAGGTTTTATCAGTTTGATTAACCTATGAGATATATCAAACCAGTGAAGTTCGTTAGATCTGAGTTAATCCTCGAGTCAGTTTGATCTGAGGATACCCACAAAAACCCAACAGTGGTATCAGAGCCATGGTTGATAGATCGTTTAGTTTTTTATCTGTTTATCAATTTATCAGTTTATGTGTGATCCGTTAAAATTTGTTGCTTGTGTATCAAGTTTTGATAAATCTGAATTTTAAGTTTGATGATTGCTTCGTATTTTTCGTATAAGCTTTCAATGATAATCATTCGTTTGAATTAAAAATCTGAACTTTATCAAGTTTTTCAATTTTGAGTTTCAATCAATTGTTTATACGAAAAACCCCGAAGTCTCCGGATAAACGATCAGTGGCTGATGGCCGTTCACCACCAAGCCGAGACCACCACACCACCAGATAGGTGGTGGGTGCGATCGTCGGCGATCGTAGCTACATCACCAGCTCGGTGATGGCAGCCGGTTTTTCTTGAATAAACGACGGTGACAACGGTGGCGTTATCCACGTTGCTATCGTCGACCGATAGCATTGGCGGCGAATGGTGGTAGCAATCGCACCACAGTGTTGTGGTGACGGTGCCTGCAGAGGCCGTGGGTGAAAAAACACTCGGTTGCGGTCAAGTTCACCACGAGCCGTGACCCTATACGATCGATACCCTCGAGCCAAACCACCAGATCGGTGGTAAGGCGAGAGTACCGCAACCGCCAGGAGCCGAACGCACGGCGGTGGCGGCGGCCGTTGCTTTTCAATCCATCGCCGGCCGAAGCGGCGGCTGCTGCCATTGATTTTCTGACCAACCGGCCGCACCACAGCAATCGATGGTGGCGGCGACGGTTATGTGATGGTGGCCGAACATCGGTTTAATCAATCGATCGATGACGATATCGCGACCGCCAAGCCAAACCACCAGCGAGGTGGTGGCGGCGATTTCGCGACCGGCCAAACCGCATCAAGCGGCGTTTTCGCGACCGCCAAGCCAAACCACCAGCGAGGTGGTGGCGGCGATTTCGCGACCGGCCAAACCGCATCAAGCGGCGTTTTCGCGACCGCCAAGCCAAACCACCAGCGAGGTGGTGGCGGCGATTTCGCGACCGGCCAAACCGCATCAAGCGGCGTTTTCGCAACCGCCAAGCCAAACCACCATCGTGGTGGTGGCGGCGTTTTACAATAGCCACGGCCAGACCACCAGTCCGGTGGTGGCCAGCAGTTTCGAGACAAATTACGGTGGCGGCGGTGGCATTCTAGCTGCCGTCGTCATGGTGGTTACATGGTGGCCAAAACCACCGTATTCGGTGGTGGCGGCATTCAGTTACCGCACACGGATCACCACCGAATTGATGGTCATCGAAAGCGTCGATTGGTGGCGGTAGTAGCGTCGCTATCGTTACCGATCAATGATGATGATTACGCAGTGGCCGTTCGACGAACAAACCACTAGCGTGGTGGTGGACGTTGATTCTTGATCATGGGTCAAACCTAGGTTTCTTCCGTTCTGGGCCAAATTCCCTTATCAGGCCCAAAGCCCAGTTCTTTGGACCTAGCTATGGCCCAAGAGGGGTTTATCAGTTTTTTGTTAATTGATCTTTTTGAATAATTTTGTTTGGTAAAACCCGGTTTGATATATTTTTTTGGATAAGAGGAACTTTTTTCTAAACAAATTAATATATCTATAAAAGGAAACAAAACTGATTTTAGTTTTGATTTATAAAACTGTTGTTTTTATGAATCAGTTTAAAACTAAGTTTTACAATAATTGAGACAAGATAATTTTAACGGATCCAGGTTTATTTTCTCGTAATTATAATATTGCTTTTATTATATTGCATATTTATATAATTGCGTGATTGCTTGAGTTCTTTATATACATCTCAGTTTGAGTTTGTATCTATTATAGTATTTGCCAACCTAGACCATTGACATATTCACGGGGAGGCCTGCGTGCCGTTTACAACCCCTTATGTAATAATGACCCTAGGATAGAAATTTTCTTTCTTTCTTTCTTTCGAGATGACGAGGCCAGTGGGAGCTACTAAAATTCTTCATCTTACCGGAGTACTAACAAAACATGGCGAGGCCAGTGGGAGCTACGCGAGATTTGAAGCTTTTAGTGAAATAGGTCATTATTGGTCCCTAGGAAACGTTGGCAAAAACTATAATTGGCTACTATGTGATTAATTGTTTTTTAGTTGCATGGTTGATTGATTATTTGTGATACCTTGCATGTGAGTAGTTTTAAATAGAGTTGTTATTTTAAAACTAGGTTGTATCACAAAAGAGTATATAGGTTTTATTATTATCAGTTTCTTCAAAACGATAGTTTTTGTTTAAAACCTATAGATGATTGTTCTATATAAAAGGCGAAAGTTGATAAAAAACAGTTAGTTTTAATCAACTAAGATGTGCTATTAAAACAGTTAGTTTCAATTAGCAAGTGATTTTACAACAGTTGGTTTTAAAATTACATATATGCTTTAAACAGTTAGTTTAAAACATAAGTAGCCTTTATAACAATCAGTTTTTCAAAAGCCTGGAAGTAAAGTTTTTCAAAACCCCGAAAATCATAGATCAGTAGTGCAACCCATCTAGGGGCACCTTCGGCGTAAAGTACACAGGCGTTGTAAGTGATCACACATTCAACGTCTGTGTTCCAACTGAAGCTGAAAGGGTTACATAACTCTGCGAATTATCTCCGGGTGGTACCGGCCAGAGTATAGTGATCAGGTCCCCAAAATGGTGAGATCTGTTTTGGTACTATAATGTTCACCGGGTGGTACCGGGCCAAAAAGCACTAAGAGGGACTAAAACATGCACAAGTAATTGTCATAGTCCCGAAAAGATCTAGGAGTCATGTCAGCTAGACATGATTGGTAAAAGTCCTTACCTACCGAAATAAATACGGGTCTGGTAGAGCAAGAACATTACGCACATCAGGACGTATGAAATAAGGATCCTAGTCCAATAAATTGATCATTTAAGGGTTTATTGATATTTTATTGGAAATTAATCTATTTACAGTTGCTAAGACCAAAAGTTTTATTTTGTGTAGATGGCAAGCACTGTTACCAGCACTAATAGCTTTCCCTCCGATCTATCCTAGAAAAGGATAAACTGACCGGCTCTAATTTTCTTGACTGGGAGCGCAATTTGATGATTGTGCTCATACATGAGAGAAAATGGTATGTGCTTGAAGAGCCACTTGGGGAGGCACCTCCGGCAAATGCTCCGGCTGCTGCCAGAAATGCCCACAAGAAGCACTCGGATGATCTCCTTGATGTCGCATGTCTGATGCTAGCAACCATGAGCCCAGATCTGCAAGCAGGGCTCATAAATACAAATGCTTATGACATGATCCGCCAGCTGAGGGACATGTTCCAGACCCAGGCTCGTACAGAACGTTACGATGCCACCAAAGCATTTAATGAGTGCAAGATGGTAAAAGAGACATCAGTAAGTGACCATGTCATGAAAATGAAACGGCACTTAGATCATCTGGAGAGGCTTGGTCATCCTGTTCCGTTGCAGCTAGCAACAGACACCATACTCAATTCACTGTCAGAAGACTACAGGCCCTTCGTAGTCAATTACAATATGAATAACATGGAGAAAACAATAGCAGAGTTACACTCCATGCTTAAGACAGCTGAACTGAATATGGGGAACAAGAACAAGACCAAGGATGTCTTGATGGTGAAAGACGGAGGGGTTAAAAAGAAAAATGGGCAAGTTAGCACCAGTAAAGGAAAGGGACCAGTCCAGGCCATCCAGAGTGCACCCAAGAAAGGCAAAGGCAAGGGCAAGGGCAAGAAGGTTAAGCCAAACAAATCTAGGACCGAGAATCGCTGCTTCATATGCAATGAGATCGGTCATTGGAGGCAAAACTGCCCTAAGCGTCATGAAGCAGGTATGTAAACCTCAGAAAATTTATGATTGCTTTATTTTGTCACTTCTTACTTGTTAGTTTACAAGTATACTGATACCTGGAGCAAATGATTATTGCAGGAGGTCAGAAATGAAGTGAAGTGCCTAGGAGTTGCCAAGGATCTTAAGTACAAGATGATTTAAGTCAAGACATTTTTGAATTTATAGTTTTAAAACGGTTGTTTTTGGGGGTTTATGTTTTAAACAATTTTTGGATAATTATATTTTATAATTTCATGGTTTTATTTACAAAAGTTATTGTCTTGACATAGAAATATCTGATTATGCCTGGTATTTTTTAAATCTGTATGATCCTAGTTGTTGCCTGTTATACTTACTTCAATAAAATCTATTAAATTGAAGAAATTTGTATAAAAACTATCAAAACACACGAGATTCTATAGGAATGTGTTTTGAGAATAGAACATTTATGAATAATAGTTTTGTGATCAAGAGGAAGAATTTAAGATATTAACTCAGATAGCGTTAATAGCAGTATTTATAAAACTAGAAAGATTCCAAGTTCTGGAATTAGGATTTGACCAAATCCAGTTAAGTTTTATAAAAGAAATTCTCAGATCAAGTTTGATCAAGTTTTATTATTCAAATGTTCTGAGAAGAGAATTTAGGGTATTAACTCAGCTAGCGTTAATAACAGTATTTATGAAACTAAGAAGATTCCAAGATCTGGAATTAGGATTTGACCAAATCCAGTTAAGTTTCATAAAGTGAAATTCTCAAAGTTCATTACTTGAAATTAGGATTGACTAATCAAAGTTTTGGCTAAGTCAATAGTAAATTTTGAGTAATAGTTGGTTTTTATATAAGTAAGTGGGAGCCCAATTTATTCTCTATCTAGTCTGAGATAAAAGAATAAAGGATATAATTATTGATATATCTCGGAATTCATAAGTCCAGGTAGGATAAGAATTCATAAGATATAATTTACCCTTTTAGTCAAAAGGATAAAGGTTTCAAGATCCCTGAAACAAAGGTCATGACTGACTATGAAATCAATAATTAAAGTGTTGGATTAAAATATAGGATTCCAGTTGATTTGCCAGTATTGCAAATGGAATCTGATTTCAGGTAGAAATCATTCATCTACACAGCAACTAAGGAAAGTTGCAGTCTTACATATTCAGGAACTGGAAGTTACTCCAGGTCTCCGAGTTCATGGAATATGATAAAAGTCTAGTTATTGTTTTTATAAGGTGTTTGCAGAACAATGATTAGCAAATACAAGTAGATTGTATAAACAGACTTGTATTATTTGGTTGTCACTTTGATTAAAATGGTAAACTTTAATCAAAGGGTTTAAACTGAAGATAGGTGATACTTCATTTTAGACCAATATTTAACAAACGTTAAATAGATATTATGAAAGTTATCAAAGAAAAGACATTCAATCTTGTTATTATTACAGCGTGTAATATGGACTATACAAGATTGATTTCTTTATTACTTTCACATTTTGCATGTTTTAATATATCCAGGAATGAAATCAGTCTCCGTTTTTTCATTCAAAATCTGTCAGTGACAACTTATCAATGTGGGAGCATGATAAGGTGTTAAAGTCATTGTGAACTTTTAGGTAGTTATGATCAGTTGATGAATAACAGCTACAAGTGTTGTAGACTAAAAGTTGCACAGATATTTGATAGAGTAGCAAATATCGGACGTGATCCGCGGTTGAGATTACTTCTTGGAATAAAGTCATAAGTGAATCTCACAGTGGTTGTCCCTATCACCTGAGGTATCTGATTTGATATCATGAGGACTACTGAATTCTTAGTGCACTCAACCGCTACGCCGTAACAGGGTGGCTATAAAGGGTGTAACTAGATTCAGCGGAAGCCGTGGTGTTAAAGGCAGATATGCAAGATGAGATTTGCACCTCTTCTCAGAAGAGAGATATTTCTGGGCCCATCTTGACTGACTAAGTATACTGATGAAGTGCATGGCCATGCCCAAACGAACTGATTAGTTCTTTGTCGTTTACCTATCAGTAAAAGTCAGATAATCAAGAAAACAGAATCTTGAGTATTTAGAGTTGACACTTTCCAAGCTCATACTCACAGATGAATTATCGCGATGCAAAGGGAAAAGCCAAGATATACCCAATCAATGAAACAGTGGCTTCATAGATACTATTTCCTTACGGAACATTTATATCACCAGTCTGGGTATAAGAGTTCTTGTAACCTGGTCAGCCTAAGTGCCTGTCTAGGGGCCTCCTTAGGTCAGTATGATCAAAGCGGTATTGCCAACTTGCACAAGTGGGAGTCTGTTAGGGATTATGTGCAGAGTTGACAAACCAAGTAATTATACATCCAATGTTACAAGACACTTGAGGGTCACACCTGTGAGGACCTATAAATCGGACAAGTTAGATGAAACCCAGAAATGGAGAGTTAGGATTTATAATAGTGTATTATAAATCAATTGGGTAATTACAGTCAGAATTACCAACGTTGGAGGGTTATTAATTAATTAGGATATTATATATTTATTAGATAAATAAATATATAATAGTTAATTAATAAGGTTTTATATATATTAGATAAATATATATAATTATAATTATCATATGCAAATTCTTTTCCAGCTATTTAAAAAGGAAAAGATTTGAGATAATTATAATAAGGAAACTGGATTCTATTCAAACTGTATTTTTCCTCTATATAAATAAGGCTTATGGGTTAAGGAAAAAGGTAAGCTTTTCAGCTAAGAAAATCAGTTTCAGTTTCCCTCCTCCTCTCTCTCTTCAAACCGGCGCCGACCCCCCCCCCCCAGTCGGATTCCAATTTTTGTTGTTCGGGTTTCATACTGTTCAACTAGAAGAACGTTCGTTGGTCGATCACCGGTGGACTATTCTTGAGCAATCCAGGTAAATTAACCTAATCTAAACTATTAGGATTAAAACTAGAAACGATTAAAGATCATTAGGCTAATAAAGGGTTTTTAGTTTTTATCGCTTCCGCACAATTAGATCGGAAACAGTGTGTTTCTGATCGCGTAGGTTTTATCAGTTTGATTAACCTATGAGATATATCAAACCAGTGAAGTTCGTTAGATCTAAGTTAATCCTCGAGTCAGTTTGATCTGAGGATACCCACAAAAACCCAACAACAATTCTCGCTAGAATTGTACACAGGTTCATTTCTTTTACACGCGATATCTCTAAAGTGAGTTTTAGACATGGAGCGGAGGACTTCAATCTTAAACTCAAGTTTTCTTGATTCTGATCTCGATTGTCTGCAGTAACGGAACTTTCCAAATAACAACTGTTATTCTATCCGAGCGTGGCCATGCATTTCTGCCAATCTCAACCGTCAAGGGGCCCGGAAATATCTCTCCTTTTACAGAGGTGTAAATCCCTTCTTGACTATCTGCATCTGGTCACATGGCTTCCGCTGCATCTAGTCACGCCCCGTATGGCCACCCTGTTACGGCGTAGCGTTAGAACGTGCTAAGAGTACAACAGTCCTCATATTTCCAGACCAAATATCTCAGGTCTAAGGACAACCTATCATCAAGTCAATGCTCATGACATAGGCTCCATGGAGCAAACTTGAAACTGGTCACTTCCCATACTCAAACACTCTGATGAGTATTTATGAATGTTTGGCCACATCACTTGTGCTTTTATTCGTTACGTTGAATAAATCACCAAACACCCATAATAGCGTTACAACCCTGCTAAGGTTCCCACCTTAACAAGTAGCTACAGAACTTTTAGATTTTACTTGTATATAAAATCAGGGATAATTAAATATGCTAAAATTGGTTTAATTTGAGACAATCATGAATAAAATCCTCCTTATTTCCATTACACAGTGAAAATAATAAAACTTACACGATATAAAGTCTCAAAAATTAATCCTTGGTAATAATCAAAAACTAAAACTAGCTACTAGTATCCAGGTACTGCATCCCAATGGAATTAGCATGTGTCTCATGCTTTACTCTAGCTAGCGGCTTTGTCAGTGGATCTGCTACATTCTCGTCCGTCGGAATCTTGCATATTCTTACGTCTCCTCTTCCAATAATCTCTCGGATGAGGTGAAACTTCCGTAGTACATGTCTCGACTTGTGATGCTCTCTAGGCTCCTTAGCTTGCGCCACAGCCCCAGAGTTATCACAATAAATATCCATTGGTCTAGAGATACTGGCTACGACTCTTAGATCCGTGATAAAGTTCCTGAGCCAGACCGCTTCCTTTGCTGCGTCTGAAGCTGCAATGTACTCGACTTCGGTGGTAGAGTCTGCTATCGTGTCTTGCTTCGAGCTCTTCCATGAGATCGCACCTCCGTTTAGGGTAAAAACGTATCCTGACTGTGATCTATAATCATCTCTGTCGGTCTGGAAACTAGCGTCTGAATAACCAGTGACACTAATCTCATCCTCAGAACCTCCAAAGACCAAGAACATCTCCTTAGTACGCCTCAGGTATTTCAGAATGTTCTTGACAGCCACCCAATGGGCTTCACCTGGGTTCTGCTGGTATCTGCTCGTAACACTTACTGAGTAAGCAACATCGGGCCTGGTACATAACATAGCATACATGATCGACCCAATTGCCGAAGCATATGGTATCGATTTCATCTTGTCCTTATCTTGACTAGATTCGGGACACTGTGCTTTACTTAGCACTATACCATGTTGCATCGGGATAAATCCTTTCTTGGATTCATCCATCCTGAATCGTTTCAGGACTTTATCAATGTATATACCCTGACTAAGTCCGATAATCCTCCTAGATCTATTTCTGTAGATCTTTATACCAAGTATATATGCGGCTTCTCTAAGGTCTTTCATTTGGAAACATTTGCTTAATCAAGCTTTAACACTCTGTAAAGTTGGTATGTCATTTCCAATGAGCAGAATATCATCTACATATAAGACCAAGAAGGTTACTATGCTCCCACTGAACTTAGTGTAAACACATGGCTCAAACTCACTTTTGGCAAAACCAAATTCTTTGATTCGCTCATCGAAATGTAAGTTCCAGCTCCTGGATGCTTGCTTTAATCCATATGGATTTTAGCAACTTGCACACTTTATTAGGATTCTTTGGATCTACAAAACCTTCTGGTTGTTGCATGTAGACATTTTCTGTTAACTTCCCATTCAGGAAGGCTGTCTTAACATCCATTTGCCAAATCTCATAGTTGAAATACGCTGAGATGGCCATCAGAATCCTAATGGATTTTAACATAGCTACTGGCGAGAAAGTTTCATTATAGTCGATACCATGAGTTTGTGTGAAACCTTTCGCGACCAGTCTAGCTTTAAAAGTGTGCACATTTCCGTCCATGTCTGTTTTCTTCTTGAAAATCCATTTACGCCCAACAGCCCTACAGTGCTGGGGTAAATCTGTCAACTCCCAAACTTGGTTGTCGTACATGGACTGCATCTCCGCCTTCATGGCTTCTTGCCATTGTTCAGATCATTGCCTGATACAGCTTCTCCATAGGATGTAGGCTCATTCAGGTCTCCGCCATCCTGGGAGACTAGAAATCCTAGATACCTATCTGGTTCTTGCCTTATCCTAGTGGATCTGCGAAGGTCCTGTGTTTGCACCTCCTCAACCGTTTCCGGTTGAGTCTCAACATTATCTTGTTGAGTGACTGGCTCAACAATTGGTACAGGTGTATCTTCCTCTACTATCTGTAGGTCTATATCATTTCTGGTATTCTCTTGATTGAGAAACTTCTCCTCCAGAAATTCTCCATTGCGAGCCACAAATACTTTGTTCTCGCTAGGATTATAGAAGTAGTACCCTAGTGAGTTCTTGGGATAGCCTACGAAGAAACACTTATCTGATTTGGGTTTGAGTTTCTCCGAGGTTGTACGCTTAACGTATACCTCGCAACCCCAAATCTTCAGAAAAGACAACTTAGGCTTCTTGCCTGTCCATAGTTCATATGGAGTCTTTTCTACCGATTTAGTTGGCACTTTGTTCAGTATGTTTGCTGCTGTTTCGAGCGCATGTCCCCAGAATGATACTGGTAACGTGGAACGACACATCATTGATCGTACCATGTCAAGCAGGGTACGTTTCCTCCTTTCTGACACACCATTCATCTGTGGTGTATACGGAGGGGTGAGTTGTGAAACAATCCCACACTCTCTCAAATGACTGTCAAATTCCAGGCTAAGATATTCTCCACCACGGTCTGACCTTAAGAACTTGATCTTCCTGTCAAGTTGATTCTATACTTCACTCTGAAACTCTTTGAATTTCTCGAAAGTTTCAGACTTATGTTGTATCAGGTAGACATATCCATACCTACTGAAATCGTCAGTAAAGGTAATGAAGTACCGGTATCCTCCTCTTGCCTCATGACTGAAAGGTCCACACACATCAGTGTGTATGATCTCCAACAAGTCATTGGCCCTTTCATTGTCTTTGTTGAAAGGATGCTTTGTCATCTTGCCCGACAAACAAGATTCGCAATTACTAAAGGGCTTGAAAACGAAAGTCCCTAGAAGTCCTCCTTTCTGGAGTAGTTCTACGCGTTTCTTGTTTATATGTCCAAGCCGACAATGCCAGAGGTAAGTTTGATCCTCGATGTCTTTGGATCTTTTACTTATATGATAGATTTCGTTATTACTTTCTTGAAGATTTAATATGTATAGACCATTTGAAGGAGTTACTTTGAAATAAAACATGTCATTTTTAAAGCAAGAAATCATTTTATAATCATATTTATAATAAAATCCTTGGTCTACCAACAAATCAAAAGAAAGAATATTTTTGATCATCTTAGGAACATAATAACAAGTATCGAGTTCCAAAACTAGACCCGAGGGTAAACTAAGACTGTAAGATCCTACGGCTTCAGCTACAAGCGTCGTGCCTTCACCGACTCGTAGGTTCGAACGATCCTTCCTCAAGGTCTCCCTTCTTTTGAATCCCTGTAAATGATTACAAATGTGGTTACCACTTCCTGTATCAAGTACCCATGATTCATAAGAAGTGATCAAACAATCTATCATAAAGATACCTGGCGCATCGGATAGACCGATGTCCATCTGGTCAACATTGAATGAGTGGACACAGATATCTTGGCTACCACATTTTGGGCAACTTAGATCTCCCAGCTCATCAATCCAATCAGTAGTGTCCATGAAATCAGCACTTGCTTCTTTTGGCTCCAGACTGTCCAAAATATCCTCATGAACCTTTGCCACGTCCATTCTGGGTTCTCCCATGTATCCACTAGCTGTGACACGAATCTCCTTCGAGAGTGAGAACCACATCAGATACACAACCTCCTCCTGAGTCATCTTGTATCCAAGTCGTGACAAACACTTAAAGAGTCTCCTTATCTCTACGAGATGATCTTTAACTGATTGGCCTCTTTTCAGCTTCAGTGAAAAGATTTCTTTCATGATCAAATATTTACCACAATTCTTATAGAAGCCAATCTGGTTTTCTATACTCTTCACGACCTCATGGCAGAACTTAACTCTGAGATCGACCGTGAACTCGGGCGAAGCAGAGAAAGACAGAATAGACATCACGTCAGATTCATCAGCCATAAATCTAAAGTACTCAGCAAATTCCTCTTCAGGGGCATTGCTCTTAGGTCGTGACAGTGGTTTATTGATCACATAAAGCTTATCCTGGCCCCGCAAGACATTATCAAAATGCAACTTCCAAACTGGATAGTTTTGGCCCGTAAGCTTCCACTTGCCCATAATTAGGCGAAGTGATTCCTCAGGTGAATAAAACGGAACGGTAGTATAAGACATCTACATAAAGAATAAATTCCGATTTAGTTTATTGATTATAAAACTTCTAATAAATTTATTACCCTTAGAAAAATAAGTTTATTAGACTAGAATCCATATTTCACATGTGTCAGTAAGCGGCTTGATCACACAAACCAACCCATGCTATTTCTGGTATGTAACCACTTATACCAATCGCATTTTAAATGAAAATACCACTTCTAAAACGTCGGGACATCGAATATTACATTCGTGCATATTTAGTCCCTCTAGTGCGCTTTGGCCCGATACGACACGGTAAATTGTTACAAAAACCAAAATAGATCGCACCACTTGAGACTGTGTGTACTTGTCACACCCCTTTCAACTTGGGGTTTTTACGCGGATGTCCAAGGCTTGTTCACTTCCAACACCCGCGTACCTTACGCCAAAAGGGTCTCAAAGTGGGTCGCACTCACGTGATCTAAGATTTTTAAACCTAAGGGGTTTTTAGCCAGTTTTTCAAAAACCTTAATTTTTAAAACAGATTCGAAAAACACTCTGTAATCGAATCTTTAGGTTTTTATAAAACATCTTATTAGATTTTAGAAACTACGTTTTATCACAACCACGCAATTAAATCAAACCACGCAATTATATAAAACCGTAAAAATATTGTGTCATAGCTTTTGCCCCTAAACTATTGTTAGTTAAGTGAGCCAACACTAAACTGACGGTCTTTAACCTAAGTGACAAGCAACGCACAAGGCATGAAGGTAGAATGCTCCCACTGGCTCCGACATCCTCGGTTGTGTCTCCAAAGTCCGTCTCTATGGTTTTCTCCGTCTTCGGCGTAATTTAAAATACATAAAATAAAAATTACAATAAAAGGGTTGTAAATGGCACGCAGGCCTCCCTTATCAAAACAGAGATAAAATAAAACGTAACCACAGGTCTGGGGCTTGGCTATGACACTAGCAACTAACAATTCAAATAAAACAAATTTGAAATAAAGCAATTACGATAAACAGGATTTAACCAAATTACAAAACTCAACTGGTTTTATAATTATCTAAAATTAATTTTAAAAAACGTAAAATTAATCTTATCCAGAGTTTTAGCCTATCTGGTTAAAACAACCCTATCCACACGAAAACCTATCCGTTTCCTCCACCGATAGCAACAATAGCAACGAACGGTCGCTTATCATTACTACCGGTCATCGATGACAACGAAGCCGGAGCCACCGTCGCCACCGATCATCGGCGATCTACCCGAAACTGCCACCGGCGACGACAGCGGCAACTAGGGTCACCACCGCCGCCGCCGCTATGCCGATCGACGACAACAGCAGCGACGGCTGCCATCTCCGCCGTGGCCGGCGGTATCGTCAACAACAAGCGCCGTCACCACCGTTCGGTGGTGCGGCTTGCGATCGCGGGAAACAAACAGCCACCGCCATCGCCTTGGCTAGGCCCTAGGGCAGCCGGCGGGTGGCTTGGTGGTTTGTGGCTTGTCCGGCGATGACGGCCATAGCCGCCGCCACCACCACGCTACTGCCGCCACCGCTGGGCAACAACAGCGCCACCACCATTCGGTGGTTTCCGGCTTGACTAGCGACGATGACATCAGTCGCCGCCGCCGTTCCATCGAACAACAATCGCTGCCACCACCATTCCGTGGCTTGGCGATTTGTGAAACCAACCATCGCCGCCGCCCTGGCATGGCCGTAAGGCAGCCGGCGGCTTGGCGGGTGGTCCGCGGCGCACGCGTCGGCAACAGCAGCAATTCAGCTGTAACACCCGGAATTGTGGGAATATTAGAGACAACTTGGATTATCTGGAAAAGGCTTGAAAAGCGAAGAATTGGTGCTAGACCGTGCACTAAAAAGGGTGACGGTAACCGGCCGAGAAAGATTGGCGATCAAGTGTTCGATAAATGAAATGAAACTTCAAAAGAGAGCTTAAATCAGCAGCCGGGGGACTTGAAGTCACTTGGCATCCCACGTGAGCAACTAGGCCATCAGATAGCGCGCGAGACTTGAAGTCCCGGGGCAACCCTCGGGGGTTGCTGGCCTTGTTAGAATCAGGTAGCGCGCGAGACTTGAAGTCCCGGGGCAACCCTCGGGGGCTGCTGACCTTGTTAGAATCAGGTTGCGCGCGAGACTTGAAGTCACGGGGTAACCCTCGGGGACGTGCAGCAAACATAAAAGGGGATTTTCAGCATTGAGTTTGATAGCTACGAATTCTTTCTCAAAGAGAGCAACAAATACACCATCTTGGGCGATTTTTGGTTGGAGAAATCATCAAGGAGAACAACGATAACGATTGGAGAGTGAATTCCACACCGAAATCACCATCAAGCTAGTTAGAACTTCAAGTTCATTATCATCTTCTCCACCTCTCACAACCTCAAATCACCATTGTTGCAAGTGTTCTCCATTCTAGGGTTTGTTCAATATTTGGCTAGGTAAGCTTATCTAAACCATTTTAGGTTGGTTAATCTATGTGTAAGAGTTATGAAACTAACCTAGGGTTCCATTTACTTGATTTTAGGTTCGTTCACGTATTTGACCTAGATCTTGGAATTTGGGGGTTTTGTGGCAAAACCCTAAGGTGAGTTGTTAAAACTATTTTGTTAAAACTGAGAGCACATCATCTTGATGATTTTACGTTCCTTGCTTGATTATGTGGATGAACATGATTCTAGTATGAAATGCTATTTGTGTCTAGTTCAAGGAAATTACTCATAAAATGTACTTTATGCGGAATATGTGGAGTTATGCATACTACGGAACTATGTGGATGGGATTTGATATTCGTGCATGTTGGCACATACGAAATAAACAAAGGGCTTGAGACCCTCGATTTATGCCTATGATAGGTGGAAACGAATGTATGAGTCTTTTGAGATAGTACGTATATGCCTCTGATGGTGTCATGGTAGATATGACATCGGGGTTGTTTGTAACTAAATAACATGGACGAACCAACGTAGTATTTCCTCACCGAACAATCTTGGGAGGTTCTGAAATAGGAATGCCCCTATGTCGCCGGCCCTCGGGTTGCTCCTTGGTGCGCGGGCCTCTGTTGGTGTCATGATTGATATGGCATCGAGGTGTTCGGAAGTAACGAATGATGGCGTACTGGTTGGGGGAAATGGGTCGCTCCCATTGTTTCCAAAGATAATAATAAACTGGTTTAATATGCTAATTGCATTGTTTGTATAATCGTGTATATCTCGCATGTCTTTTATACTCTACGCGCATGATATTATTTGTACAACTCACTAGGCTCCTTTATCCTAACACTTGTTTGGTGTCGATGTGTCTCTCAGGTACTAGGGACGCCGCTCCCAAGTAGGCTTCGGGATTGAGTGAGCATGGGGGAAGGACGAGAGACCGGTCCTTTAGGCCGCGAGCTTTATGATTAACGATAACCCTTTTGTAGTCTTCTTCCTAGATGGAACTAGACTAGTTTGGTTATTGTATTTCTTCTTTGATTACAAACACTGTAATTATACATTACTTATACCCCATTTTGGGAAGAGCTCACGCCATGGCGTTGCATTTTGTATACCACTTTTGTGAAATGAAAGTTTTTGTTGACTCCAATTTTGGGGTGTTACATCAGCCGCCATCGCCACCACCATGGCTGTCAATTGACGTCGCCGCCACCGCCTCGACTAGGCTAAGTGGTTCGGCCGGTGGTATCAACCACCGTGAGCCGTCGCTAGGCCATCGTGACTTGGTGGCCGGCGATTAACTCCGAAACACCATCGATTAACGTGTTCGTGTGATAAACGATAAAATCCAATTTTTAATATAAACAGATAAAAGTCGAATTTTTAACAAACATAATCTAAACAATGATAAACAGTTTATCACAAATAAACAATCCTGATCTAAACGTTTAGGAAGTGGCTCTGATACCACTGTTGGGAATTGCAGGTAAAAACAAACATGCACAGCGGAATAAAAACTGAAATTCCCAAACCAGAAGATCCAACCTAAACGGGTTTAGATACAATCACAAGAGGGTTTAGAACAATACCTTATAGGATTAAATTCAAACGGTTTCCGGAAAGCTAACGGGGAATACACCGCTACTGCACCACCACGAGAACCGTTGCTAGACCGCCTTAGAATTACCCAAAAACTCAAAACCCGAAAACTGGTTGAGTGTGTGTGTGGGACGATTTTGGGAGAGAGAGAGAGAGAGAGGTTTAGGCTTTTCTTTTTCTCTAAGTTACTAATGAGATAGAATTATTAAAAACATTAGGTTTACCATATATTTATATTAGTAAATATGGTAATTACCCAATAGAAAAGCCCGTTTAATTATTAAGTCCGATAGGCTTTAATTAAACCTTTCCATATATTAATTAACTATTAATATATATCCCATAAATAATAAATAAACTATCTTTTATTTATTTTTCTCTCTTAATTAATTAATTATACCAATTAATTAATTCCACACAATTAGTAAATCCAATTGATCTCTATTCGGGTGTGTAGCAGTGTGACCCACTAGTGCCTTATAACATTGGACACGGTAAACCTAGTTACTGTCTTGCACATAATCCTTTCACTGACGAATTAATAGTCTCATATAGAATGACAACTATTAAACTTAAGGATTTAACAGCTAGCAAAGGCTAGAAAGTTAATGTATGGAAGAAAATGTCATAAACTGTCAGGATCGAATTCAATCAAGAATTAAACACAACCTAGAATTATGTTAAATAAGTTGCGGAATAACACTTTAACAATCAATAAGCAATAAAACAATAACCAATTGAATTCATAATGTTGGGTTTTTGGAGTTATTGTTGCTATTGAAGAATTACTATTGCTAAAGTAGTAAGTGTTACTACTGCTCATTACTACTGCTAGTTAGTACTGCTCGTTACTACTTCTAGTTCAAATTTAGTACTTCTTATATTTGGTTACTAGTGCTCGTCGGGGATAAGGAAAGAAGATTACTTGGAGCGAAAGATAAGGAAAAGATTTTGCTTGAAGATAAAGACAAGGACTTGAAGATAATTATGGAATGAATTCAAGATTTTGATTCTTTATGGAATGAAGATAATTACCAAGATTCTGAAGATAATGAAGATTTAGAAGATCAATTTATTTTTTGTAGTTATCTTTGTAATCAAGTCTTGTATAAATAGATTAGTTATCTAGTCTATTAAAAAAATATGAGTGGTAGAAAAGTATTAGCCTCAAGATTATTCTTGATCCCTACAATAGAGAAGTATTGTACGTCTGTTGAGTTTATTCAACAGATTGGGGCTTTGTTTGTAATCATTCGACATAAAAGAAATTCCAAAAGCAATTCAATTTCAATTCATTATTGTTTTCTTGTTGTTAAATATTAAGGTGTTATTCCGCGACTTCCTTAATAGGTCTTGGTTCTTATTCTCTCTTGTTACGAATTCGATCCTGTCACATAATAAAAGAAATCACAAGTCTATTGATTAAACTTGAATGATTACAAACTTAATACCCAATCTGTTGAACATGCTCAACAGACGTTCAATATTTGTCTAATGAAAGGATCACAAACAATCTTGAGACTAAAACTTTTTAAGCACTTACGAAAAAGAAAAACTTAATGATAATCTAGAAAACTAGACTACATATACAATACAAATTACAAGATAATAATGAAAACAAAATTGATCTTCAAAATCCATTCAATAATTATCTTCAAGTCTTTGACTTTCGCATCAAGTAACAAACTTTTCCTTATCGGCATCAACAACATTAACTTCTTCTAGCAATATCTTCTTATCATCAGTAGTACTAACTTGGTTTAGCAGTATTAACCTTAACTGGCATATTAACCCTTCAAGCAGTACTATCATCTCAACTAGCAACAGTATCTCCTTCAGCAGTATTAACTTGTTTAGCCTGGCAGTATTAATCATACTTAGACATTTTCAAATCCAACATAAACTCATAATGGTGTTCCATATGTAAAAGGTATAAAATTCTTTCCAATAAATACATCATTACGGTGTGTGTTTTAAATTGATAAAATTCATGTTGTCTTCTAATATTAACCTTGAAGCAACAACATTATAAAAACAACTAAGAAACAAAATAGATGTCATGCTTAAGCTTAAGAACAATATATACCACCATTACCATTCAAAGTTAGCTCAAGGCGTACCATGTGGTTACTATTGTAACATTCCTCTTATTTAGATGAAATGGTTTTTGGTTTTTTTAATAATCTATTGAGAAATAACAATAATTGAAGGAAGGCATATTTACAAGATCAGATTGAGATTTCAGTAGCAAATGAGCAGCAAGACCTTGTTACAAGATCTTAAAGAGTTGTTGTAGCGTTAGTTCTATCGCCAATATTGGATTGAATAACATTCTTTTATAGTTTAGATTGATTAATCATTCATAGTTTCATAGTGCTCTAAAGAACACAAATCCAAGTTTGTTACAATTTTTACAATTCTAGCCATGTAGTTGCAACCTTAAGAAGGTTAATGCAATTCTTAGTTCTCGATGCACAACAATCAAAATCTTAACATTTACGTTATCTTCCTTTTAAGTCCAACTCATGCCTTTATCAAATATTACTAGATGAAACATTGTAACAAGGAGTCTATTGCTAGCGCTAAACTAAAGAGCATAAAAATAAAATGCATAAAAGTAAAGTACGAGAAATGTAAATTGCATGTAAATTTGCTTTAAGTGAAAGTTATGTGGGTCTTGACATCGAAGATCGGGCCTTGTTAATTGTTATTCTTGGAGACCCATGAACGGGTTACCAAAGGGTTCGCGCTTAGACAACCGTAACTTTGGCTATAAGGCTCTGTTTCAGGCCCACGACGAGTCGGTTCGAAGCCTGGAATGAGATGCTTAAAACACTATTTCAGCATGTTTTTGGGACATTTTAGTGTTTTGTTGCCACATTTTTGCTTTTTTGTTGGACCTTTATGTTCGTCCCATGACCTACTTTTAGGCCCATATTGTTTTAGGTCTCCACTTTAACCTTTGTTTGTGTAGATGGATGGTTAGAATACGCAACCAAAATTTTGGTTTTTCTTCCAAATTTTGATTTCTTGGGAATCATATAATTGGATGCCTAAGATTTGGTAGTCATCGAATCAATGAACCCTAGTGGTGATTAGCCACGAGCATTCACATAATCAACGGGTTAACCTTTGTTTGATTTTACTCGCTACACCGGAAACTGTGTGGAAATCGTAAGTAAGCATAAATGTAATGCAGAAAATTGTAACTTCTTGTGAATAGCATGCATAAGTCCTTTAATCCTTAGGCACTCGTGAAATTTCAATATACAACTCGATTAGTCGGTTACAATTGGCCTAATCAAGGCTCAATCCTAGTTAAGCCTGATCCCATTAAAGTGAGCTTAAATTCTACCATGTCTTATTAATAATCAAAAACTAATGAGTTGTTTACAAAATCCTTACCTATAAACACTTATCAACAAGAGATATCACATTCATATATCTTATTGTGTAGCATTCTTGGTCATGAAAATGGATTATTAGTAAGCATCTAAACGTGGTAAGCACTTTAACAAGTAAAACTTGTTTATCGGTCCTTATCTTTCCTCTTACCGGGTAAGTTTATTCGTCATTATCATGCTCAATCAATAAGGTTGAAATATTAGTAAACTCTTATCCAGTAAACGTTTAGTAACGATTTGTAAGTCCAGAAGTACAAAAAATAATTGCAAAAAAAACAAAAACAAAAACAAAATGTAAACCAAGAAAAACCCTCTAATGTCTCTATTCGTTTCTTTCTCTTTGTCACTAGCCATCCGCAACCCGTCGGTATTGGAGGCCGGTACCCCTCCGGTATGAGGGGTAACACCATTGTGGGTAAGGGGTAGGGGCACCGGTACCAAGTTCATCGGCATGGTGGTGCCGGTTGAATTAAGCGACCCACCCCACCCCCTACCCCCCTCTCTCTATCTCTCTCTTCTTTCTCTCTCTACTTTTTTTCTTTTTTTTAATCAATTAATTAGAGAGGGTATGAGGGGTACAGTTAAGGATGGTATGGTATGGTGTTGGTAAGGTGTTGGTAAAGCTGATGTGGCGCTAAGGTGACAACATGTATGAGATTTTTCGACTTTTTACCATTTTAAGTAAACCAACCACTCTGAAACCACTTTTTATATATAATTAAAATATTATAATGAGGCGATGGATTACACCTTACAACTCCATGATGCCTAATTACTCCATTTTTCATAAGCAATTTCGCCCATATGTTTGTTTTTATTGGAATTGGCCGATTATGTTGTTATATGCTTTAATAAGTTAATTTAATTTGTCAAACAATATTAAACTAATAACATTATAGTACATATGAAAATATGGTAATTAATGATATTGATTAAGCCACAAGAGTATGCATATAATTCATACTTGATAAGGACTACACTATTGCTATGAATGTGATGTTTGATTTAAGACAAATGAAAGATGTCAAATATTAAATAGCATACCAAATGCGTGATTGAAAATTTCTACTTATAATTTACATATTTTTTTTAGTTCATTTTGCATTTGGATATAACCCTCCTAACTCTTTTTTTCTTACTTATGTATTCTAACAAAAGAGGATTTTTACATTATAGTTGTTTATTTTGATATAAAGTTTTAAATTTCTCGTAATAAAACCTATATATTTTTAAGAAAAGCTAATTGCATCCTTAAGATTATTAAAGCATTCACTAGTGAAACCCACAAATCTAAGCTGCCACATCAACGTCATATCAACTTTACCTACAAATCCTCACCAAATCCACAATAGGAGTACCACTACACACACACACACACACACACACACACACACACACACACACACACACACACACACACACACACACACACACACACAGAGAGAGAGAGAGAGAGAGAAAAGTTCAAATGTGAACCACTTTTCATTGTGAACATGAGGATGAACCTTAGCTACTCATCCGGTTAAATAAAAGCGGCTTTGACCGATCTCCCACTCTTTAATAATTTCTACCTTCCCATGAATCGTGTCAATCCTCCGTGATTGTGTCCACCGTAATCGAAAACGTGTGACTGAGATTCGTCCTCACGTTCACAACCAAAATTGAATTCACATTTGAACCTAACCCTATATATAGGGTGAGATTCAAATGTGAATTCATCTTTCATCTCAAGCGTGAAGACCACTAGTATTACGTCACGTGACAATATTTACACTGAATGAATAAAGCTTTATTTTTAGACTGAATGAATAAAGCTTTATTCTGAATAAAGCTTGGGCACCGATTTAGATTGCCACGTTACGTGATTTTGTTGATCCTCACGTTCACAATGACAGATAAGTTCACATTTGAACTTTCCTCTCTCTCTCTCTCTCTCTCTCTCTCTCTCTCTCTCTCTCTCTCTCTCTCTCTTTCTTTCTTATATATATATCAAGAGAGAGAAAGAAGGAGAGTGTGTGAGAGAGAGAGAGATGAGCGGGTAGTTGAAGATTTGCAAACCCGATCCGAAACCCGTGCCAAAGTATCACTGTTCGTCGGTACCAGCCAAAGCCCGAAGGCAATCCCATGGGCGGTACCATATGCTGCATAAGGCTATTAGTAGCGCAACCCTCCCAACCATCCCAACCCTCTCAACCTAACATGCCACATCAGTTGACACATCAGCTTTTTTTCAACTATCTCATAAGCCCTCTAGAACCCTTTGCAACCTGTACCCCAACCCTCTCAACACTCTCACACAATATACACACACCTCACGCAAACCTTGGCGGTGTGGCCAACCCACCAAGGCCCCAACCCGCCGACTATTTGTGTACCCCAAGCCCGCTGAAGCCTACAGCCCGCCGGTGAGAAATTTGCAGCCCGTCGATGAGAAATTTGCAATGCTACGTATGGCCTAAGTGCATTGCTATTTGCACCATAATGTATGTCAAAATCAGGTCATTTTGATATTAGAAACATAAAAAACAATTTGTGAGAGTGACAAGTATGAGTCGAATTTGGGTGCATTTAGAAAATCCATAAATTTATTTATTTAAAAAAAAAAAAAGACTATCTATACACTTGATTAATAAAAATCCAAAAGTTCCCTAATATTTATTAGATATTTAGTTGGTAGCAAATATGATGGTATAAATTAACAAAGGAAAGTTGTTAAATGTGTGTGTGTAATATAATCAAATAATAAACGCTTTCTGCAGCAACAGCAAAGATCAAACTTCTTCATCTTCTTCCCAATCCCAATCGCATTTTCATATGTCATCATAGATTCATTCATTCATATCCACAAAGAGATGAGATTCAGATTCATTAGAGGTAGTAGTAATCTAACAGCAATTTTCATTTTCATTTTCCTTTTGAGTTTATTATCTGTGGTTGTAAAAGCTTCGATCCATGAATATAAGAATGAGGGCTTCATACCTCGATTCAATTCCTTCTTCTTTCATGGAGGTAGTGAGGGAATGTATGCTTCTAAGGTCCATGGCAATGCCTCTTCTTCTGAAGATAAACCTATCATTGGCAAATCCTTCATTAGGTATTTTATTTAATTTTATTTTAATTTGATATCTGATCTATTATGATATATATTTGTTTAATGCTTCCTATTTTATGATGTGCTTGAATCTATTATTGTTACATTGAAATGTTTAGATGATTATCATTTATCAGACCACCAAATGTAATTGAGAGGATAAAGCTTTGGATTTGGATGTCATATAAATTGCTATTTGTTTTACAAAATTGGTATATGTTTTGACCTATGGTGAAAAATTGCAAAAGAAGTTGGTGTTAAATAGTACTAAAAATACATATCAATTTGAACTTGATGTGAGAGACTTGGTTTGAGCTCACTGATCAAAATGCCTCTTTTACTTTAAGGTGACTCCATGTCAGTTTAAACTTGAGGTTGGTTTTTCTATTTGTTTATTTTTAGGTAATGTAGTAGGCAAGCAAAATTAGTTTGTGATGGCGATACCTGTTTCTATTGAGACATACATGATGATCATGATGATGCGAAGAGAGGGTGGTACTAAATATGACAAAACCTTTGTCTACCTTCATTAGCATATTTTTATCGCAAGGATTGAAACTTTAACAAATTCATACATGTGAAAGTGATTGAAGGTGTGTCGTGAAAGGTGGGTGAAAGTAAAGATAGAAGTGAAGATTAAGGTTGATGAAGTTTCGCTATTCTTTTAGCCATTCTATCAAGAAATCAACTCATCCAATGGTTTAGAAGTATTCTCATCATTCTCACCATAACTCTTATTCTCACCGGAACCAACCTATGTATATAGGCTAAGGGGTTGCTAAGGAGAATGTAATGCTATTAGCCTATTACGTACATTACGTTTGTAAGGTTAAGGGGTTGCTTTCATTCTACTATTTTACTGTATTTTTATATATCTTCTGTTACTGCAATAACCTCTGTAAACCATATTCTAGTATTGTTTTGTGTATGTTAGAGGTGGGGGTTTGGGCTGAAGCTTCAGCTCATGCATAAAGAAAAGTTCCATGACTGAGCAAGGAGGTTATAATATGTGTTTATTGATCCAGAGTTTGTCATCCCCTGGCCTTGTTTTAGAGCATCAATATTTGTTGACTACTGAGATGGGAGTCACTGTAGTAGGAGTGTATCTGATATCTTCTTGTAATTGTTAGTCTGTTTCAAAGTCAATTGTGGGTCAAATGGAACAACCTTATACCTCCACTGTAGTCCTAGAATTTTCTTTCTGACTACGTATATAAGCCATTTTAAACTGACCAACTTTTGGTGGCCTAACTTGTGTATTCATCTAAGGTCAAGTAACAGGAAGTTGGAAACAACCTCTTTGTAAAGTAGTACAAAAACGTTCCACTACAATCCTCTCAATTGCAATAGGCCATAGTGAAGCAAGGTTTCTGGCGGATCTAAGTCGAGAATGATGTTGTAAACTTCTCTGTGCTCTCGTTGTGAGTGGCATAGAGAGTTGCACCTATATACATATTTGCATCCCCACAGCACATGCCTATTCATCATGCATATTTTGTGTTCTTGTCGAAACAACATCATGATTCCACTTTATTCATAGTTTCATACCATGCCTTGGGATTCCAGGTTTGAGTCTATCATTTTTCGAAGACCAAAGGAGATTGCTGCTAAGCAGAATGAGATGCAACAAAGTACCGGTTTGGTTGAGGCTATAATCGTTGAAGTGAAAAGCAGGGATAAGATTGGTGGCGCGTATTTAAATTCCAATGCTATATGCTGTACACCTGAACTTGCCAATGAAGGTTCCTGCAAGGTAGGAGAAGTCATCATTCGCCAAGACCCTAATAACCCCGGCTGGCCTAAACGGATCCAGACCCCCTTTGAGGGAAAAAATGAAGAGGCAAAGATGTTGCTGCAAACTGTTGAGATCAATAGAACAGGAATGTATTATCTTTACTTTATGTTTTGCGATCCACAGCTCAAGGGCACAACAATGAGTGGAAGAACTGTGTGGAGAAATCCAGATGGTTATCTACCAGGGAAGATGACACCATTTTTGCCATTTTATGGATTTATGTCTCTAGCTTATCTTATGCTCGGTCTTTTATGGTTTGTTCGGTTTGTGCAACATTGGAAGGATATAATACCGTTGCACTACCACATCACAGCTGTTATTGGTCTGGGAATGTGTGAGATGGCTCTTTGGTATTTTGAGTATGCGAATTTTAATGTCACGGGAAACAGACCGATGGGAATTACTCTTTGGGCAGTCACCTTTAGTGCTTTTAAGAAGACTTTCTCTCGTCTTCTGCTTCTAGTTGTATCAATGGGATTCGGTGTCGTGCGACCCACATTAGGAGGTGTGACTTTCAAAGTGATGCTGCTTGGTCTGATATATTTTGTGGCTTCAGAGGCTCTTGAACTTGTGGAAAATCTTGGAAATATCAACGATTTTTCTGGGAAAGCAAGAGTTTTTCTGGTGCTACCCGTTGCTCTACTGGATTCATGCTTCATTCTTTGGATCTTTTCATCATTATCTAAAACTTTGGAAAAGCTTCAGGTAAATAAATTTTGTATCTTTTGCTTCATTGCAATCTTGATCTTCCCTGTTCCTTTGTTGATAGTAAATACCACATACCTATCATTAAGTGGTTTGCATAATGTTTACATGTTGCCCGTGTGTCCTTGTTTTAAAGAACTTAACAAACTCATATTATTATTCACTTTCTTGTATTAAGGAAAGGGAAATTTGTGTTAGTTGACTTCTTAATGTTGAGATATTATGTAAACTAATCCGTCAATGTACGATAAAAGAAGATTGTCGTGTGGTAATTAGGGTGAAAGTTATTGTGCGCTAGATTGACTCATGTCATCCTTTCACCGTTTGATCGTTTTTTATTCAACCATGATTGCTGGGGTTGCGTGTGTTATGTGGGAAATTTTGGTTTCTGTTTTTGATTCAAGTGCTTACCATTGATTTGCTTACCATTGATTTTCACATACTTACCAATCGCTTGCCAGTTGTTTGTGTTACATAATTCGTACTTGAATGGAATGTTTCTGTTATTTGTTCTACCATTGTCGTCTGTAATTATTTTCCCTTTTGATGTTTGCTTATGATGGCAAGTTGGCAATCAGCTTCCAGTTCTGAAGTTTAATGGAATATGAAGGTGGTTTAGCTTTTTATTCATGCATCACAAGATATATGCTCAATCTTGATGAAATTTGAGTTGATTATACTTTTACCTATATTGATCAGATACGAAGAAGCATGGCCAAACTTGAACTATACCGGAAGTTTACTAATGCTTTAGCTGTATCAGTGTTGGTTTCTGTTGCTTGGATTGGCTATGAGGTATACTCTTCTTCATTCACCTTAATCACGACCAATTTCTTCATACAGATTTCTATCTGTACACGTTGGTCGGATTTTGCCTTTGGGAACTTGACCATATAGCAAAAATAATCCAACCTGCTTTAGTTTAATTTATCTTATTATCATAATGGTTCGATAATATTGCTATGCTGATATAATGAGGCTTTTGATATTTGCATTAATAGTATCTAAGATAACTGTTAGTGGTTTGCATCCATATTGATATCTAAATAAAATCGTCAACTATTAAGTTTCTATGTTACTTGTTCAGTTGTACTTCAATGCAAGTGATCCGTTGAGTGAATTATGGCGACGAGCATGGACTATCCAAGCTTTCTGGGCTTTTTTGGCATATGTACTTTTGGTGATCATATGCTTTCTCTGGGCCCCTTCGCATAATCCCACTAGGTACTATCTGTACTCCTTGATTTTCTTCGTATTTATACTTTAAAAATCTTGGATTTCTATCAGTTATAAACTGGGAAAAGATTAACAGACTTTTTTAAGAAAATAAACGATCACATTGTATTGTGCAGATATTCGTATTCGGAGGTTGAGGACGTGGAAGAAGAGGGCATTTCTTTAACGGGCAGTGGAGTGAAAATTTCGGGAGAGTTGACGGAGAGGAAACCTGCAATTATAACAGATCACGTGTTCGAGGTTATCGAGGAGGACAAAAGGGAATGATGGTATGCCTTTTTATCACAAGAATCGATTATGTATCTATTCCCGATTGTACTTATGGGTGACTGGTATACATTATTCAGCAGAAAATGCAATGAAAATAGCATAACCATATCTGAGAATTCCATTGCTGCAAGAAGAAATATTAATTTCAGCAGACGCCATGGCCAACTGATAGTGACAAATATACGATTTACGTGGATCGTTTCATGTATTGCGAAACCGGTCTTCAGCTTCTTGATTTGATTTGTTAGTTTTCACATGGATAATCCTCCAACTCCTCCCACTGCCCAAAATGTTTAGTAGTAGTAGTAACAGCAGTAACAGTAAATGAAGTGAAAGAGGAGGATTAATTTGTGTGTGTAATATCTAAGTTTAACATACATATTTATGTATCTACTGATTTTTTTTTCTATATATAAATATACCTATCCATTGAACTATGCAGGTTAAGTTGTTTTATGTGATGATAAAATTAGTTTGGTTGGTTAAATTATTTCTTATGAAAATCTGGTTCATGTAAAAGTAAGCTTGTTTCTTATCAATGTTTGGTTTAAGTGATTGAAAAATAATGATTTGTGAATGTTTGATTTTCGGTTTGGGTTTTAATTGTACACATAGATTATAATAACAAATTGGACTATCTTCACCAAAATGTATCCAACTATACCCGTATTCCTATTGTGTGTATCCAACTTCAAAATGGGTTATTGTGTGTACTAAACTTTCAATTTGGTTTGTTGTGTTACCCATTTTACCTGCTAAACCCTTAACCGGTCACCCAATTCAAAAGATGTCTATGTGGGTGCCATGTGGATTCCATGTCATCTTCTTCTCCATTTCTAATCCCATCATCTCCAATTGATAACCGTAAATCTGATAACCCTAAATCAGAACCAAAATCAAAACCCATATGCATTGGCGAATTGGGGATGAGGGGGAGTCGCCGGAGAAGATGGATATATCGGGGCTGAGGGGAGGAAGTTGGATATATCGGGGCTGAAGGGAGTCGCCGGAAGGGAGTAGTCGGGGGTAAGGGGGATTCGTCGGAGAAGGTGAAATAGAGGTCGGAGATTGTGGCAGTGGGGTAATGGTAGCCAACCGACAATGAAGGTGGTGTAGGGGTGGTGGTTGACGGTGGTGGTTGCAGCGGTCGGTGGCGGCATCACAGAGGTAGAAGCAGCAGATGATGGTGTGTGGTGGTCTACGGCGGTGATGGTAGCGATCGTTGGTGGTAGCAGGAGCAGATGGTTGCGGTCGACAGCGACGGATGGTGGCTGCGGTTGTCGGCGGCGGATGGTGGCTGCCGACGATGAAGGGTTATAAATCCAATTGTCATCTTCTTCTCCAAATCAAGAACCTTAATTTGAACAAAAACCCTAATAAAGAACCCTAATTTGAACAAAATCCTAATAAAGAACCCTAATTTGAACAAAATCCCTAATGAAGAACCCTAATTTTAGAACCCTAATCTTGATGAAGAAGATGATGCCACGTACGATGCCACATAACAATAACCTGATACACATCAGCATAAAAAAGTTACCAGGTAAACCGTTACATACAATAATCCATTTTGAAGTTGGATACAAACAGTAGGAACGGGTATAGTTGGATACATTTTGGTGAAGATAGTGCTAACAAATTCTACAAATGAGATAATTCTTTTTAATATATGATTAATAGCTAAAGTTGAAAAAATAATTGCTGATTAAATACTCAATAATTAACAAAATCATACTTTGCATTTGAAAATAATTCATTGTCAAATATTTAATAATAAATAATATTAAATACCAGATATCAAATATTAAAAAATGTTATCAAATAAGATTTTTGGCATTTAAAATATTAAATACAGGTGAAATAGAGTAAATTACAAAGTTGGTGCATGTGGTTTGTTTAGTATGTATATACCACTCCTAATTTTAAAATTAAGTCACAAGTTTTTATTGTTTGCATTCCGTTACAATCAGGTCCCTAATCCTAATTTATTTCACTTTGTTTGTGGTGCTTGCGTTGGTCAATTTATACATAGAACCAAATGAATCTTCCCTTGGCCCAAATAAATAATTGAAGATGAAACACAAAGAAAAACAAGGTAAAAGTTGGCCAAACATGATTACAAAGAGATTGTCTTACCCAAACATAATCATACAAGTGGAAAAACCACGAAACATAAAGGTCTTTTCTTTTGGGATAGTTCAATGGGTGTATCTTGCCAATGGAAAGCTAACCTTCGATTGAGGAATTTCATCAATGGTGGTGTGTCACGTCGATGGAAGGATGTTAAGTTGCATTTTCAAACAGTGCTTTGCGAAGGTTGTATGCTTGTAGCACTGGTAGCAACTAGCAAGGGTGGGTGTCATTGTGTATGTATGTGTGTGTTAGTGTATATATAATATCCATAAAAATAAAAATATACTTTTTAACTGAATTGAGGTTAAAAAGTAGAAAGCCTAAATTGCCACTTAGTTAATGGAGGTTCAATTAATAGATTAGGCCAAGGAACCCAGATCATAACAAAATGCAAAGCACAAGAACAATTAGAGGACTTTTTGTTTGATGAAATGGTTTTTAGGGATTTGAACTTTATGGAATAACATGGAATTGGGGGATTTGGAATTCGAATAATTTGTAATTTTTGGAATGTTTGGTATATACAGTTTGAAAAGTAATTCGTATGCAAAATTTCATACTTTGTATCAACCAACTATTGTTGGTACCAATTAAATTGATACCAACTTTTTTCGATAGGCACGATTTTATACCAACATCTTAAATGTTTAAGTGGCAAATTTATTTACATTGACATCTTTACCAACTAGATCTAGATACACTAAAACGTGGAGCATTCAAGTAATACATTGATATGTATTGTACCACTTATCCCTACATATACAAACATTCAAATAACCTTCATGCAATACAAGCATTCGTCTAGTACAAGCTACCATTGATGAGCACAATGGATCTTGAAGGGGTTAATGAGTTAGTAAGGTTTTTAGTGTAACTAATGCAATCAAGTTTCGTATTGTATTAGAATTTAGCAAAATTGAAAATAAAATAATTAAAATTTTAAATGGCAAAGTACGTTGTATTGTTAAGATACTAGGTCGGCAACTTATAACACCAATTACACCAATGTACTAATCATATTTAAATAATTGGTACAATACTACAAACCAATATACCAATACCAACTAAATTGGTATCAATTTAATTAATTCACTTGGTATGATAAATAGTTGGATAGTCTTGATAAAAATTATGTGTTGTTATTTCTATCCCTTGTAATCATATTAATTCATACCCCATACTCTTTGATCCATTCATACCCTTTCTTAGGGGTGACCAAACCCCTACCTAAAAGTTCCCCTAAATCCTCCATCTGAAATATCCGATATCTGATCCTTCGAAAACTAATTATCCAAAATGTTTAGAAAGATCGGGTTGGGTTTCGATTTCTCACCTTGAACCAGACCAGAAAACTCAAGATCCGAATTATTTATTTATTTAAGAGGCAACCTTTGAATCATTAAGAAATGAATTTTGTTTGGCAAAAAAATCGACTACATCTTAATGGTTCTAAAACCTTGAATGATTAAGGGTGCGTTTACTTGTGGAAAACTGTTTTCATTTTTATAGAAAACGTTTTCAGAAAATGGAGTTGGGTTTTCATTTTCAATTTTCATAGAAAATTTTGGAAAACTCGTTTACTTGGAATGATGGGGTTTTCATTTTCCATTTTTAGGAAATTAGAAACTCGTTTAGTTGTGCATTTTTCATTTACTTTTCATTTTCAATTTTTCATTTTTTCAATTATTGCAACGACGGCGGTGACGGTGGTCACATCGGTGGCGGCGAAGGCGCTGGCTTCTGCGGCGACGACGGTGGTAGCGGTGACCGCGGCGGTGGCGACGGTGGCCTCGTCGGCGGCCGCGATGACCTCATCGGCGATGGCGGTGGCCTTGGTGGCCTCGGCGGCAATGAAGGTGGCCTCGGCGGTGGTGGCGGTGGCCTCAGCGACGACGGTGGTGGTGGCCTCGGCGTGGCAGTGGCGGTGGTAGTGGGCGTTGGTGGCAGCGGCGATGGGAGGGTGGTCGCAGCGGTGGTGGTGGGGCGGTGGCGACGAGAAGGGGACGGCGGTAGCGTGACGACAATGGTGGCAGCGGTATCGTCGGTGGCGGGCGGCTGTTGCAAGCGGCGGTGGCGACGGTGGTGGCGGTGGCCAACGACAAGAAGCGGACGACAATTGAAAATGAAAATGAAAAATGAAAATGAGAATTGGAAAACTATAAAAAGTATTTTTCTAATTCAAGTGTAAATTTTGGAAATGAAAATTTTGTTTTATTTGAAAACTTTTTTCTAAATTGAATCAAGTAAACAAGTTTTCTAAATTTTCATTTTTTATGGAAAACTTTTCTAGAAAACAGAAAAAATTTCAAAAGTAAACGCACCCTAAGTATCCTGAATGTCCCTTAACCATTAAAAGTCGTGATTACGTGTTCAACAATTACTAAACTAACATATTTCATTTTGCACCATATGATAAGAACATCTTAACCATTCTGTCCACGTATTCATTCAGCACCAAACCATTAAGCTAACTGCCAAACAGCCCAAAAGTGATGAAAGCAGAAATAATGAGATTGAGATTTTAGGGAGGAATCTTGAAACGCGGCAACATTCATCCCATTTGCAAAACCCAAAACCCCCAAATCCCAATTTTGAATTTGAATTAAAAACCCACAAACATACGCTTCCCATCTATCTTCATTTCATGCTTATTTTAATAATCCATCATCAATCTCTGCTGAATCTCTGCACGTGATTCCTTTTCTCTTGATTTCCCGATTTCATCCAAAAAAACCCTCCCTGCTGTCACCCCGCCTTTCTCCAAATTCAAACCCAATTCCTGCTTTCTTTCTTTCTTTCTTTCAACTTAAATAGATACCCAATTTCAAACTAAATAAACCCTAATCCCCAATTCAAGCTTGATGTTTTCTTTTTTGGTAATTTGAGCTTTTTTTGTGTACGCTAATGGAGTTTGGTGGATTGAGATCTGAATTTAAGGTTCGTTTGTTCTTCGAATTTTGTAGAATTAGGTCAAAATTGGATTCCTTCATGCTGTAATTTTCTTTGTTAATTTGTTGGTGCAGAAGATGAATTATGGAGGATTTGAAGAAGAAAGAACAAAACACTGCAATTTCCCATCTGAAGGTATTTCAGTTCCCCTTTTCATTTGATGCTAATGAAAACCATCAATTACATCATTTCTTGAAGTAAGAAAATAGTAAAATTTGAAGTTTATTCACATGTGAATAACACTAAAAAAAAAAAAAAAACTCTTGTGAATAGGGGGGTTCACAAGCAACATTCCTTCAACTCTCAATGCCAAATCCAAACCATGCTTCTTAGGGGAGACAAAAGAGACCGAACCCACAAATCCTTTTCGGAAACAAACGACTTTTGATCTTGATCTCAACTCACAAGATGTTTCGAGTTCTATCAGTCATGACCCTTTTCAAGATGCTTTATCCGAATGTGGAAGCACTTGTGGTTCGGTGGCCGGAGATCAAGACTCCATGAGAATATGGAAACAAATGAAACAAAACGGGTTCCTTTCATCATCTTCGCACGGCGGTGTGTTGCCACCACCGATGCCAAAGCCCCGTGGGAGAAAAAGGGGAAATGAATCCGTCTTCAAGAAAAAGATAGAGATGGCGAAGAGGGAACAGGTCAGCAGGTTCGCTAAAGTTGCGGCTCCTAGCGGACTTTTGAATGAATTGAACCCCGGAATCATAAACCACGTGAGAAACAGAAGACAGGTTCATTCTATAATCGAGAATCTCGTGAGATCTTCAAGAAACAAGAACAGCGAATGCAAGCAGGGGGACGGGACCGTAAATCATTCGTCCGGAAGTTTTTGTTGGTCGGGCGGAGATGATGGTTCAAGTTTGAGGGACAGCGAAGCGATTGTTAGAAGTAAAAGTAGTTATCAATCTTTGAATCCCAACAAAGAATGTGAGGACAATGGACTTGCGCTGAAACTTTCATCGGCAGTGTCCACCGTGGTATCGGAGAATTTGAGCTCGTTGTCAAATGAGGAGCCATCGAATATCTCTACTGTTGATTCGCTTTCTGTTAAAGGTTAGTTTTGCTAGTTTTTTTCTTTCTAATTTTCTTGCTAGAATATGAAATGGATAATGTAGAAACTTGAAGAAAGATTTTGTGCTTGATTTTCGAGTGATTTTTTTTTTTCATGGAATGTGATTATGATATATGGGAAATGACGGGTTTTTTGCAGGTGCAAATGTAGCTTCTCAGTGGTTAGAACTTCTTCATCAGGACATCAAAGGCCGTCTTGCAGGTATGCTTGGTTGATAAACCAAGTTGTTTTTATGAGAACTTTACACTTGAAACTTCACAATGTTTTTGTTGTGAAGGTTTGGAATTTTTTTTACCTTCACAATACTTTGCTGTGAAGTTTCAAATGTAAAAATGTAGTCTAAGTAGTCTCACTAAAACAACTTGGTCTCACGTGAACATATATAGGGTTGGGTTTGGGGGAAAAGCTTAAAAAACAACACCCTGGTGGTGTTTCATCTAGACGGTATGTACTTGTGAATACAAGTAATTTGTAACATGCACATGTAAAAAACAACTTAATCTACGTGTATGCACAAGTGCATGCCGTCTAGACCAAGGGCCACCAGAGTGTTCCTCAGTTTTTCGTTTTTCGGGTTCCGGTGAGAAGTTGAGGTTAACGTGAGAAGTGGTTATAAACCGTTGGATGAGAAATGGATGCACATTAAGATAAGATGCACCGAGATGTACCAGATCAATTACCTTTTAAAGCGTAATTCATGGGAGGGCATGAGATTAAAAGTGATCAAGGGTTCGGATTCACTTTCCACACGATTGTGCGTATATAGTATCAGAAGGAAAACCTAAAAAAATGGAAAATTGAGGAACACCGTAGCAGCTCTTTATCCGGACGGTATGCACTTGTTCATAAAAGTAATTTGTAACATGCACATCTCTATAAAAAACTAAAAAACCAACTTAATTTACTTGTATGCACAAGTGTATACATTCCGGAAAAAGGGCCGCCAGGGTGTTCTTTAGTTTTACATTATTTTGAGGTTATGCGTTAAGGTAAATTAACAAGCTTGTTAATGCAGCATTAAGGCGTAGCAAGAAAAGAGTTCGAGCTGTAACCCAAACAGAGCTACCTTTCTTGATATCTTGCGATCAGGAAAATGATCCTTCTAACCAAGGAAGCAACGAGATGCATAAACACAGATGGGCTGCACTTTTTTGTCAGATGGATAAATCTCTTTCTGAAGAAGAGAAACATCTGGTGAGTCTTATGATATTCGCTTAAACTTTCTTTGATCATTGCTAACTTCTTTCAATCTTAAATGCGGGTATTTTTGACATTTCACAGGAGAACTCATTGAACCAAGTGAATGAAATGTTATTGCATTGTGAACATGGCCTCCACCGATTTCCTCCACCAAATGGAGTTGCTTTGCAAAGTAAACAAATGTAAGTTCTTAATCATATTCATTAAAACCCAATGTTTATAAAAAATTCAAATAACAAGATCTTTTTTTCTAATTTTTGAAGTCGAATACACATAATGTAGCATTGTTTTTGTTGATATGTAGATTTCCGAAAGTAGAACCGATCCTAGACAAGGATTTAGCAGTACGTGCGGCTGCTGCTGCAATTTACTCGACATCCAATTTTCTGAAATCGGCAGAAAATCTGCCCTGTTTCTGACTTTTTTTTTTTGAGGTAGCATAGTTATTGTAACAATTTTAACTTCAATTGTACCTGCTGCATACTAGGGCCCATGTTATATTTATTTAGAATCTGGTTTCTTTGTTATATTTAGAAGCTGAATTCCTGTATCTGTACTGTTCAATCTTTTGGTTTCTGTTAACAACTTGTTCATGAAATCTTTTTAGAGTTTGTAATAATAAGAGCAAGTATTGTCCTTGTGGCAATCCTGATTTTGATCATTTCTTTGACTTAAAGATGTGTTTGGTTAGAGATACTAAACAGTGATTAATGGGAATGAAAATAAAAGAAGCTTTTTGGGTCTATTTAAGGGTGTAAATGAGCCGAGTTGAGTAATACGTTATTCTAGCCGAGCTCAAAAAATTAATACTAGGCTCGACCTCGAGCCAAGCTCGATTAAGTTTTTCAGTCTAGAGCTAGAACTCGAATATTTTGAGTTATTGAGCTTGAGCTTGAGCTTGATGCTCATTTATGAGTTTGTACTTGCAATAGATTAACCTGTTTATCAACTTGACCTTGATAATTTTTATATTCTTATTGTATGATCAACAAGCATATGAGAATGTTTGGGTTGAAAAATGGTATGCTCAAATGGCTCGACTCAGCTCAATTATAAAGCTTGGTTCGTTAAATTAATAAGTTCTATTTTGTGTTTAAAGTCGACTCGAGCTCGAATAATTTATTAAAAGCTTAACTAGTTTACAAACCAAAAAATCCAAAATTTCTAGGCATAATTAGATTAAGGGAATGAAAATCATTTCCATTTTCATTGCATCTCATTTACATTTCCTCCTCATTAAAGTTATTGCAAGGCAAAAGAAAATTCTATTTTGCACTTTTTAATACATAGTTGGTATTTGGTAATTACATTGGATAGATTAGAGCGAGTTATTGAATTATTATTAATCCTTCAGATGTAAAAAGGTGATTTCCGGGATTCAAATTGTGGATGTATGGTGATGATCGAGGAACATTTTCGACCCGAATACTAAATTATATTGGCTAACATCTTCCCACATCAGAAGGCGAACCCAGGTTCTTTAGAGGTGGAGTTGGAATAGGGGGTGTAAACAATTCGAACTCAAGTCGATCACCAACATACAATAAAATTCAGTTAATTTAAGGTGTGTTTGAACGAGACAAAACAAAATTTATTGTTCCACATGATCTTTATGTGGAACAGAGGTGAACAACAATACACTTGTTCCATCCTATCACATAAAACAACAACAAACAAACTTAAATTTTACCGATATAACTTCAAAATAAAATATAATTCTCTTATAAAACATCAAATAATCCATTCTCTATATTTTATTCATACATTATATCTTTTTTATTATATTTTATTTCATTTTCTCCTCTCCTAAATATTATTTTGATATGGTTTTTATATTTTGATTAATGTATATAGTTTATTACATATTAACGTATAGAAAATATATAATAAAAAATAGATACTATATACCGATTTTATATTTATGTCATTTTATTACTCTGAATAAAAATATTTATTCTATTATAATTTTATAGATTAATGAAATCATATAAAAAAATATAAATAATTTATTAGATGTAAATTAATCATTTTATTTGCTTTGCGTTGATTTTTCCTGCACGTCCAAATAACAAACACATAGCAAGCTGAGCTATTTACACATAGCAAGCCAAGCTATTCCACTCCTTTCGTTCCAAAACTAAATTAAAATTTTCAAGTCAACCCATTCAACCATATATTTTGCAAGCTAAATATGTTCAGTATTAGTTGTATATATTAGTTGTATATATGGCCCATGGGCCTTGGCCCATTATCCCTTGTATATATAGTGTAGATCTTTACTTTTCTTGTACACTTTTTCAATATCAATACAATCAATCTTTCCATCTCTTTCCATTTCTAACATGGTATCAGAGCTTTAGGCTACTTAATCACCTTCATCAATCCCGAGTTGGGATTCTTCAAATCCGAGTCGGATTTTCTTAGTTTTCCGAGTTGGGATTCTTCAAATCCGAGTCGGATTTTCTTAGTTTTCCGAGTTGGAAAATCCGTTTTCCGCACCCGTTTTCCACGTTCGTTTTCCACGTCCGTTTTCCACGCCCGTTTTCCACACCCGTTTTCCACGTCCGTTTTCCACGTCCGTTTTCCACACCCGTTTTCCACATCCGTTTCCCACACCCGTTTTCCACATCCGTTTTCCACATCCCAAAAAAAAACCCCGAGTTGGGATTCTTTCTTGTTTCTCCTTTCCCGAGCCGATTCCGAGTTGGAAATCTTTTGATTCCGAGTCGGGATACGCTTTCCCTAGTCGAAACTCTGCCCGAGTTGAGATTCCCTTGTCAAGTTTTACTTACTCTCTAATCATGACATCCAACCTCCGTCATTTTCAACCCAAATCCACCACTTCAAATGGATCTGTGTCACTGGATCCGTCACAAAAAGTTGTACTTATGCAACTCCTGCGTCAGAATCAACATCTTATGCAACTTTTGGTGCGTCGACAACTTATGCAACAACCAATGTCTTGGACCATGGGAATGCATTCTCCGCGATCGCCTACGTCGGATAATTTCTGGATTTTTGACTCTGGCTGCTTTAACCACATGTCACCATATCCTGCCGGGTTCATCACTAAGCAGCCATCTCAGCATCCTACTGTTCGCACAGCGGACCTTACTCCCATACCTGTACTATTCAGTGGAAACTTTTCTATACGATTCAGTTAACCGATGTGCTGCATGTACCAAGACTAGCGATAAGGCTAGTCTCTCTTACCCAGCTTCAGAAAATGGGTCTACTTATATCCTTTGATTTCTCTGGTTGTATTATACAAGATCCAAAGACTAAGCAGATTCTTGAAAAAAGGCCGTAGAGTTGGACGGACTCTTGAAGTCGTCTATCTTCGCTTGCCTTTGTCTTCGTCATACACAAACCTTACTGCGTCAATTTCCAAAACCTCCTCTTTTGATATCTGGCATGCTCGCCTAGGACACTTGTCATCGGCCAGAATAAAACTATTAGCTAACTCTGGTCTTCTAGGTAACACTACCTCCAATGAAGTTTCCTGTTTGTCCTGTAAACTTGGCAAACACCATGCTCTACCTTTTGAACTCAATGACTATACATCTGACTGTGCCTTCGATCTTATCTATTCCGATGTATGGGGACCAGCACCACATCCATCTATGGGTAGATGTAGGTACTTTGTGATCTTCATTGATGATCACACACGTTTCACATGGATTTATCTTATGAAACATCGATCAGAACTACCTCAGATCTATATTACCTTTGCCCGCATGATACAAACTCAGTTCTAAAAACCCATAAAGATTCTTCGAGCTGATAACGTTATGGAATACAAAGAATCTTCTCTCATCGCCTTTCTTCGATCTCAAGGCACTATCTCTCAGTACTCTTGTCCGGGTACTTCTCCCCAAAATGGTCGTGCTGAACACAAACACAGACATCTGCTTTTGATACTATCCGTACCTTGTTGATATCTGCCAAATGCCCAGAACGTTTTTGGGGTGAAGCTGCTTTTACTGTTGTCTACACCATTAATCGACATCCAACTCCCATTCTTCAAAACAAGTCTCCCTATGAGACTCTCCATGGCATTACCCCTACTTATGAACTCTTAAAGGTATGGGGTTGTGCATGCTTTGTTCAGTTACAACCTCACGAGCATACCAAGCTTCAACCTCGTTCCCGTCTTTGTCTCTTCCTTGGTTATGGGATTGAACAAGCTCCTTGCGCTTGGTTTGAAAAATTCAGCACTACTGTTCTCTCGTTCGGCTTTTCTGCCAGTCAGTATGACTCTGGCCTGTTTACTCGACATACCGAGGCCGGGAGCATTATGCTACTCTTGTATGTGGATGATATGATTATCACTGGCAATGACTCAACTGGTATAGCCTCCCTGAAACAGTCTCTCAGTTCTACTTTCGAGATGAAAGACCTGGGCAAACTACACTACTTCCTTGGCCTTGAGGTGCTCTCCGACACGTCAGGCACTTATCTCTGTCAAGTGAAGTACATCTCCAACCTTCTCTCCAAGGCTGGTCTCTCGGATACAAAGGTGGCATCTACACCTTTGGAACACAATCTTCATTTGACACCAAGTGCTGGTACACCCTTACAAGATCCTACTCGCTACCGCCAACTAGTGGGCTCTCTTGTCTATCTTACTGTCACTCGCCCAGACATCGCATACGCTGTTCATACTATCAGTCAATTTATGGCTGCTCCGCGTTCTGACCACTACGCCGCTCTCCTTCGGATTCTGAGATATTTGAAAGGCACAATGTTTCATGGCCTGTACTTCTCATCCACTTCGTCTTTAGTCCTACGTGGTTTCTCTGATGCTGACTGGGATAGCGATATGACTGATCGTCGCTCCACTACCGGGTATCATGGCGCAGCAAGAAGCAATCTCTCACCGCCCGTTCTAGTACGGAAGCTGAATACCGGGCTCTCGCGGACACTTCTCAAGAACTTATCTGGCTCCGCTGGTTACTCTCTGACATGGGTGCACCGCTGAAATCACCTACTCCTCTGTGGTGCGACAACAATAGTGCCATACAAATTGCTCATAATGATGTCTTTCATGAGCGCACCAAACATATTGAGATCGACTGCCATTTTGTCCGTCAACATGTTGTGCGAAACACGATACAACTGTTGGGCTTTTGTGGGTATCCTCGGATCAAACTGACTCGAGGATTAACATAGATCTAACGAACCTCACTGGTTTGATAAATCTCTTAGGTTTAATAATCAAACTGATAAAAACCCACGTGATCAAAAACTCACTGATTTGATCTTATCAAGCGGAAGCGATAAAAGCTAAAAGTCCTTAAAAGCCTATTGATCTTTAATCGTTCTAGTTTAATCCTAATAGTTTGGATTCAGATCAGTTTACCTGGATTGCTCGAGATTTAATCCACCGGTGATTGACCTAACGAACTGTTATTCTAGTTGAACCGAATGAAACCCGAAGACTTGGAAAAACCAAACTGTTGTTCCGAGTGGGATAGAAGGCGGCGCCGATTGGGAGAGAGAGAGAGAGAGAGAGAACTGGAAACTGATTTTTGTTTTTTGGAAAGCTTAACCCATAAGCCTTATTTATATGGGGAGAAAACACAGTTTGAATAGTATTCAGTTTCCATATAATGATTATCTCAAATCCTTTCCCTTTTTAATTACTGGAAAAGAATTTGCCTATGATAATCTTTTATATATATATATATATATATTTATCTAATATATATTACTTATTAATTAACTATTACATATTTATTTTATCTAATAAATATATAATGTAACTAATTAATTAATAACCATCTGACTTTGGTAATTCTGACTGAAATTACCCAATTGATTTATAACTTGCTATTATAAATCCTAACTCTCCATTCTGGGTTTCATCTAACTTATTCGATTTATAGGTCCTCACAGGTGTGACCCTCAAGTGTCTTGTAACATTGGATGTGTGATTACTGGTTTGTCAACTTCTGCACATAATTCCTAACAGACTCCCACTTGTGCAAGTTGGCAATACCGCCTTGTTCACACGGACCTAATGAGGCCCCTAGACAGGCACTTAGGCTGACCAGGTTACAAGAACTCTTATACCCAGACTGGTGATATAAATATTCCACAAGGAAATAGTATCTATGAAACTATTGTTCATTGATTGGGTATATCTTGGCTTTTCCCTTTGCATCACGATATTTCATCTGGGAGTATGAGCTTGGAAGGTGTCAACTCTAAATACTCAAGATTCTGTTTTCTTGATTATCTGACCTTTACTGATAGGTAAACGACAAAGAACTAATCAGTTCATTTGGGCATGGCCATGCACTTTATCAGTATACTCAGTCAGTCAAGATGGGCCCAGAAATATCTCTCTTCAGAGAAGAGGTGCAAATCCCATCTTGCATATCTGCCTTTAATACCACGGCTTCCGCTGAATCTAGTTACGCCCTTTATAGCCACCCTGTTACGGCGTAGCGGTTGAGTGTACTAAGTATTCAGTAGTCCTCATGATATCAAATCAGATACCTCAGGTGATAGGGACAACCACTGTGAGATTTACTTATGACTGTTTCCAAGAAGTAATCTCAACCGCGGATCACGTCCGATATTTGCTACTCTATCAAATATCTGTGTAACTTTTAGTCTACAACGCTTGTAGCTGTTATTTAGCAACTGATAGTAACTACTTAAAAGTTCACAATGACTTTAACACCTTATCATGTTCCCACAATGATAAGTCGTCACGGACAATTTTTTGAATGAAAACTGGAAACTAGTCTCATTCCTGTATTAATTAAAACATGCAAAATTGTAAAAGTAATAAAGAAATTAATTTTGTATAGTCCACATTACATGCTGTAATGATAACAAAATTAAATATCTTTTCTTTAATAACTTTCATAATATCTATTTAACGTTTGTTAGATACTGGTCTAAAATGAAGTATCACCTATCTTCAGTTTAAACCCTTTGATTAAAGTTTACCATTTTAATCAAAGTGATAACCAAATAATACAAGTCTGGTCTTACGATCCACTTGTATTTGCTAATCATTGTTTTGCAAACACCTTTTAAAACAATAACTAGACTTTTATCATATTCCATGAACTTGGAGACCTGGACTAACTTCTAGTTCCTGAATATGTGAGACTGCAACTTTCCTTAGCTGCTGTGTAGATGAATGATTTCTACCTGAAATCAGATTCCATTTACTATGCTGGTAAATTTACTGGAATTCTATTTTAATCCAACACTTTAATTATTGATTTTAAAGTTAATCACGACCTTTGTTTCAAGGGTCTTGAAACTTTTATCCTTTTGACTAAAAAGGTAAATTATATCTTATGAATTCTTATCCTATCTGGATTATGAATTCCGAGATATATTGAATCAATAATTGTATTTTTATTCTTTTATCTTGGCTAGATAGAGAATAAATTGGGCTCCCACTTACTTATATAAAAACTAACTATTACTCAAAATTCACTATTGACTTAGTCAAAACTTTGATTAGTCAATTTTAATTTTAAGTAATGAACTTTGAGAATTTCTTTTATAAAACTTAACTGGATTCTATTGAATCCTGATACCAGAACTTGGTTTATTCCTAGTCTTATAAATACTGTTATTAACGCCATCTGAGTTAATATCCTAAATTCTCCTTTTAAAACATTTGAATAATAAAACTTGATCAAACTAGATTAGTTAATTCTGAGAATTTCTTTTATAAAACTTAACTGGATTTGATTAAATCCTAATTCCAGAACTTGGAATCGTTCTAGTTTTATAAATACTGTTATTAACGCCATCTGAGTTAATATCCTAAATTCTCCTTTTGATCACAAAACTATTATTCATAAATGGTTTATTCTCAAAACACATTCCTTTAGAATTTCGTGTGCTTTGATAGTTTTTACATAAATTACTTCAATTTAATAGATTTCATTGAAGTAGTTATAACAGGCAACAACTAGGATCATACGGATTTAAGAATACTAAGCACAAACAGATATTTCAATGTCAAGACAATAACTTTTGAAAATAAAACCATAAAATTATAAATCCAAAATATAATCATCCAAAAACTGTTTAAAACATAAATCCCAAAAAAAAAAAATAACTGTTTTAAAACTATAAATTCAAAATGTCTTGACTTATATCGAAATTAACTTGTACTTAAGATCCTCAGCAACTTCTGGGCACTTCACTTCTGACCTCCTGCAATAATCATTTGCTCTAGGTGTCAGTATACTTGAAAACTAACAAGTAAGAAGTGACAAATTAAAGCAATCATAAATTTCTGAGGTTTACATATCTGCTTCATGATGCTTAGGGCAGTTTTGCCTCCAGTGACCGACCTCATTGCATGTGAAGCAGCGGTTCTCGGTCCTAGCTTTATTTGGCTTAACCTTCTTGCCCTTGCCCTTGCTTTTGCCTTTCTTGGGTGCACTCTGGACGGCCTGTACTGGTCCCTTTCCTTTGCTGGTGCTAGCATGCCCATTTTTCTTTTTCACCCCTCCGTCTTTCACCATCAAGACATCCTTGGTCTTGTTCTTGTTCCCCATATTCAGTTCAGCTGTCTTAAGCATGGAGTGCAATTCTGCTATTGTTTTCTCCATGTTATTCATATTGTAATTGACTACAAAGGGCCTGTAGTCTTCTGACAGTGAATTGAGTATGGTGTCTGTTGCTAGCTGCAACGGAACAGGATGACCAAGCCTCTCCAGATGATCTAAGTGCCGTTTCATTTTCATGACATGGTCACTTACTGATGTCCCTTTTATCATCTTGCACTCATTAAATGCTTTGGTGGCATCGTAGCGTTCTGTACGAGCCTGGGTCTGGAACATGTCCCTCAGCTGGCGGATCATGTCATAAGCATTTGTATTTATGTGCCCTGTTGCAGATCTGGGCTCATAGTTGCAAGCATCAGACACGCGACATCAAGGAGATCATCCGAGTGCTTCTTGTGGGAATTTCTGGCAGCAGCCGGAGCATTTGCCGGAGGTGCCTCCCCAAGAGGCTCTTCAAGGACATACCATTTCCTCTCATGTCTGAGCACAATCATCAGATTGCGCTCCCAGTCGAGGAAATTAGAGCCGGTCAGCTTATCCTTCTCTAGGATAGATCGGAGGGAAAGATTGTTAGTGCTGGTAACAGTGCTTGCCATCTACACAAATTAAAACTTTTGGTCTTTAGCAACTATAAATAGATTAAATTCCAATAATTATCAATAAACCCTTAAATGATCAATTTATTGGACTAGGATCCTTATTTCATACGTCCTGATGTGCGTAATGTTTTTGCTCCACCAGACCCGTATTTATTTCGATAGGTAAGGACTTTTACCAATCATGTCTAGCTGACATGACTCCTAGATCTTTTCGGGACCATGGCAACTACCTGTGCATGTTTTAGTCCCTCTAAGTGCTTTTTGGCCCGGTACCTCCCGATGAACTTAATAGTACCAAAATAGATCTCACCATTTTGGGGACCTGATCACTATACTCTGGCCGGTACCACCCGGAGATAATTCGCAGAGTTATGTAACCCCTCCAGCTTCAGTTTGAACACGGACGTTGAATGTGTGATCACTTACAACGCCTGTGTACTTTACGCCGAAGGTGCCCCTAGATGGGTTGCACTACTGATCCATGATTTTCGGGGTTTTGAAAAACTTTACTTCCAGGCTTTTTGAAAAACTGATTGTTATAAAGGCCACTGACGTTTTAAACTAACTGTTTCAAACATGCATGCAATTTTAAAACTAACTGTTCTAAAATTACTTGCTAATTTAAAACTAACTGTTTTAATAGCACACCTAGTTGATTAAAACTAATTGTTTTGTCAACTTGCCTTTTATATAAAACAATCGTCTATAGGTTTTTAACATAAAATCTACCATTTTGAAAAGTTTGAAAAACTGGTAATTCAAAAACCTATTCACTTTTGTGATATAACCTAGTTTTAAAATAACCTTTCTATTTAAAACTACTAATATGCAAGATATCACAAATAATCAATTAACCATGCAATTAAACAACAATTAATCACATAATAGCTAGTTATAGTTTTTGCCAATGTTTGTTTCCTAGGGACCAATAATGACCTATTTCACTAAAAACTTCAAAACTTGCGTAGCTCCCACTGGCCTCGCCATGTTTGTTAATATTCCGGTAAGTTGAAGAATTTTAGTAGCTCCCACTGGCCTCGTCATCCGAAAGAATAAAATATCTATCCTAAGGTCATTATTACATAAGGGGTTGTAAACGGCACGCAGGCCTCCCCGTAAATATGTCAAGGGTCTAGGTTGGCAAAATACTATAATATATATATATACTCAAACTGAGATGTATATATAGAACTCAAGCAATCACGCAATTATATATAAATTATAAATAAACAATATAATAATAGCGAGAAATAAACCTAGATCCGTTAAAATTATTTTGTATCAATTATCGCAAAACTTGGTTTTATAACTGATTCGAAAAACAAACTGTTTTATGAATCCAAAAACTTTAGACTGAAAAATGGTTTTTTAACTTAAAACTAAGGTTTAATAATAAATCCTGTTTTACAAAAACTAAAACCATTTTGTCTAAAAACAATCCTTTTACCCAAAAATTATATCAAACAGGTTCTATTGATCCCAATTTTAAAAAAATACTGGCCTTTGTGTTTTAATCAAATAGTAAAAACATAATATTAGGCCTACTTGAAAAATAGATGAAAAATTTAATTTTTATAAAAATTCATCAAACCGAAAAATAATCTAACTGGTTTGAACAAATTTTATAAAAAAAATTCGGATAAGATTATCTTAAAACCAAAACGTATCCTATTGGGCCATAACTTGGTCCAAAGAACTGGGCTTTGGGTCTGATAACCAAGACTTGGCCCGAACGAAAAAACCCTAGATGGGTCGAAAGCCTCGCTCCTGCCGCGAAGGTTCGGCTCACGTCGCGAAAATTTCTTCTCTGATCTGCTCCCGCCGCGAGAACCACGGCGAACGCCATCACTGCTGTTGCGATCAACGATCCACGATGATGGCAAAAATCAGCCGCCGTCGTTCCTGTTTTCTCGGCGATCGCGGCCATCGTCTGTGGCCACCTCTATCGCGATCGATGAATAACGCCGGCCATTGTTGCTATCGTCACCATCATCGTCTGTGTGTGGCAACGCCACCACAGCCACCGCCAAGCGCTGCCACCACCGTGCTGGTGCTGCAGCCGTGGCTTATTCACAATCCGGCCATAGCCGGGTGTGTGGATGCGTTTGAATCGACCGTTTGGCCGGCGATCGTAAAACAATATTATCACCGCCACCGCCTTACGGCGGTTGGAATTAATAACACCAAACGCCGCCGCCATCGCCTTACGGCTTTGGCGGTTTGGTGATTTGTTCCATCGTTGGCCACCATCCGGCGACGACGGCGGCGAAATCGCCACCGCCGCCATTGCTTATTTGATTGGAGCAGAAGCCCGCCATCACCATCACCTGGCGACCACCACCGAACTGGTGGTGACGCCCATGATTCAACCGCAATCCGGCCACAGCCGGATGCGGGTTCGTTCACCGGCTGTGATATGTGTCCGGCCACCGCGTGGATGCGGTACAGCCACCGTGAGCGTCACCACCACGGTGCTGTGGTGGTTGACAAAAAAAACACCCGATACCTCCACCGCTTAATCGCCGCCGCCACCGATCAGTTGATTAAACAGCCGTCGACCACCACCTTGCTGGTGGTTGAGGCCGTGGCGATTGCGAATACTAGACGCCGTCACCACCTGAGCTGGTGGTGCGGCTGTGTTTTGCGAGGAAGGTTTCGGCCACCGCTACCCAGCTGGTGGCGTGGCCTGGTGGTCAAATAGCAGCCGCCGGAGCCGCCATCACTAAACTGTGGTGCGGTCCGGTGATAAAACAACGCCACCGCCACCCGGCTGCTACCATCTCGTTGGTGGCACAGGTGGTGGTTTTTCCGGGTTTTCGTAAATAATAACAATCGAATTTTATGTAAATTATTAAACTTAAAATTCAGATTTACCAAAGATTAAAACTTGATACACAAGCAGCAAGAAACAAATTTTAACGGATCACTCATAGACAGATAAATTGATAAAACTAAAACGATTTTTAACAATGGCTCTGATACCACTGTTGGGCTTTTGTGGGTATCCTCGGATCAAACTGACTCGAGGATTAACATAGATCTAACGAACCTCACTGGTTTGATAAATCTCTTAGGTTTAATAATCAAACTGATAAAAACCCACGTGATCAAAAACTCACTGATTTGATCTTATCAAGCGGAAGTGATAAAAGCTAAAAGTCCTTAAAAGCCTATTGATCTTTAATCGTTCTAGTTTAATCCTAATAGTTTGGATTCAGATCAGTTTACCTGGATTGCTCGAGATTTAATCCACCGGTGATTGACCTAACGAACTGTTCTTCTAGTTGAACCGAATGAAACCCGAAGACTTGGAAAAACCAAACTGTTGTTCCGAGTGGGATAGAAGGCGGCGCCGATTGGGAGAGAGAGAGAGGGAGAGAGAGAGAGAGAGAGAGAGAGAGAGAACTGGAAACTGATTTTTGTTTTTTGGAAAACTTAACCCATAAGCCTTATTTATATGGGGAGAAAACACAGTTTGAATAGTATTCAGTTTCCATATAATGATTATCTCAAATCCTTTCCCTTTTTAATTACTGGAAAAGAATTTGCCTATGATAATCTTTTATATATATATATATATATATATATTTATCTAATATATATATATTACTTATTAATTAACTATTACATATTTATTTTATCTAATAAATATATAATGTAACTAATTAATTAATAACCCTCTGACTTTGGTAATTCTGACTGAAATTACCCAATTGATTTATAACTTGCTATTATAAATCCTAACTCTCCATTTCTGGGTTTCATCTAACTTATTCGATTTATAGGTCCTCACAGGTGTGACCCTCAAGTGTCTTGTAACATTGGATGTGTGATTACTGGTTTGTCAACTTCTGCACATAATTCCTAACAACAACTTCATCCCATTTCTACACTTGATCAGCCAGTTGACATCTTCACCAAAGCTCATCTTCCAGGACGTTTTCGAGAACTTGTTGACAAACTCAATTTGTGTCGTTCCTCCCCTGATTGAGTTTGAGGGGGGGGGGGTGTTAGTTGTATATATGGCCCATGGGCATTGGCCCATTATCCCTTGTTTCCCTTGTATATATAGTGTAGATCTTTACTTTTCTTGTACACTTTTTCAATATCAATACAATCAATCTTTCCATCTCTTTCCATTTCTAACACTCACATTTTGATATAAACCATACAACAAAAATTAAGACTGAGACAATTGAGTTAATATTATTTACATATTTTTTTAAATTTATCGGAATCATAAGTTATTAAATACTTAAATTATATTACTTATGATAAAAAGTTTAAGATATAAAATCTATTAAATCTATTAAAACTAATATAATTTATTTTGATAAATTATAAACATCGTGTTGGGCTTGGAGATGCTCTTATAATAGTGAAAATTCAAATTTCAAAGGTGCTTTGCAAGAACTTCATAAATCATGAATTTTGACTTTCTCGAGTCCTATATTCAAATTTCGCAATTGAACAATCAAAATTTATTCATTTCAATAATCCTCCCTTTCTCTTCAAATGAATCCTCATCAATATAATATACACTTTACAATTAAGCTATCATCGATCTATACACCCGACTTCCTACTTCTTCATCCAGCCAGACTCTATTCAATCTTCACCGTAACAGCCAACAATCATTCAGCTGCGAAGAAGCACTCTTCCCGAAGCTATTAACCTTCATCAAGCAAAAATGAGTGCAAAAAGGCTCCATTCCGCCATTAACGCTGCAAGTTTTCAGCAAATAACAAGCCGATTTACATCGATCTCTTCCTTTGAACTTTCCTTGAATCAGCACTCCAAAGGCCTTACTACTTCCATCCTCCTCCCCTTCCAAAAACTCGCCATCGGAAACCGCCATATCCACCTTCTCTCGAAGCTCCTCCACAAGTATGATTCCGTCCGGAGACGCCGACCTCTCTCTAACGACATCCGGCCAGTCCGCCGCGTCCACCGCCGTCTCCGTCGTCACTCCGCCGTCGGCGTAGATCTGGACCAGCAGCGGCGCTTGCCGGATGTTCTTCACGATCTCCGTCACCGAATTCCTCATCCACTCGTCGAACTTCTCCGAAACGCCGTGGCTGTTATCGTAACTACGATCGTAATCTTCGCCGTTAACTGTCGAATCCTCCGCCGGAGATAAATCGACGCTGATTTCGTAAACGGACGAAGAATCGGACGACGACGTGTATGAAGAAGCACGATCGGAAACGGAAACGGAAACGGCGGTGGCGGTTACCGCCGCCGTGGAGATTCTCGACTTAACGACGGCGAGATTGGGGATTTTTGAGAGAGGATGTAAATGGAGGTGGTTGTTAAACCTAGAAACTGAAACCCTAGGGGAACGATCGTCGAGGAAGGCGGTAGCGTGTCGGCGGAATAAGCAATCTCCGGCGGTGGCTGCTCCTCCGTAACGGATTCCAAAACAGACCATCGTTGAACGGCCGTCGTCTACGGCGGTGCTACAGATGAATTTAGGTGATTGAATAAATCTTTTTTTTTGGTTTTGGTTTTAGAGGGAGAAATTTGGAGGACGCCAAAAAGGAACTGTCGTGGAGGTATATCGGCCGTTGGATCGAGCAGGTGGATCACCTCGGTATGCCGTGGGTGTGCGCGTGCCACTATTCAACTGACATGTGTTATCCGGTATTTTGCTGACTTGGAATTTCTTACGTGGAATATATTAAAAGTTTTAGATTAATTTTAATAAGGATTGGGTTTAGCCAATTATGGATTTGGTCCTCTAGTTTGTTGGTTGTTACGAAATGGTTCCTAAAGTTCATTTGCTATAAAAGAGGCTTAGGCCATCCGCAGTGGACGGCATTTTGGCATCGGGTAGCAATCGGCTTGATGCTACCCGTCGGTTTAGAAGGTGAACACCGCCGCGGTGAGCAACGGGTTGGAGACAATCGGTTCTCCCAAACCGAAGTGATTTCGACCGTTGGCGATTCCAACGGCTATTTTTGTTTTTTTTTTCTTTTTTTTTTCAATTTAATTTCCTATATATATATATATATATATCATATACAACTTTCATATATTCCACAACTCTCAATCAAACACAACCTTCATCTCTTCCACTTTTCTCTCCAAAAAATGTCTTCATCGTCATCATCACGATCATCATCGGCATCATCCTCATCAATTCACCACCCGAATTACGATTACGACGCTGACGATTTGTTGGAGGCCACCCACTTGGCGGCGATAGCCGCCATGAACGAAGCGGTCAAACTAATTGTCGGTGACGAAGCAACTTCAAGTCGACAAACAAGGAGGACGCCAAAAAGTCGAAATCGTATAGTGGCACACGAGAAACTTGTTAACGACTACTTTTCAGATAATCCGGTGTATGACGATAACGATTTCGAACGGCGGTTTCGTATGACACGACGACTATTCCTTAAAATAGTTGAGGATCTTGAGAGGGAGTACGAATATTTTAGGTGGACTCACGATGCAAGAGGAGTTAAGGGGTTCTCTCCGCTTCAAAAATGTACGTCTGCGATCCGACAATTGGCGTACGGTACTGCTGCTGATGCCACGGACGAGTACTTGCAAATGTCCGAAACGACATCAAGGGAATGTTTTACTAATTTTTGTGAAGGTATTATACATCTTTATAGGGGAAGATATTTACGGAAGCCTACCGCAAATGATGTTCAGTTGTTGTTCGCATTGCATGAGCAACAACACGGCCTCCCCGGCATGCTTGGTAGCATAGATTGTATGCATTGGGATTGGAAAAATTGTCCCGTAGCATGGAGGGGTCAATACCATCGAGGTGATCATCAAGGACCGACAACTGTTTTAGAGGCGGTAGCATCGTACGATGGTTGGATTTGGCACGCATATTACGGAACCCCGGGTGCCGTAAACGACATAGTCGTTGTAAACCAATCACCAATATTCAACGATTTGTTCGAAGGCAAAGCACCCGATAGCTCGTTTTCAGTGAATGGCAGACAATACAAACACGGATACTATCTCGCGGACGGGATTTATCCGAAGTGGACGACTTTTGTCAAGGCGTATAGATATCCAACGGAACCCGAACGGATAGCGTTTACGGAGCGTCAAGAATCGGCTAGGAAGGATATCGAACGTGCATTCGCGATGCTTAAATCAAAATGGCACATTGTTAAGTATCCGGCACGGGCGTGGACAAAGAGCAAATTAAGGTATACAATGTACACGTGCATAATTTTGCACAACATGATTCGTGAAGACGAAGGCTTTGCAAATTATCCTTTTGATGAAAGTTGGGTTACAACTGATGATACCGAAGTAGATATATCCGAAGAAGAACGAGCGCAAAACGTCAACGAAGTCAAAAATAGTGATAAACACCTCCAACTACGAGCCGATTTAACGGAACACTATTGGGCATCCCGAAATTAATTTTTTAATTTTTATAATGTAATTTTAAATTTTTATTTCTAATATTAGAATTATTTTTATTAAAATTTTATAATGTAATTTTTAATTTTTATATAATATTAGAATTGTTTTAAATTAAAATGAATTTTGATGAAGTGGGTTGCAGTGGGTCGACAGTGGATGAAATGGGTAGTTTGGGGTAGTTTTGTGGAAAGCTGATGTGGCGCTGATGTGGCAGCTGAAACCAGTGGGTTGTAAAGGGTCGACAGTGGATGGCCTTATGGTATGTTGTTTTGTAATGAATGGTCTTTTGCAAATGATAGTCTATTAGCTTAGTTAATATTGTGAGCATTTATGTCTTTTTAATCTTATTCTTGTTCTTTTTCTAATACAAATATTAATATGTTTTGTTAACAGTGTTGTGGCGGATTGGTTAATACTCGGGGGTTCATAGCGTCGTAACTGAGTTCGAGCCTTCTCGTGCACATGCCTGGGGACATTTAAGTGGGGCCACCCAAAATTGTCGGGGATTAGTCGGTCTTTGTCTCGAACACCCTTCCAAAAAAAATATTAATATATTTTATATTATATTAACCACAAGTCGAGTAATCCCTTCCTTTACATGTTCTTGAGTTCAAAAATTAAGGGAAAGAAAGGAAATGCGAGGAGAGGGGAAGGAAGGGAAGAGGAGTATTATCCTCCAAATCATCCTATTTTTGGAATGGAAGGATAACTTTCAAAAGAAAAAAAAAATGAAAAGTTATCCTTCCTAATTTCTTCAATTCCTTTCATTTTTTTCCTTTAAAAAAATCGAGAACATATATCCCTCCAAATCCTTTCCTTTCATTTTTTTAAAAAAACTCGAGCATACACTTTTATTAGTTCCTTAGAAATCTTTCATTTCCCTCCTTTCAAAAAACTCGAGAACAGGGCGTTAATTCCCCGAGTTATCCCTTCTCTATTTTTTTCGCAAGATCCACCTCCTCCATTTTTTTGGCATAGCCCCTTTGCACACCACTAGGGGTGTGCATGGTCCGGTTTGGCCGGTTTGAGGTTAAAATCTCGGCCAAACCGGTACTCCCGGTTTGATAATTCTTCAAACCAAACCGGCCAATTTATTGTGCCAAACCAAACCGACTAAACCACTATAAACCAGTTTGATTTGGCCGGTTTGACTCACTTTTATCGGAATTCATAATACTACTAATAGTGCATAAGAATAATCCAATAAAAAGGTAAAAACTATAAAATTTAAGAGCATAACTCAAGTTTGTTGCAAAAGAAAAACCAAATCTAGAATTTTACAAAAGGAAATATTTAAACTCCATAACTCAAGTTCATCATCTGCGTCTTGTATATTTAATAATATGCAATATATATAATAATATAATTATATATATATACACACACACACACACATATTCGGTCCGGTTTGGTTTGAACGGTCGGTTTTGTCCCTAAAACCACAAACCAAACCATATTAATGGTTTATAAAAAATGTAAACCACCGGCCCAAATAATGATGGCTAAACCGACCAAACCAACAAACCAAATGAGGGAGCACCCCATCTTCCTCCCATTACTTCACTTCATGAGGGACCAATTTGTTATAATACAACATACCAAAAGTCCTCTTCTATATTAAATGAAGTTTAGGAATCATTTATGTAAAAACCAACAAACCAAATGGACCGTAATTAACTCAAGATATATGTATCTGATTTATGGTCTCTATAGTACTTGATATTTTCACCTATATATATAATTTTCTTTCATCGACCTAACAAGTAACAACAATGTTATTAAAGGATATATTATACATGTTAGTTCATTAAAATGGTTTAGTTTCACGTTGCAATGCAAATGAGTCATAATAAATATATTAATTTTTAACCTATAATTATTATCTTGTTACATATTAGCACTTTGGGTTTGGGGAATGAAAAACAATGAATGCTTACTTGGATAGAATTTAGTTATGAACATAATTAATCTCCAAAAGTAAATACCTTGTCGCCTATTTCGGCCTTGGGTTGCACAAATTTACTTTGGGGTAGTCCAAATTCGCATTCTATATTTTTATTTTAGGCTAAATTGAGAATAAAATATACATATTCTATTATACTTCACCTAAGTTTGAAATTTAGATCAAACTGACTTATATGAGCATCAATCGACGATTAACTTTGACAGAAAGGTAGTTATTTTAGTGATAGAATGGTTACCAAATAAGTATGAATAGATATGAATGAAAAATAGATGCACCTTATCACACTTGAGTCGGCTCAGTACACGCCTTTGAACTTAACGTACCACATCAATTGGTTGTTAACCTTGTGAATTTTCCTCCTCTAGAAAAGACTTAATACATACCATTTAGGTTTCTAGGTGCTGTCCGTAGACCCCGTAATAGGGGATGCGGCACTCCCCCTTTTCTATAGAAATCTCAAGTTTAGGTAAGCTTATGCACTTCTGCACTATCAAAAAGAGGCGGGCCATTAGAAGAGCAAAACATACCTTGGCCTTTGCCACTACTTTGTGATCCCGCCGTAATGAGAAAAAGAAATACAGTTTTGAAAGGTTTCACGAGAATGTTTCTTTGGATGTCCTTATATTTTTTAAGCTAAACAACACATATATAGGACGATAATCAAATGAGATCCATAAAAAGGTCAAGAACCATGCTAAACAATCTTATCCATCTAATCATTTTCGTCTAAAGGTTTTAACTAAGCTCCATTTTAGTTTGTAACACCCGTAATTTTCGGAAACTGACCTTTTGGGATAAATGTGAAAAATAGGATTTTTGATCAAAACCTAGATTTTATAGTCTTGTTGGATGGGAAATTGAAATACGAATCCAACGGTTCTTCCGGAATCGAAATCGGAGCTATAACGAAGAAGTTATGACCAAAACAGTTTTCGGAGTTGGCTGCTGGAGCATCCTCGCGCCGCGAGCTCAAGGCCTCGCGCCGCGAGCAGTGTCAGGTCAGAAAACGGGTTAAATACCCTTCTTCTTCATTTGAGCATAACTTCCTCATTTCAACTCCGTTTCTCTCGATTCTTTTTGCGTTCTTCTCGATTTTTCGAGCTCTTCAAGACTACATCAATGGATTTCAAGCATTTGGTGGTTCTAAAACGTTGGTGTAAGTAATCTCTTCATCTCCTTCGAGTTTAAGCTTCGATTTGGGGGTTTTTCATCTCCAAACCTTTTCTTCCATACTTTCCTTAGATTTGGTGTTGTTTTAGGTGGATTATATGCTTTGGAAGGTGTTGGAGGCTAGATCTACAAGTTTAGAAGGTGGAGATTTCTATGGCTTCATCTTCTAACCATCTCACCACCATTTTGGGATTTCTCCATTCTAGGGTTTTGATTCAAGATCCGAGAGGGTAAGCTTCATTCAAGCTTTTAGTATAGATCTTGTTTACGTGATGAAAGTTAAAGAACTAATCTAGAGCTCGATTTCTTATTTATTTAAGTGTTCATCTAAATCACCTAACTAGGTTTGTATTTGGGGAAAACTGTGGATCTCGACGATCCATGGGGTGTTTTCGAGTTGTGTTGTTAGTTTATCATGTTATATCATCATATGATCAATCATAATTATTCGTGGGGTGTTTTGGGGGTCGATATTGAGTTTTGGTTGAGTTTGGTTAAAGTTTTTGGAAGAAAATCGCGAGGAAGAAGACCCAGTTGGGTCCCGCGACCTGGCCTGCGACTTGAGGTCGCGGGTTAGGTCGCGCAAGTCTCTGTTTCCGTTTTGAAGTTTTTCGTTTGCGATCCTTTTCGAGTTTTGGCTTTGGGCTTTCCTTAAGGGTTATATTAGATGATGTTTGGGAGATTTTGGGGACAATTGAGATAGTCTAGCCTAGCTCTAGACTAGTGCTTCGGTTGTAGACCGTAAGTGTCATTTTTGGTGTTTTACTTATGCATACCATGATATGATTGTATAGGTGCTATCTTGTGACGTATCTAGCTATCTAATCCACATTTGATTGTGAAGAATACCAAGGTGAGTTGCTAAACCCTTTTTGTTAAAACTGAGAGCGCATCACCTTGATTGATCATATACCTTGCTCGGATAATTGTATACATGAAATCGTGTGTTGTATGCTACCTTGCATGAGTATATTCTTATGATGATATGATGAACGTGTGCATGATAAATACGTGTATATATGTGTGCCACAGAATGATGCGAAGGGCTTGAGACCCTCGATTTATACCTATGAAAGCTTGAGAATAAATGTATGAGTCTTTCTAGACAGTACGTGTAACACCCAATCCCCAGAACTAAAATTTTAAAATAAAATTTATATATAAAACCCTTGCATTTATTAAAACCAAATAATCATTCGCAAAACGTCAAGTCAACATTTAAATATCCCACAATAAAATCAACGATAATATTAAAAACTCGGATCGGAACGCCGCCTAGCCGGAGACCCTCAAGCCGGAGCCTTGCCTTTGTCAACCCCGGAACTTGTACCTAAAAACATTTAAACACGAGGGGTAAGCTTCACCGCTTAGTGAGTAAATTTCCACATACAACACAATTATAATCAACATGTAAAATCACACCAAGCACAATTCACAGCTTAACGGTTTCCCGTTTACCGGATCATCCCGCAATCCGGCCTCCGTGGTTTCCCACCCTTCGGGCCATCACGCAACCCGTTTCATCACATCATAACAGCAAGCACACATTAATTACAATTATATCGCACGTAAAAACCCGCTCACCTGAAATTATCACGGATAAAATCACAACTGTAATAGCGACTCAAAATGTTCCCGCAACTCTGAAATAACATACATAATATATACAAATTAATCCCCCAATCGTAACAAGGTCAAATCCTAACGGAAACACCCGCGTCCTAATACGTACTATTTTGTGGTACAAGGTCATCCCATGCAAACCCTAATCACCCCTAGTAACGGCGGCGATCGCACGGGACCACCACCATCACCGGCCAACACCCGCAGCCGCGAGGCAGCGGCGGTGGGGATTACCCACCATCACCGCCGGCAACTACGGTTACCAAAGCAACAGCCGGCCGGCTGGCCGCCGGCTCCAAACGGTTCGAACGGTAGGGCAGCGGCGCGACGGCGGGAAAAACCCTCGCAACCGCCGGCCGTCCCTTGGTGCACTTCACGGCAGCGGCGGTCAACGGAACCACCACCGCCGCTGAAACTACCCCGCAACCACAGCCGCTCGACGACAGCTAGCCGTGGCTAGCCACCGTCGGCGCCGGAAGGACCCTACCCCTCACCACCCCGCCGGTGTTCCTCCGTCGACCAGCAGCAGCAGCGGTGCTTCGCGCCACCACCACCACCGCGCATATCACGGCGACGGCAGCAGCGGTCGTAGACCACCACCACCGCCATCACCCCACGCTAAATGGCAGCGGCGGCGTGTATAGCCACCGCCGCCCGGCCACCCATCGACTCAGGCGGCCGATCCACACACGACAGCCCACCGTCACCGGCCAAGACCGGCGACGGCTGCAAACCGCGGCGCAAGAGAACCGGGGGGGGGGGGTTTTACCTCACAACGGCGACGATGATTCCGGCGATTCTCCCGACCGCTCCTCTTTCCGTCGACTTCTCACTATCTCTCGGCTTTCTCTCTCTCGATTGCTTCCTTGACAAGAATCACAATGAAAGAGAGTGGCACTCCTAGGGTTTTTAACCTAGGTTTAACGGGCTTTTTCCCCTTTTCTCTCGTTACTTAACCCGCAAGAAAAGATCCTCAAATAATCCTAACCCTAATTAGTATAATCATTCATTATCAATAATTATAATAATAACAATAATAACAAATAAATTAAATGCAAGAAAAACGGGGCGTGACAACTCTCCCCCACTTACAAGGATTTCGTCCTCGAAATCAGTCTGAAAACAATTCTGGGTAGTGCTCTCGCATCTCTGCCTCTGGTTCCCAGGTCCACTCGGAACCCTTCTGATGCTGCCACTGCACTTTCACAATTCCGATCTCCCTGCGTCGCAACCTCTTCACCTTCCGGTCTATCACTGCCACCGGCCTCTCGACGTAATTCAGGCTCTCGTCCACCTGAATATCGTCTAAAGGAATATGTGCCGACTCGTCGGCGAGGCACTTACGCAACTGCGAAACGTGAAAAGTGCTGTGGATCTGGCCTAGTACCGCAGGCAGCTCCAAACGATAAGCTACCTTCCCAACACGTGCAAGAACCGTGAACGGTCCGATGTAACGAGGCCCCAGCTTGCCCCTCTTTCGGAACCGAATCACCCCCTTCCAAGGGGAAACCTTGAGTAGAACTCGGTCTCCCACTTGGAACTCCAAGCTCGATCTCCGTCGATCCGCGTAACTCTTCTGTCGACTCTGAGCCGTCCGCAACCGCTCCCGGATCCTCTGAATATCCTCCGTAGTCCTCTGGACCACCTCAGTGCTACCAAGAACACGCTGGCCTACCTCGCCCCAACAGATAGGAGTACGGCATCTCCTTCCGTAGAGCATCTCAAATGGCGGCATCCCGATGCTAGAGTGGTAGCTGTTGTTATACGAGAACTCTGCCAGAGGCAGATACGTATCCCAACTGCCACCGAAATCCAAAACGCAAGCTCGAAGCATGTCTTCCAAAGTCTGAATCGTCCGCTCACTCTGACCGTCTGTCTGAGGGTGGTACGCGGTGCTAAAATGCAACCTAGTACCCAGCTCCGAATGAAACCTCTCCCAAAACCGAGAAGTAAAACGCACGTCCCGATCTGAAATGATCGACACTGGCACTCCGTGCCTCGACACCACTTCGTCCACGTAGATCTTCGCCAGCTGCTCTGCAGTCGAACTCTCCCGGATAGGAAGAAAGATAGCGCTCTTGGTCAAACGATCAACTATGACCCAAATCGCGTCAAACTTCCGAGGGGTTTTTGGAAGCTTGGTGATCAGATCCATAGTGAGGTTTTCCCACTTCCACTCGGGAATCTCAAGAGGTTGCATCTTGCCGTGTGGCTTCTGATGCTCAGCTTTGACCTTTAGACAGGTCAAACACGACTCCACGTACCGAGCCACGTCTCTCTTCATCCCCGGCCACCAGTAGCCCGTCCGCAGATCCCGATACATCTTCGTAGCTCCCGGATGAATCGAGAACCTAGACTTATGGGCTTCCTCAAGCAAGGTCTGACGCGCCGTGCCCGCCCGAGGAACCCACACTCTACCATACCTAGTCAGCAACCCTCGACCATCTCTGACCAACGCGGCCATCTGTCCCCGAATCCGTTCCCCGTTCTGGTTCTCCTCCCGACTCGCCTCCTCTTGTGCCCGCAGAACCAGGTCCACAAAGGAGGTAGTCACCGCCATCTTCAGATGTGAGATACGAAGCGGCGCGTGCTCCGTCTTCCTGCTCAAAGCGTCAGCAACCACATTAGCCTTGCCTGGGTGATAGAGAATCTCGCAATCGTAGTCCTTGACTACGTCAAGCCACCTCCGCTGTCGCATATTCAGATTCGGCTGCTCCAAGAAATACCTCAAGCTCCGGTGGTCTGAGAAGATGGTGCACTTCACCCCATACAGGTAGTGCCTCCATAACTTAAGAGCAAAAACAACCGCCGCAAGCTCGAGATCATGCGTGGGGTAATTAGCCTCGTGAGGCTTCAGCTGCCTCGAAGCGTAGGCTATCACCCGCCCCCTCTGCATCAGAACACAACCCAGACCCAGCCGAGATGCATCGCAATAAACTGCCATGTCTTCCACCCCCTCCGGTAAGGTCAGAACCGGAGCCTCGCACAGCTTCTGTCTCAACGTGTCGAAAGCCCTCTGCTGCTCAGAACCCCAAACGTACGGCTCGCTCTTCTTTGTCAAACGCGTCAAAGGTACCGCAATCTTGGAGAAATCCTGGATGAATCGTCGGTAGTAGCCGGCTAAACCCAGGAAACTCCGGATCTCGGTAGGTGCCTTCGGAATTTCCCAATTCATAACTGCTTCGATTTTTGCTGGATCCACCTTGATGCCTTCCCGGTTAATGATGTGGCCCAAGAACTGAACCTCCTCCAACCAGAAAGCGCATTTCGAGAATTTGGCGTAGAGACGCTCCCTTCTCAACACCTCAAGCACCTCCCGCAGATGCATCACATGCTCCTCCTTCGTCTTCGAGTAGATTAGAATATCGTCGATGAAAACGATCACGGACCGATCAAGCATCGGGCGGCACACCCGGTTCATGAGGTCCATGAAAGCTGCTGGAGCATTGGTAAGCCCGAACGGCATTACCAAAAACTCGAAGTGGCCGTAACGGGTGCGGAAAGCGGTCTTTGTGACATCCGCTTCCTTCACCTTCAGCTGGTGATACCCGGACCGAAGATCGATCTTAGAAAACCACGACGCCCCCTGAAGCTGGTCGAATAGATCATCAATTCTAGGTAGAGGATACCTATTCTTGATGGTCACCTTGTTGAGTCCTCGGTAATCGATGCACATACGATGACTCCCGTCTTTCTTTTTCACAAACAGAATCGGTGCACCCCACGGTGAGCTGCTCGGGCGGATGAACCCCTTCCCCGAGAGCTCCTGCAACTGCTCCGATAACTCCTGAAGCTCCGGCGGAGCCAGACGGTAAGGAGCTCGCGCAATCGGAGCTGCTCCTGGTACCAAGTCGATGCCGAACTCGATCTGCCTATCAGGTGGAAGGCCAGGCAGATCCTCTGGAAACACGTCTGGAAACTCGCTGACCACTGGCACCTCCGCTACCGACAGCTTCTTCTCCTGCGCCTGACCCGCCATAACATAAACTAAAAACCCCGTACACCCCCGCTGGATGTATCTCCGAGCTTTCGCGATAGAACAGAAGGATGTAGATACCCTTCTTCCCTTGCCGTACACCACCAGGTCTCCCCCACTTGGGTTATGGATGCGTACAAACTGTCCCGCAACATCCGTGGTCGCCCGATTTGGAAACATCCAGTCGATTCCGACAACTACGTCCACTCCGTTCATGGGAATGGGGATGAGGTTGATGCTGAAACGAACTCCAAAGATATCAATGCTGCACCCCCGGTATACATGCTCGACCACCTGCACTTCCTCCGCGCTACGTCGATTGCCTGAGGACTATCCAGATTACCGAGCTCGATCTGGAAGTCCTTACAGAACCTACGCGACACATAGGACCACGTGGCCCCCGTATCGAAAAGTACTAAAGCCGGTTTTGAGTTGACAGGAAATATGCCTAAAATTTCACATTTAACGGCAGATACACTATTCTTATCACTAACACATAAAATAAGCTATTATCAGTAATCGTACGAAAATATAACAAGGAAAAACCTGTAATCACGTCAGGCGCCGTCTGCGCTTCCTCGGCAGTCATCTGAAAGGCTCGCCCACGGGTGGTAGCTCCACTCTTCCCCTGAGTAGTGCCGTCGGTGATCCTAAGCGTCGCTGGTGCAGGGGCCAGGGCTGGCGTCTTCTTCAGCTGAGGGCAATCGGGCTTGATATGCCCCGGCTGATAGCAGTGAAAGCAAAGCCTAGCAGTCTCCTTGCAGTCCTTGCTGAGGTGGCCCGTCTTGCCACACTTGTAACACGATAACTCCCGCGGCCTGCACTCCCCCCGATGATAACGCCCACACTTTGGGCAGCTCGGGGTCCCGCTCCTGGTATCAGCCCTAGCTCCTTTGAATTTCTTTGCTGGTCCCGACTGGTCTTCTGCCTTCCTCTTCCCTTGCTGCAATTCTTCCAGGACTAGCTCCTGAGACCGCGCTACCTCCTGCATATCACTGAGGGTCTTACACCTCCCCGTGGCCACCGCCTTCTTGAGCTCTGGCTTCAGCATTCCCAAATAACGAGCCATCTTCAGCGATTCGTCGTTCGCGTACCCCGGCACAAACAGCAGCTTCTCCAGGAACTGCGCAGTAATCTCATTCACCGACTCCGTCGTCTGAGTCAGCTTCAAGAACTCTGATGCTATCCGCTCCTTTTCGATGCGAGGTGCAAACTCCTCGTCGGACAAGGCCCGGAAGTCCCCCCAGGTCAGCGCAGTGATCTGTGCCTCCGTGTATTTCTTGAGCGTCAGGTCCCACCAATCCTTTGCAGCTCCGCGAAGAAGGTTCACAGCGAAAAGAACCTTCGAACCATCAGGGCACCCGCAAGTACGAAAAGCTCCCTCGACCGCCGAGTACCAGCGGTAACAAGCCACGGGATCCTTCTTCCCGTCAAATAATGGCGGTTGGCACGCCATAAAATCCTTGAAAGTAATCCCACGAGGCTGGGACTGACTCGAGCTCCCAGTACCTAAGCTACGGGCCGTGAGGGCCACATCAATGCGCTGGTCCATGGTTTGGATCAGCTCGTCTCTCATCTGGTTAAACAGCCCCGGCAGCATCTGCTGCAGGGTCTCAGTGATTTGGGCAGCAATGTGGTCGGACTGCCCGGGCTCATCATCAGTCTGGCTTCGGGTTAGCACCATTCTGAAGATTTAAATTATTTAGTCACAGCCTAAACGAACATCACTATGCACTACTAGGGTATTCACACGCAACCCTAATATTAGTGATCATGCCAACCCTAAGGCTAGTTTCTACCGCGCATGCTATCACAACAGATTCAAGTATAAACACACGTAACACGCAACAGTTAACCACCTAGCATGCTGAATCCCTAGCCGTTGTCAGTCAGTTAAAATCCCCAGAACTTAATCAAATCCAACCTTACACAGGTGCTTATAGTAACACTATTATTGGCGCCGTATTACTATAACCAGCCATGCATGGTAGCCGGATCAAGACCACCGAGCAACATTCAGACAAGAATATGCTCGACGACCCATCCCCGACGTACCAAGGTGTTTACGTTTGGTTTTGATACCATCCTATTTAGACTTCAACTTACTAACTAGACGGTCACATAAAATCACGTATACAGCTCATTATCACATGCATTCTATCCATAAAATTTCACATGTAATTATGCATGCGTTATGAAATAGACTACTACGTGCATAAAAATTTAAAGGTACTAAAGCTTACCTCCGTCTTGACGGTTCCGCTGGCCGTTCCGATCTTATCTGATTACTCTCGACCGCCTGGTTTAAGTCCAACCACACACGCACCCACGAGTGCATGTGCTGATTCTCTTAAACCTAGGCTCTGATACCAAGTTGTAACACCCAATCCCCAGAACTAAAATTTTAAAATAAAATTTATATATAAAACCCTTGCATTTATTAAAACCAAATAATCATTCGCAAAACGTCAAGTCAACATTTAAATATCCCACAATAAAATCAACGATAATATTAAAAACTCGGATCGGAACGCCGCCTAGCCGGAGACCCTCAAGCCGGAGCCTTGCCTTTGTCAACCCGGAACTTGTACCTAAAAACATTTAAACACGAGGGGTAAGCTTCACCGCTTAGTGAGTAAATTTCCACATACAACACAATTATAATCAACATGTAAAATCACACCAAGCACAATTCACAGCTTAACGGTTTCCCGTTTACCGGATCATCCCGCAATCCGGCCTCCGTGGTTTCCCACCCTTCGGGCCATCACGCAACCCGTTTCATCACATCATAACAGCAAGCACACATTAATTACAATTATATCGCACGTAAAAACCCACTCACCTGAAATTATCACGGATAAAATCACAACTGTAATAGCGACTCAAAATGTTCCCGCAACTCTGAAATAACATACATAATATATACAAATTAATCCCCCAATCGTAACAAGGTCAAATCCTAACGGAAACACCCGCGTCCTAATACGTACTATTTTGTGGTACAAGGTCATCCCATGCAAACCCTAATCACCCCTAGTAACGGCGGCGATCGCACGGGACCACCACCATCACCGGCCAACACCCGCAGCCGCGAGGCAGCGGCGGTGGGGATTACCCACCATCACCGCCGGCAACTACGGTTACCAAAGCAACAGCCGGCCGGCTGGCCGCCGGCTCCAAACGGTTCGAACGGTAGGGCAGCGGCGCGACGGCGGGAAAAACCCTCGCAACCGCCGGCCGTCCCTTGGTGCACTTCACGGCAGCGGCGGTCAACGGAACCACCACCGCCGCTGAAACTACCCCGCAACCACAGCCGCTCGACGACAGCTAGCCGTGGCTAGCCACCGTCGGCGCCGGAAGGACCCTACCCCTCACCACCCCGCCGGTGTTCCTCCGTCGACCAGCAGCAGCAGCGGTGCTTCGCGCCACCACCACCACCGCGCATATCACGACGACGGCAGCAGCGGTCGTAGACCACCACCACCGCCATCACCCCACGCTAAATGGCAGCGGCGGCGTGTATAGCCACCGCCGCCCGGCCACCCATCGACTCAGGCGGCCGATCCACACACGACAGCCCACCGTCACCGGCCAAGACCGGCGACGGCTGCAAACCGCGGCGCAAGAGAACGGGGGGGGGGGGGGGTTTACCTCACAACGGCGACGATGATTCCGGCGATTCTCCCGACCGCTCCTCTTTCCGTCGACTTCTCACTATCTCTCGGCTTTCTCTCTCTCGATTGCTTCCTTGACAAGAATCACAATGAAAGAGAGTGGCACTCCTAGGGTTTTTAACCTAGGTTTAACGGGCTTTTTCCCCTTTTCTCTCGTTACTTAACCCGCAAGAAAAGATCCTCAAATAATCCTAACCCTAATTAGTATAATCATTCATTATCAATAATTATAATAATAACAATAATAACAAATAAATTAAATGCAAGAAAAACGGGGCGTGACAGTACGTATATGCCTCTGATGGTGTCATGATAGATATGGCATCGAGGTTGTTTGTAATTAATTAACATGTTGGCTTATATGATATGAATGAAGGGCTTGAGACCCTCGACCAATACCTATGAAAGGTTAAGATGCTAGTATGAGTCTTTCGAGACAGTACATATGTGTAATTAAGTATATTCCGCGTCATGTTTCCTCACCAAACAGTCTTGGGAGGTCCTGAAATAGGGATGCACCTATGTCGCCGGCTCTCGGGTTGCTCCGAGGTGCGTGGGCCCTAGTGGATGATGTCAGGCTAAATTTGACATCGGGGTGTTTGGAAGTAACGAGTGATGGGGCTGGCGGCGGATATACGACTATATAAATAACAATGGACGATCCAACGCAATGTGTCCACACCCAACAGTCTTGGGAGGTCCTGAAATAGGGATGCACCTATGTCGCCGGCCCTCGGGTGGCTCCGAGGTGCGCGGGCCTCGGATGGTGTCATGGTAGATATGGCATCGAGGTGTTGGGAAGCAACGAGTGTAGGGGCATTGGTTGGTGGAAGTGGGTCGCTCCCACTGTTTCCGAAGATAAAAGATAAAACAAATAAATATACTTATCTAATGTACAATTACATCCTTATAAATATATCACACGCTTTAACATGCCTTTATATGTACATTGTTATATGCTTGGTACAACTCACTAGGCTCTTTTGGCCTAACATTTGTGTGGTGTCGATGTGTCTCTCAGGTGCTAATGTCGAGCAGACTCAAGAGTGCGAGATGAACATCGGGGGATGTTTTATGGGGACCGGACATAAGGACCCGAACCGACTTTAGGCTGATAACCCTTTTGTAGTCTTTTTCCTTGTTAGGAATTAGACTTGTTGGTTATTATAACTGCTTCATTTTAAATTACGAACATTATAAATTGTACATTACTTTATACCCCATTTTGGGAAGAGCTCACGCTTTGGCGTAATTTGTACTACCACCTTTCGTTAATGAAAGTTTTTGTTCACTCTGATTTTTAGGGTGTTACATAGTTGTGTAAACGCAAAATGATAGTTTTTGGTCATTTATCATACGAGATCTAATTTGGAATTTCATACATGGTTTAATTCTCCTTCTAAGTGTTTTTTTCTCTCTCTCTCTCTCTTATATTATTTGAATTTCCGTACATAGCAAGTTCAGCAACTATGATAAAAAAATGTCGATCTATTTTTATTTCAAAATTGAGATCCTCTTACTATCTACCAAGTCAACATGTTTGGAAGAATAGCCATCATTGAAAGTTTTTTTTTCATGAGTAGTCATTTTTTTGTAAGTAATCGGCATAAAAAGAGTTAGGGTAATCATACCCATTGAGTTATCACTGAGAGAGATTTTTTCTTTTCGAATCTAGATCTATCATATATTTGAGCTCTCATATTGAGATGTTTGGGCTTTTTCTAAGGCCATCCTTAACCGTACCCCTCATACCCCTCATTTTTGTTGCCACATCAGCGCCACATCAGCTTTACCAATACCTTACCAACACCATACCAATCCATCCTTAACCATACCAATACCATACCCCTCTAATTAATTTATTAAAAAAAAGAAAATTAAAAAGGTAGAGAGAGAAAGAAGAGAGAGATAGAGAGAGAGAGGGGGGGGGGGGTAGGGGGTGGGTTGTTGCTTCAAACACATCGGTGCCACCACACCGGCTATCTCCACTATCGGTGCTCTACCGGCCACCATTTTTGGTGTGCACCGTCGGTACCGGTGGTACCGACTCCCTCCCGATGGCCCGTTAAGGATGGCCTAATCAAAATCCACATCTAGATAGAGGAAAAGAAGCTTATTTGACCCTAAGGGGTAGTCCTGCAAGACCTTAATGGACGGGTATAATGGATATGACATACTTGCACAATTATAAATAGTTGTTCGGTATCAACTTATTTACTCAACTCATGGTTGGATCGCTCAGCTAAAATACACATGTTCTTTAGACTCGGGCATTTATTAATCTATTTATTCCTCTCTCACCCTTCTCATCTTTTTTCTATGTCTTTCATTCCCATTCATCTTGGAGGACATTGAACATCCCCAAACTTTTTCAACGTTCAACGGTGTTTCTCAAATTTGCAGAAAATTTAGCATAAGAAGAGATCCCCATGACGAGCTTACTCTTGGTTCAACATCCCCAATTTTAGTCAATAGTGACAACCTTAGATTTTACAGTATGAAAAACAAGTGTGATTGATGTAAGCATTACATGAATACTAAAGTTTTGTTTCAGACGATGAAACAACACATTTTTAAATTGCAAAAGAATAAGTATTATTGACGTAAAACATGATGCGGAATGCTAACGAATGAAACAACACGAGTCAAATTAATTGTGATGTTTCATATTAAAAATTAAAACATTTCACAAAAAGTAAAATTAATTGTGATGTGGTTAAAATATTAGGAAATAGTGTTTCACTTTTAGTTTAAAAATAAATAAAAAAGTTATATTTGATAAATCAAAGGAATAGGTAGCAACAGATCCTATCAAGTCTTAGAGATGATGTTTTGATTTAATTTAAAAATAAAATTAATCAAAATTAGATAATAAAAGAAGAAAAATGATATTCAAGTCCCATGAGGCAGATCATTGATCTCCAAAACTGCGTTTGACAAATCCTTCAAAGTTTGACATAATTAACCTATAATTTATTGATATTATATTTATATAACATTCAAGTTAATGACCTTTGAACCTCGATAGGGCAGCGTACCGGTTAAGGTTTGGTATTAGGGAAAAACCTACTCAAGTTCGAATCCGAGGGTGAGCAATCAGATGCCACTGAGTATTAATCCCAGGAGAGCATGCTTTAGCTTTGCGGTAAAAATTGCCAAAGATGTAGTCTGGACAAATCCAGGTGAACCTTATCAAAATAAATAAATAATAATAATAATAAATTTAATGACCTTTGATTAAATCAATTTAAGGGTTAGATCTACTCTCATGATTCTTAATATTTTTATGGTTTTTATTTGATTTAATCCATATCAACCGTTGTATAAAAAGTAGATATATATTAAGATAAGATATATCAAGATAAGATGTAACGAATTAATTTCTTTTTAAAATGATATGAAATTAAAAGTAATCAATGATTTAACCCACTTTTCTTTTAGAAAGTTGCATGTAAGGAACCACATACTTGTCAATTTTCCTATAATTTTAGTCTTCAATGTTGTGTGTTTTTTCTATTGTTGTTGTTCTTTGATTTTTTTTAAGGAATAAAAGACCATATAAGATTATTTTCAAAAACAAGAAACTAGAAGATAGAGTTTCAATTCTTCTAAAAATAACTCTTATAATTAAATCATGTCATGACATAAAAGAAAGTTATGAATTCACTTCTCCTCGTATAATAGTTTAACTAAGGGTTTAGTTCCCCAAAATGTATCCAACTTGTCACTTTTTGCTATTGTATGTATCCAACTTTAAAAATTACCATTTAATACATTAAACTACCAAAAGTTACCATTTCATGCATCATGAAACTTGTTTAGCAGGTAGCCGGTCATCTCCTCCGGTCATCATCTCCGGTCATCTTCTCCGGCGAGATTCCGGCGACTGCACTATTTCCGACGACCCATTTTTTCCGGCAACCTCAACCATTTTTCCCGACGATTGTTTTTTCCAGTGTCTCAGGGGCCCGAATACATCCACCACCTCAAGAAGTTCATCTCGATCGTCGAGAAATCACTGTCTCACCGCCACGGTAGCTCCCGGAGGAGTACCAACCACCATCTCGATCCCCCACGGAGGAGTACCGATGTGTTTGAGACCTCGAGAAAGAGCACCGATCGAAGAGAAAAACCCCAGAAAACAACCACCATTGTCGTCACCGATCGGAGCACCAATGTCGCCATCGCCGGCGACAACAATGGCGAAAACAACCACCATTGTCGTCACCGGTGGCCTTGCGATGACGGCAGCAGCAAGCACCACCGCCACTGCCGTAGCCGACGCCATTCAAAAAACCGGGAAAAACAATCGTCGGGAAAAATGGTTGAGGTTGCCGGAAAAAATGGGTCGCCGGAAATAGTGCAGTCGCTGGAATCTCGCCGGAGAAGATGACCGGATGGCCGGAAAAGTCATCGGAGAGGACCTGCTGGTAACCTTTGATAGCAGGTCACGATGCATGAAATGGTAACTTTTGGTAGTTTAATGTATTAAATGGTAATTTTTAAAGTTGGATACATACAATAGCAAAATGTGACAAGTTGAATACATTTTGGGGAACTAAACCCTTTAACTAAATACCTCATCGGTATCTTTTTACCCATAATTTCACTAAAATGATTACTACCACAACACTAAATTACCAATAGTCACTATCGATGTTCTAACATTTTTGTATAGATATTGCAATGTATTTTAGAATCTAATCATAACATCATGTTTGACATCATCCTAAAACTCGTTCAATCATAAACACGACCCTCCCCCCCCCCCCCCCCCCCCCCCTCCCCCTCAATTTGAGTTGGCATCATTTTGTTCGATGTCAACTCAAATACAAATAACTTTTATAGTTCCCACAAGTAAATACTATACTAGTATTGACCTTTGCAGTCCCACAATTACTCTTTTTTCTCTAATAACAAATAACTATTTCACTGAATTAGTACATATAAATTGTCCTTTGGACTGATGTTATGTTTTATTTTGTTTAAATTTGCTATTTTATGTTCCATTTTGTTCATTTGATTAAGCAAATACTAATATGTTGATGTCTGATTTAATTTCATAGTATGGTGATTGGTAGTTGGTGTTTGTCGGTGGTTGAAGAAAGAGAATAATAGATAATGAGAACAAAAGACGAATCAAAGTATCTCCAACGGATTTTTAAAAATGGAGAAAACTTTGAACTGATTTTATGCTCAAATATATTTCGTAAAACTATCTTAAAAATTAAGAAAATAAGAAAGAAAATATTTTTATTTCTCAGATATAGAGAAGAAACCAAAAATAATTAACATGTGAGAAACTGAGAATTTTATATATTTTCACTGGTAGAGAAGAAACAATGGAAATCCATTGGAAGTGAATTGTCTTTTTTCTTGAAGGCATCTTGATTCTTGATTCTTGTTTCTATCTTTTAATTTTTTTTATAAAATCTGTTAACAATGTATTAATAAAAATACCTTTAATAAAAAAATATACATACATATTTGAGTAAAATACATTTTTGGTCCCTGTGGTTTGACAAAAGTCTCACTTTTGGTCCCTACAGTTTAAAAAATACACATTCGCCCCTGCAATATGCTATTTTGTCCGATTTTGGTCCCTCTGACTAACGACTGTTAAATGAAGCCGTTAGTTAAGGGGTAGTTTCGTCTTTTTCCATTTTTCTTTTATTTTTGCTTAAGAAAAATAAACTCAGGGGCCAAAAATGAAACTAACCAAAATTGGTTCATCCTCAATAAGAAACCCTAATTCTAAAATCAGATCTAGAAAACTAACCATCACCACTCCACCTCCACCACCCCCACCTTCAGCACCTGTCCACCCACCTCCAACCGCCGGCTACCTCCACCTCCGGCCTCCGACCGCCGCACGCCTCCACCTCCGGCCTCCGACCGCCGTACGCCTCCACCAGCGGCCTCCGACCGCCGCACGCCTCCACCAGCGGCCTCCGACCGCCGCACGCCTCCACCAATGCCCTCCGACCGTCGCACTCCTCCACCAACGCCCTCCCACCGTCGCACACCTCCACCACCCTGTTTCCACCGCCGTTGCGGCCCAGATCTGAAGGAACTTCACCTCCGTCATCGTCTTCACCTGCATCCCGCGACGGGAGAAGCAAGAAGCCTGGTGGTAGGGTGGGGGGATTCATAACAGAACTCGTCGGCTTTAGAAGTTCCGGTTATCTCTCTCAATGGTTACTAATCAGGTATGTTTGTTTTAGAGCGTCGGATTTGAGGAGGTTTCTGGAATTTATGGTTTAGGGATATGGTGGTGATGGATCCGGTGGCATGATATTTGCAGAGAAATGGTGGGTTGAGGGATGGAAGAAGGGAGAGGCCTGGTGGTGGTGGATCTGGTGGCATGGTTTTTGTAGAGAAATAGTTAAGGAAATAAGAAGAAGAAGAATGGTGGAAAGTTGAATGGTTTTTAAATTGTGGATTTTGATTTTGGTAAATATTCTGTTTAGATTTGATCTGGTTTTAACTTTGATATGGAATTAAGATTATGTTTAGATTTTGATTTGGTTTGAACTTTGATATGGAATTAAAATTATGTTTAGATTTGATTTGGTTTGGTTTGAACTTTGATATGAAATGGAGATTCAAAGGGAAAAATATGAAGATTCAAAGGTAAGTATGAACATTCAAAGGAGAAAAAGAAAAAATCAAATAAAAATAGTTAAAATGGTAGAAAAATGGAAAAAGACAAAACTACCCCTGAACTAACGACTTCATTTAACAGTCGTTAGTCAGAGGGACCAAAATCAGACAAAATAGCATATTGCAGGGGCGAATGTGTATTTTTTAAACTGTAGGGACCAAAAGTGAGACTTTTGTCAAACCACAGGGACCAAAAATGTATTTTACTCTACATATTTTTTTAAAACAAGTCGACAATATTCATGAACGTTGGAACGACACGCGTAGTATTTCGTTTGAAATTCATGCATGTAGGAAAATTGTTTTATTTTTTGTCAATTAAGAAAAATATAAAAAACTTAACGCGTTAAATAAGGTTGGTTTCAATTTTCTACATGATAGTATCATTTTTAAGGTGAAAAGATAGATGTTTACTTAAAATCTATGGAACTTGATTTGGAACAGAACCAACGATTTTTAGGATGAAGGAACCAAAATCAATAGACATGTTCTTTATATTCAAGAATCGGTTCCAACAAGGATATCCAATCTCTAACTTTTTCTTAATATATTTTGACATTCACACTATTAAAAAGTAATGGGGAAAGAGAGAATTTCATCATTCATATTATAAAAAATATAAAATTTTATCATTAATACTTCGATCAAGGTCTTTCATGACGTTGCAACAACAAACAAAGGTTATGGAGAAATCAATAAGTGAAAAAACACAAGTCGTAAGGCTATGGGGAAACCGGTAAGTAGACAAACGTGAATCATAAGACTATGGAGAAATGGAGTGAAGAGGTGAACGATTTAGTTTTAGTAACTAAATAAATAATAATTTCAATTTTAGTTTATTAAGTATAACAAACATATAGAATAATCTTTATTAAAAATAACAGATAATTGTCGATTCCAGTTCTAGGTACCCGGTCACTCAAGGTTGCCTAAGGTTAACAGTTCTAAAAAATAAGAAGTGGAACCAATTTTAACTGGATCCGTATTTTAAGAATCGAAATTAGACCAGAACCGATATCAATCACATCAGTTTCGATTTCAAGACTCGTAATTGACACGGTTCTAATTCTAAAAACAGATACCCATTTTCGATACCTACTACCATCAGACCATGGTACAAAAACCAAGGAGTTGGTTAGGTGAAACTAATGGTTGGCATTCAATCAGGTGACATGGCAGGATTTTAACCATTCATTCACCCAAGCGGTTGCTGTACTGCTCCTTGCCTTTCATTAAAACAGAAATTAGTCTCTTTTTCTTTCACAAAATAATACCTCTCTTTTTCTTTTAGAGGAAAATAATAAACCCTTTTAATCACTTATTCACTTCAATGCCGTTTTTGCTGTATAATTCTTTTAATCAAGATTTGTATGTAACATTTTTTAAAATGTATTTTTTATAAATATAGTATTCATAATCTAGAAAATTTACAAATTGTTAACTGTTATTTTACTAACTATTAATGATAAAAACAACTTTTTTAAAGTGTTACTTGTTTAAATTGTTTCCTAACTTATTAAAATGTCACTTGCCACGTCAACGTTTTTATAAGTAACACTTTAATAAAGATTATTTTATGATATATTAAATTCATAAAAAGGTAAAGCACAACCATTTTGGTAGCTTGAGTAGAAAAATAGTTACAAGAGTATCTTCAACATTTTTCCAATATTCTTTTAAATAGAGAATATAACATCAAAATCTCTAAAACTTTATTATTTGATCTCCAATAGCTTTGTTATTTTAAAGAATCTATCATCATTTATACTATTAAAGTATACCTTAGAGCATCCACAATGGTGGAACCTCCAAGAACCTCACTTACCATATTTTTTCATGCCACATCATTGACATCTTAACAAACAAAGAACCTCCTTAAAACTCTACAACGGAGATTCTTATAAAAACCTCACTTTCCTTTTTTATTTATAACATATTTTTTATTTATGTAAATTATTGTATAACCGAAAAGGAAAGTATTACAAGAACCTGGGTTCTTGTTCAAGCACCCGGGTTCCAAAAAGAACCTGTGACTGGACAAGAACCTCTGTCCCACAGTGGGGGTTCTTGTAAAAACTCTAATAAGAACCTTTTGAAGAACCTCCATTGTGGATGCTCTTATATTTATTATTCTAATAAACTTTTTAAAAACTTTTAAATAATAAATTATGTTATTCGTGGAATACATTAAAATAATGTTTCTCCCTCATCATTTAGAAATTTTAGAGAAATCTATACATTTGAGAAAACTTAAAATTTTTCTATTTTAACAAATGGTTTAGCAATGATGTTTGAGCAATTTAGAAAGAAAAAAAAAATCCATTTTTTTTTATTTTAGCAATGCTTTTGGAGATGCTCTAAACGTGTATTTGGTTTTCAGACAAGCAGAATAAAATAAAATAAGACAAAACATTTGTTAAGCGTTTTGTAAGTAGAATTAGACATAACAGAACAAATAAAATCACCGGTACACCTCAATTGAATTGTTTATATCTTTTAATTAACTTATGTAATTTATTAAATTATAATAAAATAAATATTTTTATAATAAAATATATGGTTAGAAAGTTTTCTTTAAGATAATAGAATAACTTCAAAATAAAAAAATTATCTAGTCTTTGTTTATACATTTTTATATTATTAATATTTTAATAAGTTGTATAAACTAATCAAAACATAGACAATGTAAAATAAATTTTAGAAAATGAATAGGATGTAAAGAAATACATATTTGATGTATTAGTAAAAAATCATGTTTTATTTTAAAATTATATTGGTAAAATATATGTATCTTTTTTTATTGTTTCATGGAGCGGGATTGGAACAACATGTTCCACTTTATTTCACTATGTTCTTTACTAACTTATATAAAACTATAAGGTTTGTAGGGGATATGGATGATATTTTATTCACTCCATATTTGAATCCCTTCCTAAGTATCTTGTGATCAGACTTAGTCTCAAACGGCCGAATTTTCAGTTTCAAATTACCAAGGATGTAGTTTAAATGAACCCTAGATGAATCTTATAAAAAACTTATATAAAAATTATGTCAAATAGATGAAATTAATGCCTATCATGGACAATTTCTCAGTACTTTATATAATTTTAAACACAAATTTAAATCATCGAACATCATATTCATTTAAGAAAAACGAATTTTCTTTATGTTTCCAAAATAGACATTCAAATATTTATATCATTAACATAACTGAAACGATTGTAAAATATTAGTTTTGAAGGTATAAAACCTTAACTATACTTAAATTTTTTCAATACCTTTTTAAAAACTTTTAATGTGACTCTTCCTGCCTATTTTGATTACAGATAGCAAGTACCAAATGATCTTTGCATGAAGTTTGAAAAAAATAACAAAAAAGTTGTTAAATTCAGTCAATTAAATAAAAGTATTACATTTATATAATAAGCCCACCTACCCATCTCTTTGATGACTGGTGGTTGCAGTTGCTTATTTACACATTCATCCAACACTTGAGTTTCCCCATCTCCCTCTTCCATTGCATACTCTAACTCTACTCAACCTCAAATAGTAAGAATTTCCCCTAATTTCTTATCATTTACTTATTAATTCATTCTTCATAAGTTACCATTAATAAAGGACTTATAATTGTTTACATAATTTTTTGGGTTTTTATGCATTGTTTTGATTAATTATGAGAATCATATTTCATTTTTGTTTTGTGCAGTGGGATCAGAAATGGTGATGGTGGATGATATCCCTTTTCCTTCAGAGATCACAACTACCAAGCCTTTATCTTTGCTTGGACATGGTATTTAATTATTTACAAGTGTAATTTATAGAATAATTGATTCAAGAAAATCTTGAATTTGTTCATCTATTAAGTTCCAATTTTCATGGGGTTAAAACAGGAATTACCGACATCGAGATACATTTTTTGCAAATTAAGTTCACGGCCATCGGAGTTTATATAGACCCCGAGATCGTGGCTCATTTGCAAAAGTGGAAGGGTAAATCCGGAACCGAGTTAGCCGAAGATGATGAGTTCTTTGATTCTGTTATTTCGGGTAATTATGAAGTTAGAATGTAAATTGTTGATACTTTTATTTTTATTTTGGTCATTTTTTATATATGGTTGATTGTGGGTTTTTGTAGCACCGGTCGATAAGTACTTAAGAATTGTGACGATCAAGGAGATCAAGGGATCGCAATACGGGGTACAACTTGAGAGTTCGGTAAGGGACCGATTGGCGGCCGATGACAAGTATGAAGAGGAGGAGGAGGCCGCCCTTGAACAAATTGTTGAGTTTTTCCAATCGATATATTTGAAAAAGGATTCGGTTATTACGTTTAGCTTTCCAGCAACATCAAACATTGCGGAGGTAGGTCTTTTACCTTAAAGTTTATATCAAGAAATGGTGTTTGGTACGAAAAAACCCGTTTATTATAAGTACATAAAACTTCATCCGTTTGTAATGATTTTCCCTTATTCACTTTATAGTCCACTTTTTTTTTTTCAGTTGTCCGGAAATAGCTAAGATTTCGCAAAGTACTTATTTCGCAATTTGCAAAATGGGTTCTTTTTAGAGTAATATGATTCTTGTTGGGCCATTGTGCAAGCTAGTCCCACCAAATCGTATGTAATTAAGAAAAATTACATGTAGCAATTGACTAATTTGATCCGGTTGAGAAAAAATGGGTTAGAAAGCGATTGGGAGGAAGACATTTGGTTATTTCGATCTATTTTTTTTTTTTTTTTTGTTCTAGAGATAACGTATACGGTTAATTTTATTATTACGGATGTCAATTATACAAGTTTGTTTGCAATGCTCCAATAAGTTACACATTTTGTGATCTTACAATCATCGACTCAAATTAGAAAGTATTTTTTTTTTTCGTTTTTTAAATTAAAAAGAAGGCTTTGATTTGTTTGATGTATGTTTGAATCGCATGAACAGATTGGGTGCTCAAGCGAAGGAAAAGAAGAGCCAAAGACACTGAAAGTGGCAAACGGAAATGTGGTGGAAATGCTGAAGAAATGGTACCTCGGTGGCACGAGTGCTTACTCCCCATCGACCATTTCATCATTGGCTAACACGTTGTCTTTGAAGTTGTCTAAATAAATTTGAATCATCCTTTGCAGTGTGTACTAAAAATAATCAAATTGTTTCTCTTTGTTTGTAAGTTTATCTTTTGATGATTCAAAATAATAATTTAGTTTCTGAATCAAGATTGATCTGAATTTGTTTTTACATGACAAGCTTGACATATATTTAATCATCAGTAATCATATCTTTATGAGAAACAAGATCACAAGATTATATGGAAATAAACGACAAAAATGAATGAGGACACATCATAACTTTGATCTCAATGGAGATCTTTATATACTTGATCTTTATGATTTTCGATAAATTTTGGTTCAATTTACACACATTGGTATAAAACGAATTGTCCCTTCATAAGAAATACTGTGTATTCAACTTATTTACATTTTATACTTAAACAGTATACAATCAATGATGTAGTTATATAGATGCATGATAGACTATCTATTTAAAATTGTAATATGTGATTAAAAAATGATTTAACTAAGTGATTGAATCTCGTTTAAATTTCTAAATTTTCATTTAACCAAAACAAAATATAAAAAGCGAGTATGTTATGGATATTGCATAGTATTAAATGTACATAATTGAAATTTGATCGATTTTTTGCATAGCATTAGGTGTACATAATAGAAATGTGATCAAGGCCAATTCTCATTTTAGACAATGACTTTTCTTTATCCATTTTAAGCAATAATTTAATATATTTTTTTTCTGAAATGTCAAAACTTAGATTACCTTGATGACTTGTGCAAAATGATAGAAAATAAACTCCAATTTTGGTGCTTGTGATTTGGTAAAATCTTTAAAAATGGGAGATAAACTTTGATAAGTTTAGAAACCATGAAATCTAAACTCAAACGAAACAAATCTCAAGTTGTTTAAATCTATTTATCTGTAGATTGTAACTCTTTAATCTTATACTAAGCTAGATCAAATGTAAAACCAAAGACAAATCTTCTGAAAAAGAAAAACAGCTAACCGATGATCCCATAAAACTCAAAAGGTCAATCTCATTTAAAATTATCCTAAAACTAAAACTCTAAATTGTTGTGGGTAGTTGCTCCGTATCAATATCTTATCGTTATCTCTCATTGATGATAATTGAAACCCACAATCCCCTTTTGCTACCATCATGGTTGGAAATGGTGAGGAGGGACCCTATCCTCATAAAGATTACAAAAGAAACCAATTGTACAAGCATCAAACTATTTAAGAAAATAACAATAACTAAATTAATAAACCTACCCTCGTTGTTCATCTTTCTTCCAAACTATCACCATCAACGTCGACACTGGTTTTGGTTTCTTCTCAAATCATGGACAGACCTATAGAGGTGCACATGGTAGTATATGATAAGGTATCGTTCCTCTATCGTAAGGTAAAAATTATAGGTTTACGAAAAGTGGAACCATATCGTTTTAAAAGGTGCAACAATATTATTTTAAAATGTATAATCGTAATCAACCAAAAAACCAATAAGAAACTTTGAAATCAACCAAAAAAAGTCCATCAAAACCGATAGACTTAAAACTCCCATTAAATCAAGCAAAAATATTTTAAAAATCTCTCGAAATGGTGGAATTAGGCTTAAAACACTAAGATGAAGACACATCGATAAAAATCGTTTAAAAATATGTTGTCATCGTATAAAAACTTCCTAGGTTTGTCTTTGTCTCAAACCCATCAAGTTCGGTAAGGTTTCTTCTCAAACCCCTTGCCCCCGCGAGTGGACTTAGCCTTTAGAAGGTGGAAGGAAAGGCCCCCATTAAAAAGAAGAAATTTCTTAGGTTAAAAAGCTAGTTTTTGTTAACTTTCTATCATAGTTCCCCAAAGTACTTTCTTGTGAGGACCCCCACCAACAAAACAATAAGTTACCGGCCGTTAGATCTAGGGCCATATCCAAAGCAAACCAAAACAATAGATGATGCTACTTTGTGATTTCTTAAACTTGTGGGATGGTATTGAAAGTACATCAAAACCAAAGGGACTAAAAGTGTAATTAACTCTCTTGAATTTGAGACGGTCTTTTCATTCTTTCATTCCTCAGCAGAGAGTCAGAGAAGAAGAAGAAGTCAAAGGAACCAAAAAGTCAACAGACGCAATTGAGGAAGAAAATGCAAGATCCATCAAACCCTAACTCCAAGCCTCCAAATGCGACGTCGTTTCCGTTCCGGCCGTCTCACCACCGGCGTGCACACTCCGAGGTCAACTTCCGGCTACCGGAAGATCTGGATCTGGTATCAGACTCCTTCGATGCGCCTTCTGGAAGCTTCGAAGAGCTTGGATCTGAAGACGATCTGTTTTCTACTTATATGGACATTGAGAAGCTCGGATCTAGTTTGAATGACGGTGATGGCGGTGTTCTGGACGGCAATCGGATCAACGGTGCTGTTCTCGGAGGTGGAGGTTCGGACGATAATTACGGAGAAAAGAGCAGCACGAGACCTCGGCATCGGCATAGTAATTCGGTGGATAGTTCGAGTTTGTTTACGGAAAGTATTGAAGCGAAGAAGGCAATGGCTCCTGATAAGCTTGCTGAATTGTGGACTGTGGATCCCAAGCGAGCTAAGAGGTAATTTTACTAATTTAGGACATGGATGGAGGTTTCAGCAATAAACAATGCAGTGGATAACAAATTAGATATGGATCATATGCCAGTTAGCAAATCTAATGCTTAAATTTATAAATACTCTTGTTAAACAGTTGATCTAATAGTTTTTGTTGTCTACTAACCTTTAAGGCATCCAGATATGGTAATTAGAGATGGAAACTGAAATTGGATATACGATATTAGGAACGAAAAACGAATTATGGTTAAACACTTGCAGGAAATATTAACCGGCAGACAAACAAAATTGGAACTTAAACGAAATTCTGTTATAGAGCTTCATCCAAATTCTAGAGAAAGGGTTAGTTTCAACTGTGTTAGGGAAAATTGAATGAGGAGGGGACATGTTTTTAGCCTGTTTTCAGCTCATTACTTGTTCAAGTGTTCCACTGCAACCCAAAAATTATCATATTCGACCTGTCTCAGTTGTGCAATTGCAGAATTCCTACTATATCTCTAGTTGATAAATTCTCAGGAAGATTAAACACATCAGTTCTAGAACACTGCGATGAACAGATGCATTTATCTAATTGGTAACAGTCTTGTAACAATGGTCTTGGACCCTTGGGCTTTTCCTGTTGCTCTGTCCCAAGCTTGCGGACTTCATGTTCAATGCAAATTGGATAAATTACAGATTTATCATCCTAATTGGCTGTTTGCTACTGAACTTCAAGTTCAGCTATAAGGAATCTTTTTTTTCTCTTTTAGAAAAAGGGACCAGGAATGACATTGATACTAGTTAGTTGGGGAAGTTTGGTATGCATGCAAGAAAATTATGCTAACATGGAAGTCACAATGTTTTACCAATACGGCAATTAATTTTCTTAAGCACAAAAGTATTATGGAAATTAGGTACTTGGTGAATAAAATAGAAAAGATTGTTGATGGCTTAATGCTATGGAGCATGAACAATGTCCTAAATAGACAATCAAGGTGAAATATAGGCCTAATTTTAAGACCGTGATGAAGAACAAATGTATGGAAGAAGCAGCTACTATGCTTGTTGTTTTGTTCTATTTAATTGTCATTTTGGGACAACAGAAACATAGTTGGTTGAAATAAGAGAAATTTGGATGATTGGATTTTAAATAACAAGAATGAACTAAAATTGTGGCTAAAACAGTTTACTAGTACATTCTGTAATTGATTATTGCTTTGAGAGTTTTAGATCATATTATGCTTTGTACGATACAGGATTTTGGCAAATCGACAATCTGCTGCTCGTTCAAAGGAGAGGAAAGCACGTTATATAACCGAGCTTGAGAGAAAAGTCCAGACCCTACAAACAGAAGCAACGACCCTTTCTGCACAATTGGCTCTCTTCCAGGTGATTAATGAAATACTTCTAGGAAATTCTTTTCCTCCTCTTCCCTTTTTTTAATCACAGGTGATCCGAGATCATATTAATGGATTCATAATTTATTACATGATAATCATAGCTATGCGTTAGCAATGAATGTTAATTTTGGCAAACATACGGTGCAGTTTGTTGGCATATAACGCCATCAGAGTATTACTTCCACCTGTGATCCTCAAATTCGTGTACCCCTATTAAAGCTTCCAACTATAGGAACTACCTATTGCAGATGATCTAACTTCAACTGCATGTGTGCTTATATGTATAAATGTATAATTGCATATTACATCCTCGTAAACATGTACTTTAAGGTAATCTTTTGCTGTAATGCATTTAATTGGTAAACTGGTTTTTGTTTCTACAGAGGGATACAACTGGCCTATCTTCTGAAAACACAGAGCTTAAGCTCCGATTACAAGCTATGGAGCAACAAGCTCAATTACGTGATGGTATGTTTGGGAAAAAAATTAATAAATTTAATATTTTCTGTACAAATGTAATTGAATTACTATTTACATATGCTCTTTGTTCAAATGCACTGAATCCTGCATCCTATTTTTTAAAAATCTTTAATTCTCACTAATCTTTTGAATGCCCAATTTTACTTGGGGTGTTGGTTTGATAGAATATTTTTGAGGGATTTGGATTTTGTGAAAAGATTTGAATTTGATGGATTTGGGATTTTTCAAATCCATTCCAATCCGGCTTTTCATTTGCAGGATTGTCCAGATTTGAAATCCTAGAATTCCTTTGAAATCCCTCAAACATAGGATTTTGAGGAGATGACTAGGATTTCAAGGGATTTCGTAGGATTTGTATATAACAATGTTTTAAAATATGTTAAAAATATTTGTTTTTTTAATAATAAGTTAAATAAAAGATAATATAATTATTTTTATAAGTTTGTAATAAATTTATATATAAGTGGAATTCAAATCCATTCCTAATCTTACAAACCAACATACAAAAGGATTCCAAATCATCATAAATCCAAATCCCTACATGAAATCCGTTGGGTGCGTTTGGTTTGTAGGAATGGAATTGAACGGATTGGATTTCATTGTAGTGGTTTGGAATTCATTTATGTGTTTGGTTTGTAGGATTTGTATGGATTTGAATTCCATTATTTATTAAAAAACCAAAAGAAATAATTAAATTATCTTTTTTTTTAACTTATTTTTATAAACAAACATTTTTAACTTATTTTTAAACATTGTTATATACAAATCCTACGAAATCCCTTGAAATCTTAGCCACCACCTTGGGATTTAAAAATGCTATGTTTGAGGGATTTCAAATCTGGACAATCCTTTCAACCAAATACAATCGGAATGGACTTGAAATCCAGATGCCTCCAAATTCATCCCATTCATGCAAACTAAACAGATCCTTTTGAGTTTTAGTAATAGTAGAATGCAAGTATTATTGTGGATGATGAAGCACATATCTTTGGTTTGATAATACAGCTCTGAACGAGGCACTTAAGCAGGAAGTGGAAAGGCTGAGAATGGCAACAGGGGAAATATCAAGGCGTTCTGATGGTTACAATATGGGGATGCTGCACCATGTTCAGTATAATGAAGCGAGCTTATTCAGAAACCAGAAACAAACAGAATACCTGCAGCAGCAGCAGCAGCAGCAAGATCCTCTTGGTCGTTTCCAAGGGCTTGATATTAGTAATAGTAACAGAGGCGGTTCTCATCTTGTTAAATCCGAAGGCGTTTCAATTTCTGCAGGTGAAAACAGTGGTAACTTTTGATTCTATCACCGTCTTTTTGTTGTTGTTAATTTGTTCATAGATTGACTAGTGTTTTAGTCTAGAAAAGAAGTATCATTTTCTTCTAAATTTAATTTAATTGATTTATTTATTTTTACATGACTAGTGTTTTAGTCTCTGTAACATTATGTTGTTCTTTGTTGGGGTGATGGTGTTTGTGGTGTTTCTCTTGTAACTCCCTGGGAATATTGGCTCAATGTCAAGTGTAGTTTGTTTATGGAAGTCAAATTCTTGTGTTACTTGTTTATATAATTCTGTTGTTTTTCTTTTTGTTTCTGTCTTTTGTAAATCTGCTTGCTAATTTGAAAGGTATATGTTTGAGAGTAATGTCACAGGAAAAGTTCATTATTATTTGAATGAAAAAAAATTAAACCTTCTTATTTTGAATGATTAAGTTTTTAAAAATTCGATATATACCTTAGGTTAAATTCTTGAACTTCAATCTAAGATTTTAAGGGTTGTTTTAAATTTTGGATAAAAATGCAAGGGCTTAAATATAAAAATTTACCTATAAGTCACAATTACTATTTACTTTTATCCGATCCTCACCGCCTCAAATTGAACTTCTCTTGTTCATCTCAAATGCTTTCTTTGGGGTTCTTCACTGACCTCTTATCACTTTTTCTCGATGAGAAGCTCTTACTCAATTAAGAGGATTGTTTACTAAGAACTTAGATATACCCTCTAACCGTGCTCTAATCATAATCAAAGAAGCTTATATTTTCCAGGATATTGGGATGAAAAGCCTAATCTTTTATCATCCCATGCCTTCGAAAAATATAAAAACAACTCAGATTGTTTATGTACACTTTTCTAGATCTTGATAGTCATAGTTATAGAGGAGAGAAAAAGATGAATAATACCACATGCTTTCTCAACTTTTTTTTACCCTAAAACAAGGTTTTTTTATTTATTTATTAAAAGGGCTTTTTATGTTAATTTAAAATAGTTAATTAATTAACTTTATTAAGTTAAAAAGAATTAAATAATGCTGAAAAGATAAATACTCGTGATATTGAAAAAGAGAAAATCAAATGATGTTGAATGCATAAGAATTAATGTCTAAAATATATGACAAACAATAAATCTTAAACGTATTTGTTATAGATATAAAGGTAGAATCTCATTTTTAGTTAAACTGACCGCATTCAATCCATTGGTTGACGCCACGTGGCGTTGGCTTGACCAGCTAGTCAGCCAACACCATCGCCCCATAGTTGGTCTCGGTGGTTGGTTCGGATAAGGGGGTTCACGGCCACGCTCTCCACACTGGCTGTGTGGGTGTTGATTTTTTTTTTTTTTTATAAATGTGATGGTTGAGAGGGATGGATGTGAGGTTTAGTGAAATGGAGGGGGGTGGAAGGGAAATATGATGTAGCACTAATGTGACAATGGAAATAAGGGGGCTGGATGTTGATGGTCTTAGGCGACGCTTACTATAGTAAGTTAGACCTCTTATTCCAATAAGCGCTTATCCAATATTTTTAGTAAACAACCCCTTCTTACTGCAGACTTCTTCCACCTCATGCTATGACCATATGGAACTTTTTTGATTCAGACTCTCACATGGCTTCGTCACTGGATGTGCATGAGTCGAAAGGGGGTCAAGAGTATAGAACGGTATGGTTAATACGTGTCGAGAGAAGGCAGGAGGGGTATAAATACAATTCCCTAAAAAAATAACAAACAATTAGGTAAAGTGATAAAATTATGCTCTTCACATGCCTTATCACACTGGTGAAGCCACAGACCAAATCCAAAGCAAAATTGAAAAAAAAGAAAAAGAGAATAATAATCTGTAATTTCTTAAACTTGTGGGACGATATTCAAAGTATACCAAAAGTACAGGGATGAAAAATGTAATTAACTACTTTGAATTTGAGACGGTTATTTTCTTCATTCTCACACTTCTCCCTCAGCCGGAGAGAAGAAGAAGAAAGTCAAAGAAACTGCGAAAGCCTCATCCAACAAGTCATCCCATCGACGACCTCAATTGAGAATGCAAGATCCATCAAACCCTAGCTCCAATCCTCCAAATGCGACGTCGTTTCCTTTCCGGCCGTCTCACCACCGGCGTGCACACTCCGAGGTCAACTTCCGGCTACCGGAAGATCAAGATCTGGTATCAGACTCCTTCGATGCGCCTTCTGGAAGCTTCGAAGAGCTTGGATCTGAGGACGATCTGTTTTCTACTTATATGGACATTGAGAAGCTCGGATCTAGTTTGAACGACGGTGATGGCGGTGTTCTGGACGGCAATCGGATCAACGGTGGTGTTCTCGGAGGTGGAGGTGGAGGTTCGGACGATAATTACGGAGAAAAGAGCAGCACGAGACCTCGGCATCGGCATAGTAATTCGGTGGATAGTTCGAGTTTGTTTACAGAAAGTATTGAAGCGAAGAAGGCAATGGCTCCTGATAAGCTTGCTGAATTGTGGACTGTTGATCCCAAGCGAGCTAAGAGGTAGTTTTACTATGTAAATATTTAATTTCATTGCATCCAGCAATTTGATTTAGCGATAAACATTGCAGTGGAAACAAATTAGATGTGGATCATTTGGCAGTTAGCAAATCTAATGCTTAAATTCAGAGATGCTATTGTTAAACAGTTGATTCAATAGTTTTAGTTGTCTATAAACCTTTAAGGCATCCAGATAGAATAGTTAGAGATGGAAGGAAAAGATTTAGGGTTAAACACTTGCAGGAAAAATTAACCGGCAGATAAATAAACTTAGAAGTTAGAACTTGAACGAAATTCTGTTATAGAGCTTCATCCAAAATTCCAGAGACAATTTCTATGGGTTGCACTAATCTAGATCATGGAAGATCAATAAAGGGACATGTTATTTTCATACTGGACTCATCTCAGTTGTCAATTGCTAGGATTTTTACTGTATCTCTAGTTGGTAAATTCTCAGAAAGAATAAACAGATTAGTTGAAGGGCATTGTGATGGAGAGATGCATTTACCTTAATGGTAACAGACTTGTAACATTGGTCTTGGCCTTTGCCTGTTCCCTGTCCCGAGCTTGAATGGTGATAACTGATAAACTCTTTCAAAAGCCCGCCATTAGTTGACGACTGAGGCAATTCGATATGTTACAGATTTATCATGAACTCCAAGTTCAGCCTATCTTTTTTTTCTTTTATAAAAGGGACCAGGAATGATATAAATATTACTTGGGGAAGCTTGAGATACATGCAAGAAAGTTATACTATTTTTTACATGGAAGTCATAATATTTTGCCAATAAAACAATTAATTTTCTTAAGGAAAAAAAAGTATTAAGGGAATTAGGTACTTGGTGACAAAATAAAAAAGATGGTTGATGCCACGGAGCTTGAGAACAGTTTCATAAATAGATAATCAGGGTGAGGTATATGCCTAACTTTAAGACCTTGTTGAAGAAAGATTGTATGGAAGAAGAAGCTACAGTTGTTGCCTTGATCTATTTAAAGTGTATTTCTTTTTTGTCACTTTGGGACCAAAGAAACATATTTAGTTGAAATAAGAGAAATCTGGATAACTGAATATTAACTAACAAGAAGGAACTAAAATCGTGGCTAAAACAATTTACTAGTACATCCTGTATTCCTGTTATTGATCATAGCTTTGAGAGTTCTAGATCATCTTATGCTTTGTACGATACAGGATTTTGGCAAATCGACAATCCGCTGCTCGTTCGAAGGAGAGGAAAGCACGCTATATAACCGAGCTCGAGAGAAAAGTCCAGACCCTACAAACAGAAGCAACAACCCTTTCTGCACAGTTGGCTCTCTTTCAGGTGATTAATGAAATTCTTGGGTTTTTTTTAGTGTCGGCGGATTCAAAGGCACATAAATGGATTTATGATTTATTTCATGGTAGTTGTAGCACTTAGCAATAAATGTTGATTTTAGCAAACATATTGCAGACAAAGTACAAACCAACTACAGTGTAAAACTGCATGTGTGCTTATATGTGTAATTGCACATCCTTGGAAACATGTATTTTAAGTTAATCTTCTTGCTTATATTGGTAAACTCAATTTTGTTTATACAGAGGGATACGACTGGCCTGTCTTCGGAAAACACAGAGCTCAAGCTCCGATTACAAGCTATGGAACAACAAGCTCAATTACGTGATGGTATGTTTTGGAAGAAAAAAAAACTAATAAATATAACTGAAATACTATTTTATGAAAATCGTAAACTAATCTTTTGGATGGCCGAAGTATTATTGTGGATGATGAGGCATATTATATGTTTGGTTTGACAATACAGCTCTGAATGAGGCACTGAAGCAGGAAGTGGAAAGGCTGAGAATGGCTACAGGAGAAATATCAAGGTGTTCAGATGGTTACAACATGGGGATGCTGAACCATGTTCAGTATAATGAAGCTAGCTTATTCAGAAACCAGAAACAAACCGAATACCATCAGCATCAGCAAGATCCTCTTGGTCGTTTTCAAGGGCTTGATATCAGTAATAGTAATAGAGGTGGTTCTCATCTTGTTAAATCCGAGGGTGTTTCAATTTCTGCAGGTGAAAACAGCGGTAACTTTTGATTCTATCACCATCTTTTTGTTGTTGTTAATTTGTTCATAGATTGACTGACATGTTTCTTATTAGTGGGTAGAAAAGAAGTATCATTTTCTTCTAAATTTAATTTAATTGATTTATTTATTTTTACATCACTAGTTTTTTAGTCTGTGTAACATTATGGGTATTCAATGTTGTTCTTTGTTGGGGTGTTGGTGATTTTGTGGTGTTTCTCTTGTAACTCTGGGAATTTGGCTCATTGTCAAGTGTATTTTGTTTATTGAACTCGTATTCTTGTGTTAATTGTTTATATAGAGGTTTGTGTTTCTTTTTTTCTTTTCAAATTGTAAATCTGCTTGATAATTTGGAAGATAGAGAGAGAAGGTAATTAGGCGAGAACAATACTTATTCAAAAGAACACAAGAATTAACAAAATCCTATGTGATTCACGAGACTTTGGAAGTCTTGTTGAAAGTCATTTGTTTGTCTTTTTTCTAGAATTAACAAAATCCTATGTGATTCACGAGACTTTGGAAGTCTTGTTGAAAGTCATTTGTTTGTCTTTTTTCTAAAGTTAATGTAAAGTCATATGTGATTTTGTTGGTTCTTATGTCCTTTTAAATAAACATTGTTCTCGTTTCAACCCGACTCAAATGTATATATTTAAAATAACACGAGAACCAATAAAATCACACATGATTTGTAAAGTTGCATAAATTGTATATGATTTTGTTGGTTCTCGTGTTCTTACAAGTATTGTTCTTTTGTGTATACAATGTGTGTTTGAGAGTAATGGTATGGAAAAGGTGCTCAAGTAGTCAAGTTGATTGTGTTTTCATTCGATTGGGTTCTTTTCTTCGGTTATTTTAATTGATTTGATGTACATTGTGTTATTTCTTCAACCAAGTTGATTGTGTTTTCATTCGATTAGTTGATCTTTTAATTGTCTCTATCCTCGATGAGTTCTCTTTTGGTTTTACATATGATAAATCAAGATTTGAATATGCTAGAAACATCAAACTCTTTATAAGTCTGTTGATTTTCATCATCAAATTTTTTTTTTTTTGTTATTTGAAAAAATCATAACAAATAGTTTGTTAATCGGAATATGGCATATAACATGTTTTTGAAAACCTCATGTCACTTACAAACTATCATACAAAACTGCAACTTTCGAACTAATTGGCTAAAATCGGTATTTTTGGAACCGATCTTGTTTCAGAGGAAACTATCATAAATTCCAATTTGGACCTGATACAGTTCATTCTTGATTCTTTGGAACCACAACATATTTACCTAAAAACTTTTGTTTATATATACTTTTCTAAAATCGCCTTGAAGTGTGAGAAAATATTGGATTTTTAAACGTGTAAAGTAAGGGTGTGTAGAGATTCAATCAATCCAATTAGAACCGATTGGTGATGATTGGATGTCCAGTTGTAATTGGATCGGATTGGATCGAAAATTTCAACATTATCAGTCGGTTCTTGGATGACAGTTCAGAACCGACCAAACCAACCAAACTTATCTAATTGTCCATCCAGTTATCATCTATTGTCATCCTATTACCCATCCAATCATAACTAATATAATTATATATATATATATATATATATACAATAAAACAAATAATCATCTATTAGATATCGGATGAATTCAATCCGATCCAATCCTATTAACATTGGTTGAATCCAATCTGATCTAATGGATATTCAATAAGAACATCCGATAGATGGAATTGTACATGTCCAATCATCTATTGGATTGAAAAAAATCCAATATCCAATGGATGATTTGATCGGATCGATTCCTCTCATATCCATTGGATGTCAACCGATAAACACACCTAGTGTAAATGTAAAGTGCTAAAACAAATATGGCTTGATTTAGAAAAATTGTAACTTGTAAGTATGAAATCTTTTGGATTTGGTTCCTGATTTCTTTTTGATTTGAAATCTTTTGTAAGAGTTCATATATGAAGTAATATCAATGGTTTACTAAAATCATGTAATTTAAATTCTGTTCCATTAAGCAAGAAGTCATTCAATAAAGTGTGTTAGAAATTATAAAACTTTTAAGTAGATTGGTCATTATTTTTGTTTAGTCAAACCCGTTCTTGAGCAACTACTACCAACCACCTATGGGTGCCATAGGCACGTCATTGTGCACCGGTGGCATCACGCCATCCTTGGCGGTGTCATCAGTCCACGATGTCTTCTTTCAATTTTTATACTTTGACGAAACTTGTCTTGTGATGTGTGATAGATCGGCCCTAAGATATTAAATTTGTTTGTAGGGAATGGTGATATAGTGTCCAACACCGCATCTCACACTTTTTAGTATAATTGGATGTGCATAACGTATGTGCATGTGTGGCTTATGTCTGTCACTTGTTGTATTTGTCTATATGTGATATGGACGAAAGCATATGCAATTATTTCTTCAAGCTACGTATTCCTTTGGTGTGATTTAAATTTAAGCTTCTTAAATTCGTTTGGCATACAGTTGACACTTTTTTTTTGATTTGATGGTTTTGATAGTGATTTCGAATATATCCAATTTCTTATTGTTTGGATAAGCAATTAAATTGAGTTATTTGTTATATGTATTGTACATAATATTTGGCAGTTTAAAAACAAACGTTTTTAAATTGAATGATGTGGAAGAATTATGATGAAATGTGCTTTGAATTTTGATAGGGCAAAAACTTGACCGATGCATTAGTTATCTCGGATGAGTTTAGTTGATAACTTAACGCAAACGTTTAAAGTTGTGCAAAAAAAATTAGTTGGGGATGTTGAGGGCGAGGTAACGGACAAAAAATTATTGTCTTTATAGAATTTACTTTTTTTATTGTTCTTTTTTTTACACACATTTTTATTTGATAGTCTTTCAGGGGCGGAGCCAGAATTTTAGATCAGGGTGGTCATCTTTAATGTAACCTTATAAATACATTAATAAACTAAATACAAACAATTAGATACAGAGATTACAATGACATTAGGTTTTATAAAGTCTCTAAATCATCTAAACGTCCTAACAAAATGATTATAAGACTTATATCTATTAGAAAAAAAAGTTTGATATCTAAAAGTGTTACAGTGTGTTTATAGTACGTATGTTAACATGTTTTTAAAATAAGTCTCATATTTATCATTTTATGCGATATTATTTAAAAAAAGTGTTGGAACACTTCATTTGAAGATGTACTCCGATGTCCTTCTATATTCTTTATTGTAAATCTATCTTCTCTCAGGTACTAAATAAATCAATTATTCGAACAAGAATTGAAATCAGCTGAAATCATCAATAATGTGGAACGAAGGTGATTTTGGCTAAGTATCTGAGGAGTCCTTCCAGAGGAGTACTTCTACGCGAGTCATCCGGACGAGTCCATCCGGGCAAGCCATCCGGACTAGTTCATCCGGACGAGTCCATCCGGACGAGTCCATCCGGACGAAGTCCATCCAAGTCCATCCGGACGAAGTCCATCCAAGTCCATCCGGACGAAGTCCATCCGGACGAAGTCCATCCGAACGAAGTCACCCGAATAGCTCTTTGTGCAATGGACCAAGGATGGCTTGTGGATCGAGGATGCTTGGTAAGAAATTTGTCTGAAGATGGTCATCTCAATGAATACAAAGTTTTTATTGAACTTTGTCTAACTGCAAAAAGGAGTCAAGGGATTTTGACCCTGTGCCATACTTCTTGGAGAGATTCCCTTGCAGGAGATTTGACTTATCTCCATTAATGCAAAATATTCACTAAAGAATGAATATCTGCAAAAAGGAGTCTTGAAGATTGGACTTGGCTACATTACCCATTATGGAGATCCTCATGCAGCAAGACAAATCTTGACACGCGTCCGTTGTACTTGATGAAGCTGGGACTATAAATACAGGTCTTTGGTCTCAGTCTTCCTCACGCATTCTAGCCTTCAGATTTAGAGCAGTATAGCAATCAGAGTGAAAGAGTGCTTCCACCACCTTCAAGTTCATTGTGCTACTAAGTGTTCCATAGTTGTTCTTGTAATCTTGGTGTCTTAGTGTCTTAGTGTTTTGATTGTTCAAGTAGCTTAAGTTATTTGTTTTCCGCAACAATCAGTCTTTGTGAACTTAGTGTAATTCTTAGTTGAAATTGTTCAATAAAAGAATTTAAAAAGTACTCCTCTGTCTTTAAATTTTTACGGTTTTGCATTCAACCCCCCTTCTACAAAACCCTGATAGCCAAGTCTATCTGTCTTTAAGACCTAACAAGTGGTATCAGAGCAGGTTAGTTTAATTCAATAAACTAGATCTGCAATGGCTACCTCAGGGTCGAATTCTGAAACAACCAGCGTCAACAATGTTTCTGTTTTTCTGGATAATGGCACTACTTCAAAAACCACTTCGCTTTAATCTCTCAAATTTCTCTTTGTGGAAAAACCGGATGTTGGTTTTCATGGAAGGTATTGACTCCAGATACCTTACCATTCTTCGTGATGGTCCCCTTGTTCCTAGAGTTTGGGACCGCTTTAACAAAGATAAAGATGGGTCCTCCTCTGAGGAAGACAAAACCTCAGCTACTGGGAGATTTATCCTAAAGTCTGAGAAGAAATACACCGAGGAAGACTGGAAGCTTGTGTCTCTTGACACTAAGGTTAAGTCTATCATAGCTATGTCTCTTCCAGACGAGGTGTATCACTCCCTAGTAAATTTTTCTACTGCCAAAGAAATGTGGTCAACCCTCTGTGTGTTGTATGAAGGGTCAAATGAGGTCAAAAAGAGTAAGAAAATTTCTCTGGTTCGAAAATATGAATTGTTTTGTCATGAAAAAGGTGAGTCTATTACCAACTACTACAATCGTTTCAATAGCCTTCTAAATGACCTTCTCCTCTTGGGCAAAGTTTATGATAATGAGGAGGTACTGAACAAGTTTATGGATGGTCTTCCTGATTTCTGGGAAAATATCTGTACTTGCATCAAAACCTCCAAGGACTTGGAAACAATGCCTCTCACTGTGCTTTTCGGAACCTTAGTAAACTATGAGCAAACTAAACTCCAAAGGAAGTCTCTCATTAGGGATGTCAAAACTTCTTCCATAGCCTTCATGAGTGAAAACTCTAAATCCAAATCTGTGTGTGTCCCTCAAATCACCTTTCCTGGTTCTGACTCAGATGTCAGTGATGTGGAGGATCATCACCTCTCCTCCGAAGTTCAAGATTGTGATGGTGATGATGAAGGCACCGATACCTGCGTAGACCAGCTATCTGATGAAATGGCCATGTCGGGTTTCTCTAGAAAGCCCTCATCCAGATTCAGAAATGGAAAAAGGTTCACTAATGGAAGATCCTTCTCAAAATCTACCACTTGATTCAACTGTGGTAAGAAGGGTCACTTCTCAGCAGATTGCAAATCAAGTCGGCAATCCATCCGACCATCCTTTGTGCCTCATCGACCTTCTAGATCTGGTAGTCTTCAGTCGGATGGGTCCGAAAGATCCTCTTCCGGGAGATTTGAAAAATCTTCCTCTAACCGTTTCGAAAGGTCCTCTTCCGGAAGATTCAAAAGATCTGGTGATTTTTCTGACAAGGCAGCCGTGAAGTACAAGGCTAAATATGTTCGTGAAAAGGAAAGAAATGCTGCACGAAAAGGGAAGGGACTTCTAGCAGAGTCAAATGACTGGGTTGATGAGCCCACTTCCTCTGATGATGAACCAAGGGAGACCGTCAACTGCTTGATGGCCATAATAGATGAAGACATGGAGGAAGAATCATCCACGTCTCTTGTCTCTACTGAGATTCCCTCCACCTCTAAGGTACATCCTTTTCACTCTCTAACAGAATCTGAAAAGATTAATGCTTATGACTCCTTAACTGTGGACTATCATAATCTGAAACATGAAAAGAAGAAAATATCTGCTTTAGTCAAGTCTCTGTCTTCTCAACTTCGTGATTACTCTGCTCAATCAAAAGAACTTGAAAAACTCAAGTCTGACATTAATGATTTGAAAACCATAAACTCTGTGATTTCAAAAGAAAAGTACAAACTTCAAAATATGCTCCAAAATGAACAAAAAGTTGTTGAAAAATGGAACACTGCTTCCAGAAATCTTTCTCAAATCTTCCAAGATCAGATTCCTCATGATGATAAAATTGGTCTTGGTTACTGGAAGTCTGAATTTGAAATGGCTTTTCCTCCTTCTGCCTCTGAACTTAGTGACCTCCCTTTAAATGTTTCTTCAGATGATCTTCTATCTTCAGACTCCATGTCTATGTGTTCTGTAAACTCCTTAGATCTAAGGGAGCAACTCAAATTTGGAAACTTTGTAAAAGCAAAAGAACTTCAAGAAGCAAACGATTCAAATGATTTTGAATCTCCTGATTTATCTGTGAATCACTTGCTCAAAAATCTAACTATTGATGATGAGTGCTCTTCTTCCTCCAAACCTTCAAAGATTCCCAAAATCGATTTTCCTAAAAATAAAAAGAGTACTGGTAAGTGTTTATGTAAAAAATTACACAACTCGATGTCGAACAAAACTTGTGTGAGGCTTAACCGTCGAGAGAAAGAAATTACAATCAATGATAAGTGCGGAAAAGTAAAATGAGACAAATAATTTGATGACGCAGGAAAAACCTCACGACGGAGGAAAAAACCTGCGGTCGACCTAAAAGATAAGTCGACAGAGCACTATGATCACCAATCAGGGGTGATGTCCTTCAAGTATACAGCTTTGATCGTACGATTACAACTGAGAAAACTATGAAATCGAATGTAAATTACAGATGATTCGCTAGAATAATGATTATAGAACTTGTGAGCTTCGGGTAGAACTTCGTGTCCCGAAATACTGGCTTGATCCTTCTTATATAGTAGCTTGAAAATAACGGTCCAACGGTATTGTGGCTCATCAATGATTGAATTGTAACCGTCCAACGTTATTGTCTTCAATTAATGCTCGGAGAGTAACTGTCCAACGGTACTGCTGAGAATTAATGTCCAGATTGTAACCGCTGCTAGAATCTTGCTTGTAACGGTCGTTCTTTGATGCTGTCGAACGATACATAACTTACGACTTGTTCGATGTAGTGATGATCTTCGACAAGCATAGCATAGTACTCAATTTCCGATTTCCTCAAAGGTGGACAATTGTTGGATATTATAATCAGCTTGCCTGCATAAAGGATATGAACTTCATATATTTATTCGTTAGTATCGTCGTACGTTCATTGTCGTTATCGTTCGACTTATCCGATGTATTCGTTCGATGTTTAATGATCTTTGTTCGATAGTTCTTTTAGGCTTTATTTCAGGACCTTATCTTAATACAGGACTATCGTCCTAATATTTATCTTATGACTATAATCGATTGTCGTGCGATCGTAGATTTTTACCCTAACAATTTGTCCCCAAGATTTAGAGAATAATTCTATTTTATCTAAATCTTTAATTCGCTGGTCAAAGAGTAAAAATACGTTGTCTAACGGTCGAATAGACGTTTGGAAATATAGCCGTTATCTAGCCGTTAGCCTGAACGCGTGTCTTCTAACGGTTATCTGGCGACGCGTGGCACGATTATCCCTGATGACTCATTTGATTCAGTTACTATAAATAAGGCGTTTGATAATTAGAAAAGATTTTACAAATCTTCTTAATTTCCAAATCGATTTTGCGAGATCGTAGTCTGACCTTATTTTCGGCAAATATTTCGTGCGACTAGGCTTTTATAAGGTACTTTCTCCTCTTTGTTTCATGCGTTTGAAGTCTTTAGCGAAGAAGAGTAATAGAGGTTTAGAAAACTTTAGGTTTACTCGTCTAAAAAATAGTTTAAACCGATTAGATTTCATCATGTCGTCGGAGGTTAAGAGTTCGATCGTTGAGAGCTTAGAAGTAGGAGAATTAAGAGAATTAGCTGGGTTACCAGAGAATGCCTTTGTGAGGGTGGCCGGAGAGATCCGTCCAGCGGATGCTCCAAAGGGTTTCTTTGCTCTTTTTGAGTATCCGTTCAAAGTCGGATTTCGATGGCCATATTCTCCTTTGGCAAGAGCTTTTATGACTCGTTTTGACGTGTCTCCGGGACAGCTAATGCCCCAATTCTGGCGAGTCATCTTGGTGATCGAACGGGTGACCAAAGATTGGGGTCGTCGTGCGTTCTCTGTGGATGACCTTCTCTCTGCTTACAACGTGACTAAACTGCCCTACAACCGTTATGGGTTGTTCCCTAAGGGTAGGAATGACACCATGCTCGTTCATCGCACACAAGTGAATGATCGAGGGTGGAAGTCTCGTTACGTCTTCGTCCAGACGTCTTCGGTCTCCGACGAGTCTTGGGTTGTTCCTGAGTGGAACTCGAATGGTAATTTAGGCGTCTATCTTTATTTTTATACGTTTTTTACATGATTTTGATGACTAATCGCCTGTTTTCTTGCAGTTGTTAACTTCACGTTTGAGACGACTGAAGAGTCCAGCGAGTTGATCTCACACTTTCTGAGTTATAGTGTGACGGATCGTACGTATAGAACGTCGAAGGGCGGCGAAGAGAGCGACATTGAGCCTGAAGTGCAAATCATCGAGGAGAAAGATATGGAAGGTAAACATCGTACGTCAATATCTTGGTTTGTATTAGTTTTGTTTGATTTTAACTTTGTTTTTCTGTGTAGGTTCAGCTTCCAAGAAGGCGTCGACGATGGAAGCAGCTGCTCGTGCTGCCAAAAGAAAAGCTGCCGCCCAGGAGGTTCAAGTGGCTAAACGTACGAGATCGTCGTACGTTCCTGTGGATACCCCACCTAAGGATGCCAAGCGAAAGGCTGAAGGTGGTATAGAGGCTATTCCTGTTAGCTTCGCCCCACCTGCAAAGGGGGAGGGTGCATCGAGTCAGCCTGCGTCGAAGGTCGACAAGGGCAAGGGGGTTGAGGGATCTGGTCTTACGACCATGACGATCCAAATACCCTCTGACTTCATGGTGGACGACGTTATTAGGACGGCGGCCACTTTCCCTGTTCTGGAGCAGTTTCATGTCCCTGCTCAGAAGGCACGCATGGAGGAAGCCGACATCGAAGACCTGGACGCCTCCATTGCGGGTATCTCCTTCTTGGTAAGTCCCTGTCATACGATTTCACTTTTATTTTTCGTGTACAGCTTCTAATCCTTTCTTTTTTCTTTTGTACCTGTAGGCTCTCCAAACCAGTCTTAGCCTCCATACTCGGATGTCTAAGATCAAAGAGGAGTTGGCGTCGAACCAGAACGATGCCAAGGTGGCTAGGAAAGAGGCCGATAAGGCCAAAAAGAAGCTGGTCCAACTGACCGACGAGGTTAATGCCAAGTCGGTTCAGATTGGGGACCTGGAATCTAAGCTGGAACTCAGCGAACAGTTTCAGGTCCAACAGCGAGAACGGCTGAAGTTGGCCTTGGACCACACCAAGGAGCTGGAGAAAGAGCTATTGGTCGTTCGACGGGAGAAAGCTGAGAGGGAAGAAGCTCTATCGTCCAAGATCCAAGAATTGGAAGAGGACGCTGCCTTGGTTCGCGTGGTCGCACGTACTGCGGTCATGCGTCGAGTAGCCGCTGGGACTATCACCTCTCAGATGGCAAAGGACGAGGTAGCCTCTTTCGTTCAGGTGATGGGCTCTGAAGACCTTCTTGACGAGGAGGATCTAAAAAGCCTGGACGAAGAGAAGCCTGCGGATGTCGAGGAAGTAGGTGTCGAGGAGGAGGTTCCTGGAACCTCTGGATCCGTTCCTGCACATCCTTTGGAGACTGAAGAGGTTCCTGCTGCAGATCCATCTTCCACCGATGCTCCCTTAGAATAGTTTTCTTTTTGTAATCGTAAAAAATTTTTTGTATTCTGCCGTTTTTAGGCAAAAAATGTTTAATGAATGAAATTTTGTTTAAATAACGTGTGTTTTAACTTATCATTCGATGTGTTATTATAACTTTTATCATGCGTTTTAGCTCATGTCGTGCGTTTTAGCTTGTATCGTGCGTTTTTAGCTTTTACCTTGCGTTTTAGCCTGTATCGTGCATTTTAGCTTTTATTTTTGCATGCATTTGTTTTAAAGTCCTTAGACTTGATTTAGAAACGTTTCTTTTGTACTCATGAGAGTATTCGTGCGACTGGCGAGTTGACTTGCGCTCTTGCGACATAATCGTGCGTTACAGCGTTTTTCTTGCGATCCATGCGATTTTTGTCATGCGATTTCTGCGATTAGCATGCATTTAAGTCGTGCGATACTTGCGTTAATCGTGCGATCCATGCGATTTATCGTGCGATACCTGCGAAAAAGGATGACTAAGGGGTGGCCGTTGGCTTAGCCAACGGTGCTCCGATGCTTAAGTCAGTAATGGATGAGGAATAAATCGTATGTAAATAGGTTTAGAAATAATACCTTTTGAGGTGATGGGCGTTCCAGCTTCGTGGGATTTCCATACCTTCCATAGTCGTAAGTCTGTATGCTCCATTTCCGATGACCTTGGAAATTATGTAAGGTCCTTCCCATTTGATGGAAAGTTTTCCAGCGTTTGGCTCTTGTGTGTTTTGAAACACATGTCGTAAGACATAATCCCCAATTCGAAAAATTTTTGCCTTTACCTTTTTGTTGAAGTGTCTTTCGACAATTCCTTTCTGTGCAGCCATCGTTCGTAGTGCTTTTTCTCGGATTTCTTCTAAGGCGTCAAGATCGTAGGATAAATTTATTACATTCTGATCATACGTGCGACTTCTGGCAGTTGGTATTTGAGCTTCGATTGGCAAGACTGCTTCGCATCCATATACCAGAGAATACGGAGTTTGTCCAGTTGATGCTCTAGGTGTCGTACGATTTGCCCATAAGACAGATGGCAATTCTTCTACCCATTTTCCTTTTGCTCCTTTCAACCTCTTTCGGATTGAATTGATGATGACTTTGTTGCTCGACTCTGCTAACCCGTTAGATTGTGGATATCTCGGAGTTGAAGTGATTAATTTGATTCCTCGCTTTTCACAGAACGTACGAGTCTTATCACTTATAAACTGTGAGCCGTTGTCGCACATGATTTCGGCTGGTACCCCGAATCTATAAATGATGTTTTTCTGAATGAAAGATATAACTTCTTTATCTCGGACCTGTGAGAAAGCACCAGCTTCTATCCATTTCGAGAAGTAGTCGGTGAGTACGAGTAGATAGACTTTCTGTCCAGGGGCTGGAGGTAATTTTCCCACGATGTCCATTCCCCATCGCATGAAGGGCCATGGAACTAGAACAGAATGTAAAGGTTCAGATGGTCGATGAACCATACTCGAATGTCTTTGACATGCGTCGCATCGTTGGACGTACGTTATGGCATCTTCTCGTAGAGTAGGCCAATAGTAACCTTGTCGTGAGATTCGACTAGCAAGACTTCTGCCCCCTGCGTGATTTCCACATTCTCCGTCGTGCATCTCTTGGAGAATTTGATTGATTTGTACTTTATTTGTAACGCATCGTAGAAGAAGTCCTGTCGTGGATCTTCGATAAAGTTGATTTTCAAAGATTGTGTACCTTGAGGCTTTCGATCTTGTCTTTCGAGCTTCCATTTTATCTTCAGGTAGTTGGTCGTGCTTGAGGTAGTTCCATATGTCGAGCGACCAATTGTAAATTTCTTCGTTCATCTGTACTTCATCGTTTGCCGCAATTGTTGGTGTTGTGAGATGAAGTATTGGGATATTTTCCATGAACGGATCATGAAATGTAGATCCCAGATTGGCTAGTGCGTCCGCTTGCATATTTAAATCTCTTGGTATTTGCTCGATCAAGAACTGTTCAAATCGTGCGATTCGATCCTTAACGGCTTTGAGATAACTCATCATTTTTGAGTCTTTTGCTTGAAAATCCCCATTTACTTGGTTTACGACCAATAAAGAATCGCTTCGAACGTGCAACTGTTTTGCCCCCAGTCTAAGAGCAATATCTAGTCCTGCGATCAAAGCTTCATATTCTGCTTCATTGTACGGAGTATACTATATTTCCCCCTTGTGATGATTTTAAGACAATGCCTAATCCACATCCTCGTACGTTCGAGGAACCATCAACGTAGAGTATCCAAGGCTGGTTGTCTGAAATCATCACAACTTCGTCGCACGTCGTGGGTTCCAATCCTGGAGAAAACTCTGCCACGAAATCTGCTAGTACTTGCGATTTGATGGCCGTCTTGGGTTTAAATTCAATGTCGAACCCACTGAGGTAAATGCTCCATTTGGCTAGTCGTCCTGTCAGTTCTGGTTTTCGAAGCACCGTCTTGAGTGGATAATTGGTCACAACAATGATATGATGTGACTCGAAGTAATGCCTTAGCTTCTTTGCTGCCGTCATAAGACCTAGTAGCAATTTTTCCATTGATGTGTACCTGGTTTCTGCGTCGAGGAAAGATTTGCTTACATAATAGATTGGTTGTTGTCGTTGATTTTCTTCTCGCACAAGTACTGCACTTGTCGCATTTTTGCTCACTGCCAAGTACAACTGTAGACTTTCTCCTTCGACTGGTTTTGTCAGCAGTGGAGGTGATGTCATATATTGCTTCAATTCTTGCAAAGCTTTCTCATGCTCATCTGTCCACAAGAAGCCTTGATTCTTTCGTAGGACATTATAGAACAAATGGCATTTATCCGATGATCGTGAAATAAATCGGGTTAAAGCTGCCACTCGTCCTGTTAACTTCTGGACTTCTTTGACATTCCTTGGAGATTGTATCTCGACGATAGCTTTGACTTGTTCTGGACTTGCTTCGATTCCCCGTTGCGTGACCAAGTATCCCAAGAATTTTCCTGCTCGAACTCCGAAGGAACATTTTGTTGGATTGAGCTTCATCTTGTATTGTCGTAGGATATCGAAGGATTGCTTTAAATGTGCAACGTGATCGATCGAACGTTCTGATTTCACAAGCATGTCGTCGATATAAACTTCCATTGTTCGACCAAGATGTTCCTTGAACATCATGTTAACCAATCTCTGATATGTTGATCCTGCATTCTTGAGACCAAATGGCATAACTTTGTAACAGTATATGCCTTTATCGGTCATGAATGCAGTCTTCTCCTGGTCGTCCGTGTGCATCAATATTTGGTTGTATCCTGAATACGCGTCCATGAATGTCAACAATTCATGTCCTGCCGTCGCGTCGACCATTGCGTCGATATGAGGTAAAGGAAAAGGATCTTTTGGACAAGCTTTGTTTAGATCCGTGAAGTCAATGCAGACTCGCCATTTTCCGTTCTTCTTTTGTACGACGACTACATTAGCCAACCATTCTGGATATTTGACTTCTCGGATCTTCCCTGTTTTAAGCAGATTGTCAACTTCATCGTTAATCACTTTATTTCTTTCAGGCGCGAACTTACGACGTTTCTGCTTAATGGGTTTGAACGTAGGATCCACATTCAATTTATGCGATATAATGCTTGGATCTATTCCGACCATATCTTCGTGCGACCATGCAAAACAGTCTGAATGTTCCTGCAAAAAAGATATAATCGTATTTTTTATGTCAGGGGGGAGCGAGGCTCCTACGAAGACTTTTCGATCAGGATGTTCAGGATCGAGGACGACTTCTTCTAGCCGAAGGTCGTCGTTCGATTTCCTCTCATCCTGGCTCTGTAATTGCTAGATGTCCTGCGACTTTGTCTTCATCGTGATCTTGTAACATTCTCGTGCGATTTTGTTCTCACTAGCAATTTCTTGAATTCCCCATGGAGAAGGAAATTTAATCTTCTGGTGGTATGTCGAAGGGATTGCTTTCATCTCGTGGATCCAGGGTCTTCCAAGAATAACATTATAAGCTGATTGGCAGTCCACAACGTTGAACTTTGTTTGTTTGTTGATGCCTTTAGCGTAGACAGGCAAGATGATTTCTCCGAGAGTGTTCATCGGGTCTCCATTGAATCCAATCAGAGTAGTACTTCGTCGTACGATTTCTGACCGTTCGATTCCCATGACTTTAAGAGTATCTGCAAAAATAACGTTAGCCGAACTACCTCCATCAATCAATATTCTCTTAGTCGAACAGTTTCCGATTGTCAACTGTATGACTAGAGCGTCATGATGTTTATGATGGACCCCCTGTGTATCGTCTTGGTCGAACGTAATTGCCATTGCATCGAGCTCTTTTTCTGTCTTTGATTTGGCTTCTCCGGGGATAGGATGTTCGCTTGGACCATCTCGTGCATGTCGCTTTGCAGCTGAATATGTAAGTCCACAAACTTCTGATCCTCCAGTGATGCAGTTTATGACTTTTGTATGAACTGGTGACGCTGGTCGTCCTTGTTCTTCTGGGATGAGGCCTTTTAGATGCCCCTTAGATTTCAAATACGAAATCTCCTTCTTTAAACTGATGCATTCATCCGTCGTATGACCGTGATCGTCGTGGAAATCGCACCATCTGTTCTGATCTTTGTCCTTGCTTGGTTTATCAGATTTCTTCGGCCATCGTACGTTTGCATCAATCTTTCGTAGCGAATCCACCAAATCTTTCGATGTACCTGCAAAATTGTAAGTAGATAACTCTGGATATCGTATTTTAACAGTACCTTTGCTTGGTCGAGTTTTTGACTCGTATCGAGGATTTCCAATCTTGTTTACTCTTTTATGCTTAAAATCATGTTTTTGAGCACCAAGAGGTTTCTTTTCTGCAGAATGCTTTCGTCGGAAGAGAGCATCATCTTCTATTCTCATGAAAGCTAGTGTTCTAGCTCGTACGTCGTCGAAGTTTTCTGGTGGATATTTCGTCAATTCCAGATATAATCCAGAGGAATCTTCTAATCCACGCTTGTATGCCTCGATTGCTGTTTTCACGTCGCAATTTTTTATTTCAATCATTGCTGCATTGAATCTGTTGAAGTAGTCGCGGATTGTTTCTCCAGATTTCTGTACGATATAGTACAGGTCGCTGGTCTGCTTCTCCATCTTACGACTGCTGGCGAATTGTCGAGTGAATTGGTTCACCAATTCTGCAAACGATCCGATACTTTTTGGCTTTAGGTTAATAAGCCATTGTAATGCTGCTCCTGTTAAAGTTGATCCAAAGCTTTTGCACATGCAGACTTCTTGATATTGTGCCGGTATAGGAACTGTCCACATAAGTTGCTTGTACTGTGCTATATGTTCGACCGGATCTGTGATTCCAGAATATTTTGTTGCGAAAGCTGGTATAGTATATTTCTTAGGAACGTCAACAAGAGCTAATTCATCAACGAACGGTGAAGCCTGAAATCCAGTTTTAGGTTCGACTTCGACGGGTACTGCTGCTCCGGGTAGCTTTGTGAGTAACGCGAACAATTTTTGGTTTTGCTCTTCCAGGGATTTCAGTCGTACGTTTAGAGGATCTTCAACGTTTATTGGGTTTGTCGGGATACAACTAGAAGCGATTCCAGTACTGGGTGGTATTGTCGTATGAATGGTGGTACTAGCAGCTGTGGGTATATGACCAGGAATAGGAATTTGTTGGGAAAAAGGCTCGAATGTGAACATAGGTGTTCCTTGAGGCATAGAAGGTGGACCTCGAGGCATAGGCGGCGGACCATGAGGTATTGGTGGAATAAATTGTGGTAAAGATGGTCGTACGTTGTCGTATTGTTGGTTTACAGTTGGAAATGGCATTGAGGCATTGAACTGTGGTCGAAGCGGTGGTCTTAGATGTTGAGGAGGATATTGTGGAGGGATAGACATTGGGATTGTCATCGATGGTCCAGGTAGAGCTCGGAGACGCTGAATTTCGTTGTTAGCCTCTTGCAATTGTTGCTGGAGTGACGCTATGAATCCGTTATCCATTGTCCTGCGCAAATAGCTCAAAGAGAACTCAAAGAAAAGGTTAGTACTAAGGCGCACTTTTCACCGAATGAAATTTTTCTCAAAACGGAGCCCCACGGTGGGCGCCAAACTGTTTATGTAAAAAATTACACAACTCGATGTCGAACAAAACTTGTGTGAGGCTTAACCGTCGAGAGAAAGAAATTACAATCAATGATAAGTGCGGAAAAGTAAAATGAGACAAATAATTTGATGACGCAGGAAAAACCTCACGACGGAGGAAAAAACCTGCGGTCGACCTAAAAGATAAGTCGACAGAGCACTATGATCACCAATCAGGGGTGATGTCCTTCAAGTATACAGCTTTGATCGTACGATTACAACTGAGAAAACTATGAAATCGAATGTAAATTACAGATGATTCGCTAGAATAATGATTATAGAACTTGTGAGCTTCGGGTAGAACTTCGTGTCCCGAAATACTGGCTTGATCCTTCTTATATAGTAGCTTGAAAATAACGGTCCAACGGTATTGTGGCTCATCAATGATTGAATTGTAACCGTCCAACGTTATTGTCTTCAATTAATGCTCGGAGAGTAACTGTCCAACGGTACTGCTGAGAATTAATGTCCAGATTGTAACCGCTGCTAGAATCTTGCTTGTAACGGTCGTTCTTTGATGCTGTCGAACGATACATAACTTACGACTTGTTCGATGTAGTGATGATCTTCGACAAGCATAGCATAGTACTCAATTTCCGATTTCCTCAAAGGTGGACAATTGTTGGATATTATAATCAGCTTGCCTGCATAAAGGATATGAACTTCATATATTTATTCGTTAGTATCGTCGTACGTTCATTGTCGTTATCGTTCGACTTATCCGATGTATTCGTTCGATGTTTAATGATCTTTGTTCGATAGTTCTTTTAGGCTTTATTTCAGGACCTTATCTTAATACAGGACTATCGTCCTAATATTTATCTTATGACTATAATCGATTGTCGTGCGATCGTAGATTTTTACCCTAACAGTAAGAACAAAGGAAAATCTGTGGCTCATTTTTTTCAACCTTCTAAAAGAAAGGCTTCTAAGGCTCAACCTCCTTTTGTTCCTAGGTCTGTGAATTTAAACAAGGAAACTCATTTTAGTAAAGGAAAAGGTGTGTTAGGAGTCAAACCTCAAGAGCCTCACATTAAACTTAATTTTCTTAAAAAGGCTGTGTGCAACACTCCAACCATGACTTTTAATTACCGAAAATGTTATAACTGTGGAGATACCTCTCATTATGCAAAAGATTGTCCGTCAGACAAAATTGACAGAAAATCTGCTCTACCTTCTTCTTCTAAACCAAAAGGACCCAAAGCCAAGTGGGTTCTTAGAAACTAACTTTTCTATGTGTGCAGGTCATAAAACCCCACAAGACTTGGTATCTTGATAGTGGGTGTTCTAGACATATGACCGGAAACAAATCTCTCTTACTTAACTATGTGTCTGAAAAGGGTCCGTCTGTTACGTTCGGAGATGACGCAAAGGGCATCACCAAAGGATACGGCACTCTCTCAAATGGAATCATCACCTTCAACAAAGTGGCCTATGTGGAGGGACTTATGCATAATCTCCTAAGCATAAGTCAACTGTGTGATCTTGGTTACAAAGTCATCTTTGATATTTGTGCATGCAATTTAATAAACAACCAAGGAGAATCTGTTCTATCCGACTCAAGAAAAGAAAATGTCTATATCATAAATATGGACAATAATACGGAAGCTGAAAGCATCTGTTTCATCTCTGACGATGCTGAAAAGAAAAGTTGGCTTTGGCACAAAAAGCTTTCTCATCTGAATTTCAGAACTCTTCATTCTCTCTCCTCAAAAGACTTGGTGATTGGGCTTCCAAAGCTCAATATTCTGAAAGACAAAGTGTGTGGTGCTTGTAAGAAAGGAAAGATCTCCCGGTCATCTTTCAAATCAAAGCAAAATTTCTCAATCAACACTCCTCTTCAGTTGCTGCACGTGGATCTATGTGGACCAGTCAGCACACCAAGCCTTGGTGGTAAAAGGTACATTCTCGTTCTAGTTGATGAATTCTCACGTTTCACTTGGACTTTCTTTCTCAGGCACAAAGGAGATGCAGCTGAAGAGATTATTCTCTTCATCAAAAAGATTGAGGTTCGGACGGGTCTTCCAGTCAGATCCATTAGAAGTGACAACGGAACGGAATTCAAGAATTACACTCTTGATGCCTTTCTGAATGACAAAGGAATCTCTCAACAATTTTCTGCTGTAAGATCTCCTCAACAAAATGGAGTGGTGGAAAGGAAGAACAGGACGCTGTGTGAAGCTGCTAGATCCATGCTGTGTGAAGCTAATCTTCCAACCTACTTCTGGGCTGAAGCAGTAAACACAGCCTGCTACACCCAAAACCGATCTCTAACTACCAAGAGATTGGGCAAAACTCCTTATGAACTGTTCAAAGGAAAGAAGCCCAAAATAGGTTTCTTTCATGTGTTTGGGTGCACTTGCTATGTGTTGAATGATAGAGATCATCTGGGAAAGTTTGATCCCAAAGGTGATGAGGGAATCTTCGTGGGATATTCTCTCACCCCCAAAGCCTACCGAGTGTACAATCTACGACGAAAATGCATTGACGAGTCAATACATGTTGACTTTGATGAATCCAAAACTTCTTCATTATCTTCTAACCCTGAAGAACTGAATGATTGGGTAGACTCTTATCTGGGTCCAGATCCGTCTCCTCCATTTATCAATCCCTCTTCCTTCACACCACACTCTAATGAGCCTTCCACTTCATCAAAGCCAAATGAAACCCAAGCTATTGTTCCTTTCTAACCTTCTGATAATTCTCAAACTCACCTCCATACAGATACTCCATCTCTCAATCCAAACCTGTCCTCTCCTTTACCTCATCTTCATAATCATCCTCATCCTCTTCCTCCAGCCATTAAGTGGACTCGGGATCATCCCATTGATCAAATCATCGGTGATCAGCAAGCCGGTGTTCGAACCAGGAGAGGAACCGGAAACATATGTTTATATGTAAACTTCCTGTCAATCACTGAACCCAAGTCCATTAATGAAGCTCTAAGTGACCCTAGTTGGGTACTGGCCATGCAAGAAGAACTTGAACAGTTCATCAGAAACAAAGTCTGGAAGCTGGTTCCGAAACCTTTTCTCAAAACCATCATCGGAACTAAATGGATCTTCAGAAACAAGATGGATGAGCTTGGTACTGTTGTTCGGAACAAATCCAGACTCGTTGCTCAAGGATACCGGCAAGAGGAAGGGATCGACTATGACGAGACGTTCGCTCCGGTGGCCAGATTAGAAGCCATCAGAATCTTCTTGGCTCATGCTGCCTTTCTCAACATCAAGGTGTACCAGATGGACGTGAAAAGTGCTTTCCTAAATGGGAAGTTGTCGGAGGAAGTCTATGTGAAGCAACCTCCGGGCTTTTAAGATCCTCATCATCCAGACTATGTCTATGATAACTCCAAAATTATACATATTTTACTCGCATCATTTCCCCACTTTTATCTTTATTTTGAGAGTAATTTCGATACTGTTTGACTTAAAAAGTTGTAAATCCTGATTTTGAAGGTTTTGGAGGTGCTTTTGCAGAAAAGTAGAAAAAGAGGGTAAAAAGCGTCAAAAGTGGATACTTTGTGAAGACATGGAAAAATCAATTATTTAGTTTCCATTTATCTGCTTTCTTCCCTTCCAAGTTTATTGCCTCCTCTAAATGATTCTAGAAGGTTCCAAGATCCTCCATCAATTAGAAGACTTCTTCCCAAAGTCAGAATCTTCAGCAAATAAGGAAAAGATGATCAAAGTGAAGATTTTGGAGATTCAGTTGCCGTTTCGCGCCGCCAAGCTGCCCATTTCGCGCCGCCAAAGAAGTCGATGGAAATCCAGAAGATGGAGTTACCCGTTTAGCGCCGCCAAACTTGCCGTTTCGCGATCGCCAAACGGGGCCTGCCGAGTTTATTATAAATTAAGGCCTTGGTCATTCAGTTTTAGGCATTCACCATTATTCAGTTTTCTGTAATTCTCTCATAATTAGTTTAGGTTCGATGTTGGGAGCCGCTTAGGGTTTCCAACCCGAGAAGATGGATGCTCGATGTAACGGCTACGGAGGAGATGATTCGAGAGGATGTCATGCCAAATCGACCGATCTTTAGTATGGTTTGGTTTTTCATCTGCAATTGACATGTCTATGTGTTAATTTCTCTTTGTTTACATTATGGTTTGGATACTTTGGATTTCAGTTTATTAATTAGATGCATGATTTGTTGAATGTTGTCTTTGATTCCGTTCTAATTTATATTGTTTGGTTATTTGAACTCATCGGTTGGGTGTATCTGTTAGACCAAAATAGATAGACTCCGTGTTTCGCTCAAAATGTGTCGTTTTAATTCACAAAACTAAGCCTTAATTTTTCAAAAGAAAATACCGCAAGCGTACGGTGTCGTAGCATACGGGTCGAACACGGGGAGGCAATGGACTAAGCACGGGATTACACCTCTAGCGTAGCTAGTCGTGCGAAATCAGTTTTCAAAGATTGTTGTTTAAACTAGGCGAGAATTGAAACTAATTACAATTAATCTAGATAACTAACAACGACCTAAGTAATCTAATAGCTAAATTAACCAAATAATAACAACGAGGATCAAAATCTAGCATACGATTAATTAAGACCTAAAACAATCAAAACTACAAACCTAGGGGACACTCAACTACGGGAAACTAAGAACACCAATCATAAGGGGTGATGAGCATCGCGTTGAATCTTCTCAAGTGGGATTATTGAGCACAAAAGAATCCAATTCCCCCTTCCGAGGCTAAAAGGATCGTTCTCGACAGAGATTGGTTATTTCCATACCAATTCCCGTGTAAGAACGGGTGCTCAATAAAAGTCCCAATTGATCAAGCACCTATTTCCATGGTAAGAGACCAATTTCGAACCAATTTATCAAGTAGAGATCGAACTTCCATTCAATCAACACTAGAACCAAAACAATTTAAAACTCACGACTTAGGTGAAATCACTAACTTCCGTCAGATGATTTCACCAAAAGGGGCGTTTGTTGAAAAACCATTGAAAAAGAAACCCAATTGATTCGACCTAAATTGAAATCATACGTCACTCATTACACCTAATGATCGAATGGACAATCTAAACTACGCTAAAAACATCGGAAACGAAACTTGAAGGTGAATCTACACATAACCCAAATCCAAATAAAATCAAGAACATTGATCATTATACTAGAAATGACAATAAACCTAATAAATTCAAAAACTAGTTTAACCATGAAGTGAATCTTCAATAAGAATAAACAAAACCCAAATTAGCTAATCCTAAAGTGAGAAATAACAAAGATAAGCAATGAATTTAACCATTCATCAATCTAAGATGCAGAAAATGAACAACCCAAAGCTAATAGTGCAGTAAATCTAAACAAAAGTGCAGAAAATCAATGGATTCAACCAAAAGTTGCAGAAAATAGCATTAACTAGCACCAAATATCCATAAACAAGAAATTAAAGCAATAAGATAGCAATAGGAGGTTGAGAATAGGGAAAAAGAGATACGATTGCTACCAAAATGCAGATCTTCTTCAAGAATGAATCAATCCATCATCTCTTTGGCAAGAAATCAACCATAGAGCTCTTAATCCTTCTCCCCAACCTCTCTTCTAGGTTCAAATTCCCAAAATTCCCAAAAAGGTAAGATAAAAGTCGGCTACTGAAAGTTGTCCTGAAAACTAGGGCAAAAAGCGTATTTAAACCAAGTACAAAATGACCGAAATACCCCCGAAGGGAAAAAGTACAGCAGCATCAGCAACCCTAGCGGCCGCTAGAGCAAATGGCTAGCGGCCGCTAGCCTTCAAGTCAGCCAGCCTTCTTTTTTCTTCGGTCCGGTCCGGTTCTCTTTCTCACGGGGCTTCGAGCTTGCTTCCGTTCTTCTCCTTGCTTGCTTCTTTTCCATCCATCTTCAAGACCGCATCTCCCTTGATTTCACCGTCCAATCCTCCGCTCGGCTCTTCTCCAATTCCGACTTTCCCGATCTTGTTCGCACCTCCCTCGAACACACCATCACGCGCAACTATAAACTGAAAAGCACTCAAGAAACAAGGTTAAACGCACAAGGGACAATTAGGCGATTTAAAACTAAAACTAAGTAAAAACGCAAAGAAAAGATGCATGAAAAACTAGAAAGGAAAGAAAACTAAGATAAAGAATGCATAAAGGATGAGGATAAAAAACGTGCAAACAAAATACCCACAAGCTAGGCCTTCCTTGTCCCCAAGGAAGAGAGTAGCCTAAGAGAAACTAGAAGGGAAAATAAAAGAGCGAAGTAAAAATGACAATCTCCACAATCATCGAAACAAATAGACACGTAGCTCTAACAAGCACACTAGACAATTCGGCTTTCCGTATAAAATTGCACTAAATTACCAAGAGTTTAGACTACTATGCCAAAGGAATACCTAACCGCCAAAGTGCTCGAACCTTCACGATACAACCCAAATAAATCATAAGAAAACCGCGTCGCCTAGGGTTCCACAAAAACCACGTAGCCACTAGGGAGAAGGATAGTGATCGTACTCGGATAGGTACTCGCGGTCTCGCTCAATTCACTCAAGTGTGTTTATAGGACGGTGTATGCGCTCGAGTCCATCCCAATCAAGAAATGCGCTTTTGACGCGTTTGAAGTAACTCTCAAGTCTAAAAATCCTAATAAGTTGCATAAAATGAGGTCTTTGGGTTAGGCTAGGGGGTAAGGTGATTCGGGAGTGATAAGGGCCTATACGAGAGGGTTACGGGTTTTGAAATTTACTCTTTTTTTTTTTCATTATGTGCACATGGGTCAATTCCTAATTCATGACGGACTAAGGCTGAAAAGTTGACCTATTATTATATATATATTTTTTTTTCTTTCTTTTTTTTTTCTTCTTTTTTTTTCTCTTTTTTTTTCCGGTCACCCACAAGCTATGCTTGTTTTAGGGGTTTGATTGATGCAACTACAATATTACAAAATGCCCAATCCAAAGAATTTCGGACCTTAACTCTAAGTGTGCAACCAATTCGGGGGTTAAAGGGTGTTGGGGGGGGGGGAAAGAGAAAGGTTGTGGTTTATTAGGCTCAAAGGGGTAATCAAATGGAAAATAATTTTTATTTTATTTTATTTTATTTTATTTTATTTTTTCAAGGGTATATAGAAAGAATGGCCTCTATGCAACCTAAAATTATTCTAAACGAGAGCTACGTCAAAAACCTAAAGTCGCACCTTGATGGGAGGTAACACACAAGAAAAGAGATGGGATTGATTATAGATGTGTCAATCCAAAGCCCAAACTCTTACGGTTCTATTCTATCCAAGTAGTCACGGCTCAATAAGGGGGACTACGATGATCAAGCTAGTCCTAAGGCAACGAATAATGTTAAGTGGGTCGATACGCGTTAGTGACAAACTAAGGCAAAGAGGCATCCTATCTTATGGTAGTCTTCACTAAAGGTAATAGATTGCAAGGGTATACTAGAGGGCCTAGTTGTCCATTTGTACTTAAAGAGAGCTAGTAGCTATAAGTCTCAATATTGCGGAGATAGATCAAAAATAAATTAGAAGGCAAATCTTCTTTTTTTTTTTTAGAAGGGGGAAAGCATATACAGACACAAAACAAAGAGGACGCAAATGAAAACAAGACCTAAACGCCACCCACAAGCAAAAAGAAGCATTGTCCTCAATGCTTGAAGTGGAATGCATGAATGCATGAAATGCAACTACCTAAATGCAACCTAAAATGCAAAGGTAAAATAAAAGAAGAAAAGCCTACTGTCCGGAGCCGCCGGGGGCGTCCCGGTGGCCGTAGTAACCTCGGTACTCGAAGTACCCAAATAAGTGCCGTTGCATGTCGGAAATGGTTTGCGTGTTGTTATCCACCCGGGAGTTTAGGTTGTTGAATTGTGTAACGATATCGAAGTCCGGGGGGAAGTTGTAAGCGTGTGGTTGTTGTGCTTGAGGTGGAATGTCATCCTGCGGATCCTCCGCCACATCGGGTGGGTAGGACCAATCGGTGTCGTCGGCGATTCTAGTGCGATTGGGGTTTGGGAGGAAGGAGTGGTGAGTGAGCTTAGGTCCATATAACCAAGAAAAACGGCCAGGACCTTGAGGACGGAGCATCCACATCTTTTTCAAAGCGGCGATCGAAAGGGTGTCATCGCCTTCGATAAAGGCGGCATTTTCGGGGAATTCGACCGGGATGGAGGATTTGTGAATGAGGTAAGTGATTAAACCACCACATGTGATTTTTCCGCTATCCCCATCCCTAACCTTACCAAATTTATTGGCGAGGAATGCCGCAAAGTCGAGATGTGGGGAATTAGGTGTAATCATGCAGAAAAGGACATAGAGCTCAAAGGCTAAGACGGTCCCGGCATCGTGACGCGCGAGGAGAGTGGTGGTCAAGACTCGATGGGCGATGCGAAGGCACGGATGGCGGACGTTTGTGGCCTTCGCACCTTGAGAGTGATAATTCTCACGGCGACCCGAAATTAGCTGCCAAAAGGCGGTGGAGTCAAAGTTGTCACTACCATACTCATCGTTAGGTCCAATGTATTCAATGCCCTCAACCTTGGGACATCCAAAGATAGTCCTGACATCATCAAAAGTAAGGGTGCAATCGTGGCCGTTTACGCGAAAGCGCATCCTCTCGCTTTGTAAACTGTAGCGGAAACTGGACAAAAACTCAAGGGTGACACGCCTGGAGGTCTGTGCATAGGCTGAGAAAAGGCCGGGTAACCCAATGTTACCTAGGAGGGTTTGCACCCCGTCAGAAACGCCTAGCGCGTTTAAGGCACGACGGTCCACAAATTTCGTGGGGGTGAGTGGACGCCTGTACAACCGCTCAAAGATTGAGGCTTGGCTATCGTCTTTGAAAATAATGCCTAAGGTGTCTGGCCTAGGGACAGGTTCAGGGACGGGCTGCGGCTCGGGCTCGGAGTGGGAGGTTGAACCTCTTTCACCCACGGGTCGTTTTTTGCCAGTGGTCTTGACACGCTTTGACATTGTGTACGTGTGTGAGGTAGTGACAAACCGAAACCAACAAATAAGCACAAAGGGTGAGGGATACACCCACAAGCAAATAACCAAGCTTAACAATTTATTGAGAGCAAAAGTAAAGAAATTCAGATATCTACACAAGCAAAGCAATTATTTTGACAAGAAAGTAAAAAGGAAAGAAACTACCAAAGAAAATTAGCACAAAGCAGCAACAAATCCACCCACAAGCTAGCTTAAGCAAGGTTGGAGAGGTTGAAGGAGGGGGATTTTGACCTAGGTTGAGAAAGATTTGAAAAGTGGGTGAAGAGGGGAGAAGATGGTGAAAGGAGGTTGCAAAAAGGGGAGAGAGAGATGGAGGAAGTGGAATAGTGAAGAATGGTGGTGGTTGATGGTGGTTGACGGCAAAAATCGATGGTGGGAGGGTGGGGTTATGGTGGTTGACGGCTGCAGCAAGAGAGGGAAGAGGAGAAGAGAGAAAAAGAGAAAGTGAGGAAGGGGGCGGTTTCTAGGGTTTTAAAAGCTGGAAAAGAGAAGAACAGCGCCGCTAGAGCAACCGGCTAGCGGTCGCTAGCTTCATTAATTTGGTTTTTTTTTTTTTTTTTTTTTTTTTTTTTTAGCGGCCGCGAGCAAAAAGGAAGGAGAGACAGAAGCAACACCGAGCAAAGCTAGCGGCCGCGAGAGCAACTAGCTAGCGGTCGCTAGCTATTTTCTTTTTTTTTTTTAACCTTAGCGGTCGCGAATCAAAATTTGGGTGAAACAGAAGGTTTGAGTGAAAACACTAGCGGCCGCGAGAACACCTGGCTAGCGGCCGCTAGCCCTCATTTTTTTTTTTTTTTTAAAGAATTATGGTTGGGGGAAAGAATGGCTCGTTTCTGGTCGCGAGCTTGACGAAGAATTGTTCAAAGAGGGGGATGAGATTTGCTCGGGGGTGGAAGGCCAAAGGAGTGGCCTTATCGCCCACCTCCTTGCGAAGGCTCGGGTAACGGAAAGGAAACGGGGCCCGGTATTGGCGTGCCGGCTCGATAGTGCTTAAGCCGCTGTCCGTTAACCTTGAAGGTTCGGGACTCGCAAGCTACCTCGACGGCCCCGTAAGGAAAAACACGAACGACGGTAAAGGGGCCCGACCACCGAGAGCGGAGTTTTCCGGGAAATAGTTTCAAACGAGAGTTGTACAATAAAACAAGATCACCTTCCCGGAACTTTCGACGCAAAATTCGGTTATCGTGCCACCTCTTAGTCTTCTCTTTAAAGACACGCGAGCTCTCGTACGCATCGAGGCGTATTTCATCGAGTTCGTTGACTTGTAGGAGTCGACGTTCCGCCGCATCCTTGTAATCAAAATTCAAAGCTTTAACGGCCCAAAAAGCCCGGTGTTCAAGCTCAACCGGAAGATGACACGCCTTGCCATAAACTAAACGAAAAGGGGATGTCCCGATAGGCGTTTTAAAAGCGGTTCTATAGGCCCAAAGCGCGTCATCGAGCTTTATGGCCCAATCTTTCCTTGAAGTCGCAACGGTCTTCTCAAGAATGGACTTAAGCTCCCGGTTAGAAATCTCGACTTGACCACTCGTTTGGGGGTGGTAAGCGAGTCCAACCCGGTGTTGAACACCGTACTTTTTCAAAAGAGACTCAAATTTAGACTCAATGAAGTGACTACCACCATCGCTAATGATGACTCTAGGGACGCCAAACCGAGGAAAAATCGTACGCTTTAAGAACTTAGAGACAACTCGGGAGTCATTAGTGGGGGAAGCGATTGCCTCGACCCACTTAGACACGTAATCGACGGCTACTAAGATGTAACGATTAGAGTAGCTAGATGGGAACGGCCCCATGAAATCGATGCCCCAAACATCGAAAAGCTCGACCTCAAGAATATAATTGAGGGGCATCTCATGGCGCCGAGAAATGTTCCCCGTGCGTTGGCAACGGTCGCATTTCCGGACGAAAACCTCAGCGTCCTTAAAGATGGTCGGCCAATAGAAACCGGAGTGAAGGACCTTAGCCACCGTCTTGCCCGTACCCGCATGTCCTCCGCAAGGTAGGTCATGACAATGCGCTAAAATAGATTCGGTCTCTTCACTCGGAACACAACGACGGATGATAGAATCGGCACAGGAACGATAGAGGTAAGGGTCGTCCCAAAAATAAAATTTGACGTCGTGAAAGAACTTTTTGCGTTGGTTGGAATTAAGGCCGTGAGGCTCAACACCACATGAAAGGAAATTCACGATGTCGGCGTACCAAGGCGAGTCACAAGAAGCTACGACGAGGAGGTGGTCATCCGGTAAAGAATCATTGATTGGGGGAGAAGAGGGTGAAGATCCTAATTCTAGGCGCGAAAGGTGGTCGGCTACGGAGTTCTCGGATCCGGGCTTATCTTTGATTTCTAGGTCGAACTCTTGTAGGAGTAAAATCCATCTAATCAATCTAGGCTTAGCGTCTTTTTTACTCATCAAATGTCTATGTGCAGCGTGATCGGAGTAGACGACAACTTTTGATCCTACAAGATACGTCCTAAATTTCTCAATGGCATAGACAACCGCTAGGAGTTCCTTTTCCGTAGTCGAGTAATTGAGTTGGGCCGGATCTAGGGTTTTACTAGCGTAATGTATAGCATGCAACCTACCATTTTTCCTTTGTCCTAACACGGCTCCTACGGCATGGTCGCTCGCATCACACATTAGTTCGAAGGGGAGCGACCAATCGGGCGGTTGAATTATTGGGCCGAAGTCAATTCTTTTTTAAGGCGCTCGAAAGCATGAAGGCATGCATCATTAAAGACAAAGGGAGTGTCCTTGGCTAAAAGCTCGGTCAAAGGGCGGGCTATTTTTGAAAGGTCTTTGATGAAACGCCGGTAAAAACCGGCATGCCCGAGAAAACTACGCACCCCTTTGAAGTTCGTCGGGGGTGGTAGTCCCTCAATGATCGAGATTTTGGCCCGGTCAACTTCAATTCCACGACTCGACACAACATGGCCTAGAACGACACCTTCGGTGACCATGAAGTGGCACTTCTCCCAATTAAGGACGAGGTGCACTTCTTGGCACCGAAGCAAAATTTTAGAAAGGTTAACGAGACAATCGTCAAAATCCGATCCGTGTACCGAGAAATCGTCCATAAAAACCTCCATTGATTTTTCGATGAAATTTGAGAAAATTGCCATCATGCACCTTTGAAAGGTGGCCGGCGCGTTACATAGTCCAAACAGCATACGCCGATAGGCAAACGTGCCGTATGGACATGTAAACGTTGTTTTTTCTTGGTCGTTCGGATGGACCGGAATTTGCAAAAATCCCGAATACCCGTCTAAATAGCAAAAATATGAATGATTAGCAAGGCGTTCTAGCATTTGATCTATGAAAGGCAAAGGGAAATGGTCCTTCCGGGTGGCTAAATTGAGTTTTCTATAGTCAATGCACATCCGCCACCCGGTGACCGGCCGAGTCGAAATCAACTCTCCCTTGTCATTGTTAACGATGGTCATGCCCCCTTTTTTAGGGACTACTTGAACCGGGCTCACCCACGAACTATCGGAGATAGGGTAGATGATTCCCGATTTAAGTAGTTTCAAAACCTCTTTTTTCACTACTTCTTTCATGTTAGGGTTTAACCTACGTTGGGGCTCAATGGAGGTCGCGTGCTCGTCGCTAAGTAAAATCCTATGGGTACAAAACGAGGGGCTAATCCCCTTGATATCGTCAATGGAATAGGCCAACACACTTCTATACTTCCTAAGCACACATAATAACTTATCTAGTTCAATATCGGACAGCAAAGCATTAACAATAACAGGATAAGTATCATCGGCACCTAGAAAAGCATATTTCAGATTAGGAGGGAGGGGTTTAAGATCTACCTTCGGCGATGTCTCAACCTCATTGTTCGGGATGTCCGGAAGGCGCTCGGTTGGTATCTTCTTCTCGAAAGGCGCACTCGCATCAAAGGTCTCTTCAATCATCCGCGCATCACCATCATCAACCAATAGCTCTTCAGAAAATACGGTCTCTAAGGCGTCGGCTATTTGCACGTCATCCATGGAGGAAGGCAAACCCATCGACTTCCTCAACTCGAATTCCACCTTCTCCCTTCCCACGTTCAACGAAAGTCTACCGTTTTTTACGTCAATAATGGCCCCCGCGGTAGCAAGGAACGTGCGGCCTAGAATGATGGGAGTATTGACGTCTTCCACCATCTCCAAAACTACGAAATCGCACGGGATGATAAAATTCCCGACTTGCAACGGTAAGTCTTCCAAAATGCCCACGGGATATTTAATCGAGCGATCCGCGAGTTGCAAAGAGATGTTTGTGGCCTTCAACTCCCCCCTTTGAACCTTGCTCGCAATTGTCAAAGGCATAAGGCTCACGCTCGCCCCCAAATCACATAGGTCCCGATGGATGGATATTCCGCTAATAGAGCACGGGATCGAGAAACTACCGGGGTCCCCGAGTTTGACGGGACAAACGGTAGTGATGAGTGCGCTACACTCCTCGGATAAGATGACTCTACTTCGCCTTTTTGTCGAGATGAGGTCCTTAAGGAACTTTGCGTAGGTCGGGATCTCGGTTATCGCGTCCATGAATGGGATTGTGATGTGCAACTGTCGCATCATCTCCAAGAACTTGCCAAGTTTGGCCTCTAACTTCGCTTTGGCCAACCGGGCCGGGTATGGAACGTTCGGAACCCGAGTTTGAGTAGGAGCTTGGGTGAACTCCTTACCCATTTCCTCAACCGAAACATCATCGCCTTGAGCCACCTTTTCACCATCGCTACCCTTTTCCTTGCCTTTATCACCACCACTCGGAATCAAGCCTCTTGTCTTTCTCTCGACTTCTTTCAAAATCTTCCCGTCTCTCAATACAATAGCGTTCATTTGAGCCCTTGGATTGGGCTCGGGTTGGCCCGGCAATTGCCCTTGCGGTCTCGCCGAATTGGCTATTTGTTGGGCCAATTGGGATATTTGGGTTTCGATGATTTTGTTATGGGAGGTCATCGCTTCAAGGCGGGTATTTACTTGCTGCAGTGAATTGTTGAAGAAGTCATTCTTATGACCTTGTTGAAGGATAGAGGTTTCGAGGAGGGTTTCCAAGTAGGATCTTGGCGGGTGTGGTTGGAGTGGGGTGTTAGGAAGAGGAGGGCGGAAGTTGTCGGGTTGAGGTTGTTGGTTTTGGTATTGTGGTTGGGGTGGTGGAGGTAGAGGTGGAGGTTGATATGGTTGTTGAGGAGGTGGTTGATATTGTTGTTGCGGAGGTGGAGGGGGAGGTTGGTATTGAGGAGGGGGCTGATGGTGTTGATGTTGTGGTTGGTTATTTTTATAGGAGGGGTGTGGGTGGTTGCGCCAACCGGGATTGTACGTTTGAGAAAAGGGGTCATTAACTCGATATTGCCCGCGAGGTTGGAGTTGCAAGGCATTCATTTCTTCCATTGTACAATTCATGGTGGCCGGGCACGCATTGGAGTCGTGGCCTTGCACACCACAAACGACACAAATGTTCGGCGGCTCTTGATATTGTTGATGAGGGGCTCTTGCAAGTTGTGCTAATTTATCATCGAATGACGCACTCATGTTGTCGATCTTTGCCACGATAGAAGCCATGGTGTCGGAATCGGAAGAAGAAGGTCCTTTTGGATGAACCGCGCGCTCATTGGGCCATTGGTAATGATTGATGACCAGATTTTCGATGAGATCCTTAAGAAAAGCGGGAGTCTTTGTCATAATGGTTCCCCCGGCCGAAGAGTCAATGGCAAAGCGTGCATCCGATCTCAATCCGTTGTAAAAGAGTTGGATTAGCCTCCAATCCTCTATCCCGTGATGAGGACATTGCCGTTGGAGACTTTTGAACCTCTCCCATGCTTCGTATAATTCCTCGGTGCCGCCTTGAGTAAAATTAGTGATTGCCTTCGTGAGATTAGCGGTCTTTCCCGGTGAAAAGAACCGAGTGACAAATGCCTTCGCAAGGCCCTCCCAAGATGTGAAGAAGTTCGGGTCATGACCCTCTAACCACTCCTTAGCGGCATCCTTCAAGGAGAAGGGGAAGAGTTTGAGCCGAATAGCTTCTTCATCCAAGCCATTAATCTTTAGTGTGCCGCATTTTTCGATGAAGGAGTTGAGGTGCTTTGAAGGATTCTCCATTGGTGTACCCGAAAAACGGTCGATCATGATGAAGTTGATCAAACTCGTCTTTATCTCGAAATTATTGGCGGTTTGGTTGGCGGGCCTCGCAATGCATGAGGTGTTGCTAAAGCGAGGCTGAATGAAATCCTTAAGCGTCCGTTGATCAGCCATCCTTGCGTCCTTTAACTTTCTTGCACGTTCCGCGTTTTGCCGTCGACAATGTGCCTCGATCTCGGGTTCAAAGAGTAACTTCTTCTTCACGTGAGATCGCCTAATCATAAACCTTGACTAACTGGAGACACATCAAACAAAAAGGTCAAAGAACAAGCGGGAAACAAACAAGTAAGCATATGAAACAAAGAAGCATGAAAGGAAAGGGAACAGGGGCCTAGCGGCCGCGAGAGCAAACCGCTAGCGGCCGCTAGCCTCGGTTAACGGCCGCGAACAAAAATAAGGGACACACAGACCCTAAACTCAAAAGTGCTAGCGGCCGCGAGAGCAAATGGCTAGCGGCCGCTAGCCTCTGTGCAGAAATTTTATTATTATTATTTTTTTTTTTTAAGAAATGACCAAAAACGAGTTAGAACAGATGAGAAAACACGTCCCAACATGCTAAAAGTCATATCCCTTGTCAATCTAGTCGCCTCCCCGGCAGCGGCGCCAAAAACTTGTTTCGCTCAAAATGTGTCGTTTTAATTCACAAAACTAAGCCTTAATTTTTCAAAAGAAAATACCGCAAGCGTACGGTGTCGTAGCATACGGGTCGAACACGGGGAGGCAATGGACTAAGCACGGGATTACACCTCTAGCGTAGCTAGTCGTGCGAAATCAGTTTTCAAAGATTGTTGTTTAAACTAGGCGAGAATTGAAACTAATTACAATTAATCTAGATAACTAACAACGACCTAAGTAATCATTAATAGCATAAATTAACCAAATAATAACAACGAGGATCAAAATCTAGCATACGATTAATTAAGACCTAAAACAATCAAAACTACAAACCTAGGGGACACTCAACTACGGGAAACTAAGAACACCAATCATAAGGGGTGATGAGCATCGCGTTGAATCTTCTCAAGTGGGATTATTGAGCACAAAAGAATCCAATTCCCCCTTCCGAGGCTAAAAGGATCGTTCTCGACAGAGATTGGTTATTTCCATACCAATTCCCGTGTAAGAACGGGTGCTCAATAAAAGTCCCAATTGATCAAGCACCTATTTCCATGGTAAGAGACCAATTTCGAACCAATTTATCAAGTAGAGATCGAACTTCCATTCAATCAACACTAGAACCAAAACAATTTAAAACTCACGACTTAGGTGAAATCACTAACTTCCGTCAGATGATTTCACCAAAAGGGGCGTTTGTTGAAAAACCATTGAAAAAGAAACCCAATTGATTCGACCTAAATTGAAATCATACGTCACTCATTACACCTAATGATCGAATGGACAATCTAAACTACGCTAAAAACATCGGAAACGAAACTTGAAGGTGAATCTACACATAACCCAAATCCAAATAAAATCAAGAACATTGATCATTATACTAGAAATGACAATAAACCTAATAAATTCAAAAACTAGTTTAACCATGAAGTGAATCTTCAATAAGAATAAACAAAACCCAAATTAGCTAATCCTAAAGTGAGAAATAACAAAGATAAGCAATGAATTTAACCATTCATCAATCTAAGATGCAGAAAATGAACAACCCAAAGCTAATAGTGCAGTAAATCTAAACAAAAGTGCAGAAAATCAATGGATTCAACCAAAAGTTGCAGAAAATAGCATTAACTAGCACCAAATATCCATAAACAAGAAATTAAAGCAATAAGATAGCAATAGGAGGTTGAGAATAGGGAAAAAGAGATACGATTGCTACCAAAATGCAGATCTTCTTCAAGAATGAATCAATCCATCATCTCTTTGGCAAGAAATCAACCATAGAGCTCTTAATCCTTCTCCCCAACCTCTCTTCTAGGTTCAAATTCCCAAAATTCCCAAAAAGGTAAGATAAAAGTCGGCTACTGAAAGTTGTCCTGAAAACTAGGGCAAAAAGCGTATTTAAACCAAGTACAAAATGACCGAAATACCCCCGAAGGGAAAAAGTACAGCAGCATCAGCAACCCTAGCGGCCGCTAGAGCAAATGGCTAGCGGCCGCTAGCCTTCAAGTCAGCCAGCCTTCTTTTTTCTTCGGTCCGGTCCGGTTCTCTTTCTCACGGGGCTTCGAGCTTGCTTCCGTTCTTCTCCTTGCTTGCTTCTTTTCCATCCATCTTCAAGGCCGCATCTCCCTTGATTTCACCGTCCAATCCTCCGCTCGGCTCTTCTCCAATTCCGACTTTCCCGATCTTGTTCGCACCTCCCTCGAACACACCATCACGCGCAACTATAAACTGAAAAGCACTCAAGAAACAAGGTTAAACGCACAAGGGACAATTAGGTGATTTAAAACTAAAACTAAGTAAAAACGCAAAGAAAAGATGCATGAAAAACTAGAAAGGAAAGAAAACTAAGATAAAGAATGCATAAAGGATGAGATAAAAAACGTGCAAACACTCCGAAAGGATAATCAACCTACCTTAACCTACCATTGGACCAAGAGAGTTGTGTTAAGTGGTTACTTGGGCCGAGAGTGACCTGAGGGAAGAACACCATGCAATAGAATTAGAATCGGATTTCCGGTGTTAGGTTGCCTGACAAACGACCTAGTATTGGAGCTAGGAGGACCGAGACCTAGTTGATAATCTTAGATAAACATGTTCGGGTGCTTTATGCTTAAATTCTGACAACGATCATAAATCTATGTCTTATGAAAGTAAACCATAATGGATTCAATTATCTCCGATGTATGTTTGTTCATCAGTTTTCCACTTCTTGGTTAGGGTTATTATTTATTTGTCTTTTATCTTATAAAATTCCTTTTCAAAAACAAAACCCTCAAAAGCTTTAGGTTAATTAAACTAGTTTGGATTAATAGTCTATAAAACTTGACCGTTCCCAGTGGTAGATACGATACCTGGACTTTCCTACACTATATTACTCACGATCAGGTACGCTTGCCTGTATATGTGGTAAGACGGTGGCTAGGCATTAGAAGTTAAAACTTGTTACGCTTTTTATATACGATAATTACCGCATCAAGTTTTTGGCGCCGTTGCCGGGGAACGGTAGTTACTAGATTTTTGATCTTTATTAGTTTGATTAATCGATCCTTGATTGGGAATTTATTCCCGATTAAGTTATTTGCTTTCTAGTTTAGTTTTTAGTTTTTAATTTTTCTCTTTTATATTTTTCGTGCTACTCCGGGTATTTTTCTTGTGTTGCAGATATGGAGATCAACAAAGGACTAATCAAAATGATCTTCACTATATCATTTGACGGGAGACCTGGCGGAGAACCATATAAACACCTCGAAGCATTCGAAGACATCTGTGACCTATTCAACGCTACGGAAGACGAGGTAAAACTTTGAGTATTTCCCTTTACCTTGACAAATAGGGCAAAAGACTGGTTTAAAAGATTGACCCCAGGATCCATTAAGACCTGGGAAGATTTAAAATCTGCCTTTTTGTCAAGGTACTTTCCCATTTCCAAGGTTAATAAAATAAAAGCCGAAATTCGGAAATTTAAACAAGGAAAAGAACATCTTGCGAAAACATGGGAAAGATATAAGGATTTACTCTTGAAGCTTCCAAATCATGGTATTGATGATAAAGAGGTGATGGATATATTTTATGCCGGATTGACTAACGATTCTCGATTATGGTTAGACTCATCTTGTGGTGGTATCTTTCATTATAAGACAGTTAAGGAAGCACGTAAGCTCCTGGACGACTTAGAGGCACATTATCTAGACTGGTCCACTGATAAGGAGGAGAGCAAACAGGCACAGCTGAACGGGATTTCATCATCCAATGAGCCGCAAATCAAATGCACAAACTGCGAAAACGCTCCTCCAACGGAAGGCCACACTTGGAAGTCAATTCTTGCGCAATCTAAGTCGAGCGGCGGAATAATCGAAAAGTTGTTCCATCATTTTTCAGAACAAGGAAAGACGAGCACAAACGAAGAACAACAAATCCAAGGGTTCGTGAATTTCGTTGCAGAAATATATAAAAGTACCGACCAGATCCTCCGAGAAGTCAAGGGAGCATGTCCTCATGTGGAAATAGACGAACAAGCTGAAGTGTTCACCGCTACAAAGAGAGGTAAGATTGTTGTGGAACCACCTATGCCCAAAACTGACCAACTTCCTAATATGTAGGTTGTCGAGCCGGAGATCGAGTTATCATCACTCCCGAGGAAAGAAGTCAAGGAGGAAACAATTGGGCTAAAGGAGTCTACAACACCACATGAGCCGACACGAATCGAAGAGCTTTCGACAATGGATCAATCTATGACTCAACATGAGGTAATTCCACCATGGTCCGATTCTGATGATTCTGACGATGAGTTTACATGGCAGGTTAATACGACGGAAGAATACTATGATGAAGACTGCCTAGATGGAATCGGAACTCTAATGCAAGATGATCAAGTCAAAGAATCGACACCCGAAGAAGCCTCGCCGGACCAATCCGTTCCTCAATCAAAGGTAAATCTCCCAATTTCTGAGTGTGATGATAATAACAATGAGCCTTTGTTCTGTCAGGTTGATCGGTACGAAGATCTTTTTTGGGAAGCCAGTTGCCAAAAGCAATTGGTTGAACCAACGCGCATAATGGAGTATCTAAAGGATCTGGTTCCAAAGATACCAATCCCGAACACAAACCGGAGCGATAAGTGGTGCGCAACTCTACCTGGTGGATCACAAAAAGGTAAATCGGTCAGCCCAGGTATGTACCACTATTACCACCCTAACTTGATTGCAAGTGGAGGGTGTTTGGTTTCAATCGAGGGTGCATAACCCCGGAGTCAGGCTCGAGACTCATGACAAAAACAAGCGCTTCTCGGGAGGCAACCCGTGAGTTTTTAAGTTTTTCATGCTTTTGGTGTGTTTTTAGGGTCATAGAGTGTCTTTTGAAGTCTAGGATCGATACCCGAATCGTTTCGGTCAATTTTTAAAAAAAGTGGACAGAACAGGTTTCGCTATCGCGAAAATAATTTTCGCTCCGCCAAACAAGGTTTTCGAAAAAAAAAAATCTTCGCGGCGCGAAGCTTATTCTCGCGAACGCGAAGAGCCTTCTGTGTTTTCAAAAAAAAAAATCTTCGCGGCGCGAAACGTAATCTTGCGAACGCGAAGAGCTTTCTGTGTTGAAAAAAAAAATTATTTTCTTTTTTAATTTCAAAGTTTTCAAAGCCTAACTAACCCAAAACTCTATTTTCTCTCACCAAAAGTTGGATCTCATTGTTTTTAACTTCAAAATCTCTTCAACCTTAAGTGTGGGAAGACTTTGGCTTTTTCAAACACTAAGTGATAAACCATAATTTTTTCTAAATTCTCAAGCAATGGGTTTTTCTTTACTTTGATATTTTTATATAACTTGCTTGAGACATCATATCCCTATGTTTTAAAAGAAAATTATTTTTGCAAAAAAGGGATAAATCAAGTTTTAAGTGTGGGAACCCAATGTGATAACAATTTTCAAAATTAAATTTTTATGGGTTCTCAATCTAAATTAACTTGATTATATGGTTCAATCACTAAGTGTGGGAAAACTTTTTCCAATAGTTTTCCAAGGTCCAATAGTCCAAGCCCAATGTTTTGAAAATGAGAGTTGAGATTTGTTTTTTAAAAGAGATTTTTGACTAATGGTGATGAGGATTTGGTTTTCACGTGTTGGTTAGGATGTTTAATAAAGTTTTTGAAATAAAGTTTCTGTCCACATTGTTTTGTAACGCGATTTGACTTGACTTGATTTTGGGTTATCGTCTTATCTATCTTAGTTTTATTTTACATTTTTCTTTTTAGTGTGTTTTGTTTGTAGGTTTTGGTGTGGTAAACCCTCGAAGTCTCTTATTCTTCATGAGCCGATCTTCAGTTTCAAGTCTCTTAACCCCGGAAGTTTCTGTTTTCCTTTCACCTCTCTACTTGATTTTTAATGATTGTTGCATTGAGGACAATGCAAGTTTTAAGTGTGGGTAGGGGGTTAAGTAGACTTAACTTGTTTTGATTTCTTAACCCATGGTTTAATTGTTCTTTATCTTATACCTTTCCGCATACATGCTTTAATTGTTATTGCATTGAGGACACTGCAATTTTTAAGTGTGGGAAGGGGGGTTAAGTAAACTTTCGCTTGTTTGTCCTTATTGTGCTTAATTGCTTATCTGATATTATCTGAATTATATGGCATAATTTTTTTTTGAAATCCATGATCTTTTCAAAAATTTTGTGGAAGTCAAAAGAGTCTTGCATATAGGATGATACTTTTTGGAGTTTTTATGAGTTTGAAAAAGTCATGTGTATGCTAATTGCCATGAGTGATCCTTACCCATTCCGTTGAGAGTTTGAGCCTACATTGATATATCTAATTCATTTCTGTGAGGATGCCGACTTTGAACCAAGTAGAACTTGTCACTTTGAATGCTTGTCGAGACCACATAAGAGAAGTATGTCACCATTGCACTGATAGAGGCCTTCGTTTCTAACCCTTTTAGCCTTCGTCAGATAACCTCATTATAAGGTTATTTGATTTGCCTAGCCTATTTTGTGAAAGTGTTCATCTTTAACACTTTATCCCTTGTAACCCCTTTGAGCCTTAGCCTTTTCATTTCTTTACCCACATATATATATCCTTAGCCCATTCATTTTATCTATCTTTTGGCCGTAGCTCAAATTTGGAAGCTTTTCATGTTTTTGGTCCGTTTTATGAATCTGACAAATAGAGAAAGGGATTATGAAAAAAAAAAGAAAAAGAGCAAAAGAGCCCAAAAGCAACATAGTTGCTGCTCTGAAAAAAAATAGAGAGCTTGAAAAGAAAAGAAAGAAAAGAAAAAGAGAAAACGACTCATTCAAAAAGAAAAATCAAAAGAGTCGATGTGCTTAAAAGAAAATAAATATCGAAGCCACAAATAAGCAATATGCTTAGGCCGATATAAAAGTGATAGTGATAGAAATCCCGAGCTCTAAAAATCTCAAAAAGTCAGATGATTAATTTGGATCTTGAACTGAATTGTTTTCAGGTTTTTGCTACAACCCTTAGTCACTTATATATCTCTTATATCCTACCCTTAACCCTTAGCCTAACATTACAACCCTAAAGTCCTCTTGACGGTTGACAACTTTTCAGTGGTGGAGATGAGATTTGGTGACAAGCATATGCGTTTGGTAAGATGTCGAGTATCAGTGCGATCACTTCATATATAACATATTACCCCTTGAGAGATACACTTGATACATACTTTGTGAGGGTAAGAGGTTGAGCATGACTTTGATGACTTGTGAGGCTCTGATTGGTATCTGAATTGTGTGTGATTTCTTGCGACTATCCTTGTTCTTTCAAAGCATGATCATGGGTGGAGGATAATTTTGTCGTTATCTTTCTTATTTTATCAGATGTTTGCTTGAGGACAAGCAAATCTTAAGTGTGGGAATTTTGATAACTCCAAAATTATACATATTTTACTCGCATCATTTCCCCACTTTTATCTTTATTTTGAGAGTAATTTCGATACTGTTTGACTTAAAAAGGTGTAAATCCTGATTTTGAAGGTTTTGGTGGTGCTTTTGCAGAAAAGTAGAAAAAGAGGGTAAAAAGCGTCAAAAGTGGATACTTTGTGAAGACATGGAAAAATCAATTATTTAGTTTCCATTTATCTGCTTTCTTCCCTTCCAAGTTTATTGCCTCCTCCAAATGATTCTAGAAGGTTCCAAGATCCTCCATCAATTAGAAGACTTCTTCCCAAAGTCAGAATCTTCAGCAAATAAGGAAAAGATGATCAAAGTGAAGATTTTGGAGATTCAGTTGTCGTTTCGCGCCGCCAAGCTGCCCATTTCGCGCTGCCAAAGAAGTCGATGGAAATCCAGAAGATGGAGTTACCCGTTTAGCGCCGCCAAACTTGCCGTTTCGCGATCGCCAAACGGGGCCTGCCGAGTTTATTATAAATTAAGGCCTTGGTCATTCAGTTTTAGGCATTCACCATTATTCAGTTTTCTGTAATTCTCTCATAATTAGTTTAGGTTGGATGTTGGGAGCCGCTTAGGGTTTCCAACCCGAGAAGATGGATGCTCGATGTAACGGCTACGGGGGAGATGATTCGAGAGGATGTCATGCCAAATCGACCGGTCTTTAGTATGGTTTGGTTTTTCATCTGCAATTGACATGTCTATGTGTTGATTTCTCTTTGTTTACATTATGGTTTGGATACTTTGGATTTCAGTTTATTAATTAGATGCATGATTTGTTGAATGTTGTCTTTGATTCCGTTCTAATTTACATTGTTTGGTTATTTGAACTCATCGGTTGGGTGTATCTGTTAGACCAAAATAGATAGACTCCGAAAGGATAATCAACCTACCTTAACCTACCCTTGGACCAAGAGAGTTGTGTTAAGTGGTTACTTGGGCCGAGAGTGACCTGAGGGAAGAACACCATGCAATAGAATTAGAATCGGATTTCCGGTGTTAGGTTGCCTGACAAACGACCTAGTATTGGAGCTAGGAGGACCGAGACCTAGTTGATAATCTTAGATAAACATGTTCGGGTGCTTTATGCTTAAATTCTGACAACGATCATAAATCTATGTCTTATGAAAGTAAACCATAATGGATTCAATTATCTCCGATGTATGTTTGTTCATCAGTTTTCCACTTCTTGGTTAGGGTTATTATTTATTTGTCTTTTATCTTATAAAATTCCTTTTCAAAAACAAAACCCTCAAAAGCTTTAGGTTAATTAAACTAGTTTGGATTAATAGTCTATAAAACTTGACCGTTCCCAGTGGTAGATACGATACCTGGACTTTCCTACACTATATTACTCACGATCAGGTACGCTTGCCTGTATATGTGGTAAGACGGTGGCTAGGCATTAGAGGTTAAAACTTGTTACGCTTTTTATATACGATAATTACCGCATCAGTCTACAAGCTTGACAAGGCCTTGTATGGTCTAAATCAAGCTCCAAGAGCCTGGTATGATACTCTCTCTGAGTTTCTCACCTCCAACAAGTACATCAGAGGTAAAATTGACAACACTCTCTTCTTCAAGAAGAAGGCAGGTAACATCATACTTGTTCAAATCTATGTGGATGATATTATTTTCGGAGCCACTGATCCCTCTATGTGTGATGAATTTGCCAATCTCATGAGTACTCACTATGAAATGAGCATGATGGGGGAATTATCATTTTTTCTTGGTTTACAAGTAAAACAAACAAAAGAAGGAATTTTTATAAACCAAAGCAAGTATACTAAAGATCTTTTAAAGAAATTCGGTTTTGAATCTTGCTCTCCAATGAAAACCCCCATGGCTCCTCCTCTTAAACTTGATTCTGATCCTAATGGCAATTCTATAAATATCACTGAATATAGAGGAATGATTGGCTCTTTACTTTATCTTACTGCTAGTAGGCCAGATATCATGTTCTCTACGTGTCCGTGTGCTCGTTTTCAAGCTGATCCTAAAGAGTCTCATTTATATGTTGTTAAACGCATCTTCCGGTACCGGAAAGGTACTCCTGATCTGGGTCTTTGGTATCCCAAAGACTCAGGTTTTGATCTAATTGGGTATTCAGATTCTGATTTTGCAGGATCTAAATTAGACAGGAAGAGTACAACCGGAAGCTGCCAACTTCTCGGAGGAAAGTTGGTTAGTTGGTCGAGTAAGAAGCAACATTCAGTCTCCACCTCTACCGTTGAGGCTGAATATGTAGCTGCCGGAAGCTGTTGTGCTCAAATCTTGTGGATGAAGAATCAGCTTCAGGACTACGATAAGCAATTCACTCAGGTGCCCATTCTGTGTGACAACTCGAGTGCCATTGCAATAGCGAACAATCCTGTGCTTCACTCCAGATCCAAGCATATAGATATTCGCTATCACTTCATCAGAGACCACATCTCCAAAGGTGACATCGAACTCCACTTCATTCCTACGAAGTATCAGCTGGCAGACTTGTTCACCAAACCCTTAGATGAAGCCAGGTTCAACTTTCTCGTCGGAGAGCTTGGCATGATCAATCTCTCCTAGAACTTATCTGTGTGTATGTACAATTTTTCTTTGCTTTCTTGTAAAATATATATATATATATATATATATATTGTGACGTCATCTCAATGACATCACCTAAGTGATGTCATCTTGGTTCTTCTCCAAGAAACTCTCGGCTCCGGAATAAGACTCCGGCTCGGCTCCTCCGATCCGAGCAAACTTTGATCCGGCTCCGGGTCGCGTCCAACCAAACCAAGCCACGGTCTCCGGTTCACCTCCGGATCCGACCGCGAACCCATCCTCCGACTCCGATGGACGTCCATAACACCCTCCGGATCCGATGCATACTCAACGACCAAACCACCCTAACCCTTCCGCTTGACCACCTCCGCTTGGCTCCGGCTCCGAGCCGGCCTCCGCCTCCGACCAAAATGCTCATCCGCCTCCGCCATCTCCTAGACAACACCACCCTCCGCCTCCGATCTTCTCCCTCCGACCGAACATACCCGGACCCAACCCCCTCCGATGACACACCCTCCACCGAACCCCTCCTCCGCCTCCGCCGAACACACCCGGACCCAAACACTCCCTCCTCCGCCTCCGCCGAAACCCCCCCCCCCCCCACCCGCTCCGTCCGTTTCCCTCACACACCCAAGAGACCGATTTTTTTCTCTCCCATCTTTACCCAATCCCAACCAATTTCCTCTCTCCACTCACCACTTGACAACTAACCCTACCCTAACCCTACCCTAAGCCCAACTCTCTAAACCCATCAGTTTTTACCCCTACCCCTCCACTCCTAACCCTAATTTCTCCTATAAAACCCCATTCCCTTTTCACTTTTCACCACACCTCCCACATTCTCTTCCAATTCTCTAAGAGATATCTCTCATCTCACCCCACCATCATCCGTCGGCCGCCGACCACCCACAACCACCGCCATCCTCCGGCCGCCGCCGCCTGCCCATCGGCCTCCGGCCGCCGCCGCCATCCTCCGGCCGTCGCCTCCATCCTCCGGCCGCCGCCTGTCCGGTACGGCCGCCGTCCGTCAGGTCCGGCCACCAACGCCGTTAGCTACGGTCGCCGCCGTTCACTCCGCCGGTCCGCTCTGCTCCGGTCTATCTGCTCCGGTCTATCTACTCCGGTCACGTGACTTGTGCACTCCCCTCTTGAGCTAAGTTTTCTTTCCATCTCTCTTAGGATGGCTTTTCCTCCGGGTCCTCTTAATGACAACAATTTGGACCCGGCTAAGATAACCTTTCCTTCATGCAATCACCTAGCCCGGTTCTCTACCATTGAGAATCATCCGGAGTTTGAACCCATGAACAACTACCTTAAAAAGTCTCCCCTCTTGTATGCCTTTACTGCCAACACTAGGATGAGCTCTTTGTTGTTAGGTAATTTTTGGGCCACTGCATCTTTTGATAGCCATACTGATTGTATAGTAGCTTTTGTCCTCACTGAAAATGATCTATCTTTTGACGAGGCTGATGTTCGCACGATCCTACGCTTACCTGATACACCAGACTTTGCACTTTTCCCTCTTCACTATGAGCATGACTCTATGGTAGCTCTCATGAACTACACTCCCAAAGAAGAGCACAAGAGTCTGGTCACCCTCTTTAGAAATAGCATGGGTGGGGTCTGGCACCATTTTTTCAGCCACATTATTTACTGCCTTTTTAGGAAGGCCGGTGGCCAGGACCAATGCCCGGGGTATGTTACCGAGTTAGCTCACGCTATTCTCCATCAGCGTCCCATCAATTTTGCGGGCTTCTTCTTTGATTCTATGGTCATGATGATTGGTAACAATCAGTCCACAGCAGTTGCCTATCCTAGGTTTCTGTCCTTGATTATCAATATGAAACTGGCGGATTCGAAAACTCCCAACCCACAAGTGATTTATGATCTGACTTCACCTACATTGTCTGTCAAGCTCTTGGACCGTGAGCCTTTGGAGACCGATAACCCTCTACCAGATTTTGTGCTCAGACTAGCATCCTCTGATCTCTCATGGGGTGCCACTGCTCCTACCCTCGCTCCACCCGGCAAGGTACGTCCTCACTCTTATACCTTTTCCCGAGCAAAATTGGCGGGATCCAAGAAAAAACAGCCAGGACCCGCCAAACCCTCCGCACACTCCAAAACGGCTATCCCTCCGACCAACCCATCGGAGGGAATCCCAGCCTCTAAACCTCTTTTGCGGAGGCGCTCCACATCCCCCCTTGGATCTTCTCCTAAGAGGTCTAAGGTTCTTCCTAGGGTCAACCCCGAAGGTAACACTTCTACTGCCCCAATTGGACCCGGGGGCAAACAATCCACCTCTACCACCTCCTCTGGCTTGTCTCAACACACGTTGGTTGTATTCAAGGAGTCCCTACTTACACCTGCCACTTCCTCCCAAAAGGTTGTGGTGGATGACTTGGGTTTTGCTCCGACCCAAGGAGAAACTACCACACTGCACGGCCGTTCACATCATGCACAAGCCGATGAGGGTTCAATTATTCCTGAGGCTGTCTTTCTTTCTAAATTTCTTGAGGCAGATTCTCCTACGGTCGGACACGAAAGTTCGGCGCCACCGGCATTTGACTTCACGGACACTCCTGCTCTTGTCCATCATTCTCCACTGCGTGAGTCCCCTCCTCGACGGACTCCTTCTCCGACGCGATCCCCTTCTCCGGAGCGACACCGGGCCTTCTCCTCATCTACTTGTCCAATCAGTCGGATGCCTATTGGAGACTTCTTCTCCGATGTTCTACACAACAGTCAGAAGGTTGGGTCACTGGAATCTCAGTTAGCCACTCTATCCGGAGACTTCCGGACCTATTTGGCTCAGCATGACACTCGCTTGAAGGCTTTAGAGGACTCTCAGACTGTCTCTCACAGATTGCTCACTGTCTTGGGGGAAAATGAAAAGATCCATCGTCAGGTTCTTTCGAAGCTCACTACTCAAGTTGAGCACTTCTCTTCTTCTGTTGCAGCCTCAGTTAACTCCTTAAAGACGGATATCCAGCAGCTTGCTTCCTCTATCTCTTCTCCTCCGACTGATGTTTTCTCGAAGATTTCAGACTCTCTGGCCTCTCTCTCAAAAACCACGAAGCAGCATGCAGAGTATATTGAGGCTTTGAGGGTGGCCTCTTCTGATCACGGCACCACCCTCAAGGCCATCTCCGCCCATCTTGATCATATCAGCTTCTCTCACAGCAAGGTCCTGCTCTCTTTACTTCTTCTGACCGCCAGACGCTGCACTTCCTTAAGGCCCGGATTACCGATGCTGAGGTGTCTTTTGTGACTCCCCCAGCAGCTGAGGGGGAGAAACAGGTAGTAGTTGCATCTGCTGAGGGGGAGGATCAACCTCGATCGACTGTCCCTAAACGAAGAATTGGTCCGGACATAAGCAGCAGAAAGAGAGTTCATCCGAGGCAAATGCAAATAGGTAAGGATGCTGTTACTACTTCTCCTCCATCTGATGCATCTCTTCAGGGGGAGGAAACCAGAATCTCTTCAGAGGCTGATGAAGACTCATCTAAAGAAAAAGGGAAAAACAAGATCACTCCTGACCAAGAAGCCGCAGAAGAAAATGCCAAGAAGAAGGTCCTTCAACAAAAAATAAGCGAGTTTGACAAGCTCAGGCTTAAGCCTCCTTCTAACACATCTTCAGTGTTCGGTCATGATTTCTCTTTTCTTGGTGCAAAGGTAGCCAAGGATGCAGCAGTCTCTGGAGCTACCGAAGTCGGACTCACCGATCCTACTGCAGCTCAGAAGGAAGAAGCAACTCGAACAAAGGAAAAGCAAAAGGTAGTAGACAATGTGGTAAAACAGTTTCATAACTGCCTCACACGAAGAAAGGATCCGAAGGAAATTACCAAAGTCAGAGCCAAAAAGGAAGGTCAAATCATCTGGATGGTTGTTCAGAGAGCTGGCAATCCCTTAGAAACCATCCCCCCAGAAACCTTCAACCTTCTGTCCCTAAAGAACCTTGGTGTCACCGAATGGAATGAGATTCTTTTCTTACTGGATGACAAGCATATCCCAGATCCGGTCTACAAAGAAATCATGCAATTCCTTGACAAACTCTATGTCAGCTTGGGAAAGGTCAGGAGCGAATACAACATAGACCTCTCTGAAGAAGAAAAGAAAATCCTCTCAACCTTGAGTGAGCGAGCTAAGTAGTTTCTTTGTGTTATCTATCTATCTATGTTTCTTTTCATTCCACTTCTATCTATAATACTTTTGTAATCTCATCGATGTACTCTTTATCGATGAAATTAAAAGTATCTATTAGTGATTGAAATTTTTTTTGTTGTAAATAGTTCATATTATTGTAAATATTTTTTTATACAAAAAAAGGAAAGAAAGAAAGAAAAGAAAAGAACCCAAAAAGAATAAAAATGGGTCATCTCTTATACGAAGCTAGTTTACAATCTTTGTGCCGGATCACATCCTCAAATAGGGGAGATTGTTGGAACATGTAGAACCCGGGTGTTGAGAAGAGTCAGAATCATCTATCTTTAAACAGCTTTCTAGTTTAATTTCCTTACTTTGTAAACAGTATCTTTTGTTTAATGCCCCTGTTTGAGGTTTGGAACCTCGGGGGCCTTTATTGTCACTTTGTCAAACTTCCTTCTACCTATATAAGGTAAAGGATTTCTAGGGTTTTGGGCATGAAATCATATTTTACCAAATTGGGCAACATATCACCATTGTTGAGTTTTTTCCAAGTTCTTCATTTGATTTCATCTTCTTGATAGGATTTCCATCCATTTCTCTTCTCTTTTCATTGTTTTTAGGGACAACAATTGGTATCAGAGCCAACCTTGTTGATTCCTTGGTTTTTGGTTTGATTTTTGAAAAGTTCTAAAGGTTTTTGAGTTTTGAGTTTTTTCAAAACTTTTGGGTTTTTAATCCAAAAGGTGTTTTTAAAGGGTTTAAATTAAGTGTTAAGTGATTCCCCATTGTTTTCTAAGCATTTTCCTACATTTTGGGGGTCTAAACACTGATTTTTAAGAGGTTTTAAGTGGTTTCTTGAAATTTTTCGGAGCTTTCTGTGCAGGTTTTCCGCATCGGAAAACGAGAGCTGAAATATCAGCTCAAATTTTCCGAGTCGGAAATTGCTCATTCTCCGAATCGGAGAACTCTCCTTTTCCGAATCGGAAAACTCTGTTTTCCGAATCGGAAAACGAGTCTCTGACTCGGGGTCTTGCTCTTGAGAAGTTTCTCTTTTCCGAATCCCTTTTCCGCACCCAACTTTTCCGAATCGGAAAAGCTCATTTTCCGAATCGGAAAAGCTGCTTTTCCGCATCCTGCTGTTTTTGAGCCAAATCTGAATCGGAAAACATCTGTTTCCAAGTCGGATTTCGCCTCTTTGAGCCGAAACTCTTGCAGTTTTGTTTCTCAAATCCGACACTAAGCTTGCTTTCAAAATCTTTTACTTTTCCAAGCTTTCTGTGTCCCGAGGCGCTCGAAACACCAGCTTTCTCAAAACCTTTTCTGTGTTCAAGCCAAGTGAATCTTTCAAGGAGGTCTCATTCCTTTCTTAGAAATGTCGAAGGAAATCCTAGGGATTGGTTCCGAAACTCCCCCTCCCGTCCTGGTGATGGGCGAGTACCAGCAATGGAAGCGCCGGATGATACACTTCCTAGACATGCTCGATGGAAATCTCATGAAGTCAATCCGTGAAGGCCCAATCCGACCAACCGTCACGGTTGCCGCTGTTCCCAAAACCGATACGTGTCCCGAACTTCCGTCGTACGTAGTCGAAAAGCCTGTTGAGATGTTCAATCCAGAACAAAGAGCCCGGCACCTCGTTGACAAGCGTGCACTGACCCTTCTGATAATGGCTCTTCCGAATGATATGTACGCGAGAGTGGATAGTCTGACAAACGCACGAGACGTTTGGTTAGAAATAGAGCAGCAGATGCAGGGAGGTGACACCGCCCTCGAGAGTCAAAAGGAGAGTGCCCTAAATGCTTACGAAGGCTTCAAAGCCAGGGAAACCGAATCCCTCAGCGAGTCTTATCAACGACTGAACGCCTTCGTGAATGACCTACGCAGACTCGGGATAGAGAAGTCTAAATATGAGGTAAATGTTAAGTTCCTGAAGAACCTAACGTCGGCATGGCAAAATCTGGCGATCAACTTACAGCTGAGCCGAAATCTGGGGATTATGGGTCTACATGACCTTTTTAGCATGATGGTTCAGCATGAGGAATTCATCACTGGCGGCAAGTTCAAAAATGCTGTTGACCCTCTAGCACTCGCGGCAGTGCCATGTGCAGGATCAAACTCAGCTCCCTTCCAGCATCAGCAGTACAACAACTCATCTCCTCAGCAGTACAACCACTCACCACCTCAGCACTATCAGGAGAACTACAACCAGGAGTTCAACGGGAACTATGGTTCAAACTACCAAGAGTTCAACTCGAACTATGGTCCAAGCTATCAACATCCAGATGATCCGCTAATCATCTCAATCTCTGATGATGAACTCTTCCATGTGAATGAGTCTCTTGCCCTCATCTCTAATAGCGTACAGAAGCTGAATTCCAAACGTGGATACAGTAGACCTAGGGGATCTGGATACCCCAGTGGAGGAAGGATGGGGCAAGGCCGAGGTGGACAATACCAGCAGGAACGAGTTCAGTTTGGGAATCAAGGAAGAGGAGGATACCAGCAAGGGGACAGATATCAGAATCAGCATCCAGGAAGATACCGTGGTGATCAAGGCCAGTATAGGGAAGCGCGGGGAAGCTACAGAGATAACACCTACCTGGACTATCAGAGAGGCCCTGGAGATCAGGGAGATTGGAGAGGACAGGTCTCTCTATATCAACTATCGCCAAAAAGAGAGAAACTACACTCCTGAATCAGGATACATTGATCGTCAGGGATACGGCAGCGGGTACGAAGGTGGCCAAGATGGAAGACGTGAAGAGGGAAGATATGGAAGATTTGAAGGCGGTCAAGGTGGTCAGGGATATGGACAAGAACAAGAAAGGAACTACCGTGGATTTGAAGGACAAACTGATCACGGGAATAGAAACTATCCAGAAGGCAACCATCAGAGTGGTTCTTCTAGGCAAGCTCCGAGAGAAGGACATCAACAAGGTCCAGTTGAAATTGGTGATCAAAGGTTGAATGCTCCTCCAGCTCAGGTGAATAGTGGTGCTCCTACCCCAGCTCCTCAAAAGACCGCTAGTGCCACTACATCCTGCTTCAAATGTGGCAAGCTGGGTCACTATGCGAACAACTGCCCTGTCAGATACAAGGATGCTGCATACTTTGAGAAGAAGGCAACATTGATGAGGAAGAAAGAGAAGGGAGTTGCTCTGCTAGTCGATGAGGAAAACTGGGTGTGTGAGGAAGAAAGCTCAGACGAGGAAGATCATCTTGTTGGGGGTCCGTGTTTGATGGCAGACTTCGAAGGACCTGAAGCTGTTGGCCCCAGCACATATCGAGACCTCGACGCTTCTGAGGTATCCACTATTCCTGACTTAACTGATGATGTGACAATGTTAGAATCTAGAATTTGTGAACTAGAGAGATGTCTCCAATCGGAACGATCTCTCGTCACGAAATTTAGAATCGACAGTGCTATATACAAAAGCTCTCTTGAGGACTTGACCATAGTGTACAATCGTGAGACTCTTGAGTCTAGCGTCAGAGAGTCCAATTTGTCCAACAAACTCAGTTGTCTTCAGAAAACCCATGAGAAACTTAACAGTGACCATGGAGAGCTCCAAATAAAATTCCAGTTGCTTTCAGACGAAAGAACTAGACTGTTTTCCAAAATTCAAGAGCTTGAAGATAACAACTTTAAAAGAGGACAATCTGAACAGACCTTGAGCATTCTTACGCAGCATGCCAACAAAAATCCTTTCTATAAAGCCAGACCCGGACTTGGACTGACTGAAAACCATGTTTTAGAAAAGGCACCTTCTAATCTATACAATTTTGAGGACATGGCCGCCTCCAAACCCAAACCTGCCCTAGTGGGAGGACATGTGACCGAGGAATTTGTTAGGCAGACTGTCACATATACCGAAGTTATAAACGGTGAGACCATAACCACGACCATCAGTCCATCGAACAGCACCTCTAGTAGTCCACCCACTAGCCCTACTCCTAACAAACCTATATTTGTCCCAGCCAGTGATCCAACCAACACTAAGTCCACATGGGAAGGCATCAAAGCTAGGACCCCTAGGGTAGCTATGCCTCCCATCAACTACTCAGACCTTAACACTAGTTATGACACTAGGAAGATGGATTTTTCAGAGGAGACCTTAGTTATCCCACCAGAGGATGTTTCCGCAACTAAGGTTCCCGACCTAGTCGAACTAGAGAAGGAAGTGTTTGGACTTAGACTAAAAGCCATGGACCTGGACGCATGTCAACATCAGATACTGAATCTGAAAGTGCTTATTTCTGAAAAAGACAACTTGGTTCACACTTTGAAGAAAGACTTGATCGAGGCAAATGCCGAGAGAATTAGAATATCTTCAGAGTGTGAGACCGCAGCCTCAACCTTTACTGATTTTCAACTTAAGGTTGCGGATCTTAAGGCACGATATGTTCTCCTAAATGTTCATTCAGAAATTACAAGAGAACTTGATCATGATGAAAAGATCAATTATCGTGTAGCCTTAACCAACCAACGTGTGTCAAATTCCATTTTGAAAAGAAAAGTCATGTACTTTGAAAACCTTTCAGAATCAGTTAATGATAAGACTACTCCACTCCTCAACCATCCGATAGTTACTCCCCAAACCAAATCTGTTACGGATCTAGAGGACTATTACACCTTACTGTCAGATGATGATGAACCCCTCAACTCACACCACAGGATAACTGAACCAAAGACTATCCATGATCCCAATGTTGAATACGATCTGAAGGTGTTCTTAGATGAAGGTGATGATCCTTCAGGCTTTACTCCAAAAGGGCCAAAATCTGTTTTTGTGAAACCTGAAAAGTCTGTTGAGTCACGAGCTCCTGTTTCTGAGAACAGTAACCCTAAGGGTGAAAAATGTGTTGGTACTGACAAGGGGAAGTCAGTTAAGCCTCACGCACCCAAAGGACTCCAGAAAAAGCATTCAAAGTCTAATGATGCTCGTAACTCAACTAAACCCATTAAAAGTCTTGACCTTAATTCAAGCAGCTTTGAAGTGGGTGAGACCTCTCAGTTAAAACCAAAGCAATCTTTCTCTTCCACAAAACCTAAATTTTCAAAAACATCTTCTGGAAAGGGTGGCAACTCTTCTCCTATTAAACCGTCATCTAACTCACACCATGCTCGTAATGCAGATGGGAGGAAGAAGGATGGTGGACAGGAAGTGAAGCCACCAAGGAAGGATCACCGAGGAAGACCCAACTCTTTTCAAGCTTTCCCTAAGCAGCATAGTCCTAACCGTGCGGGTCTTGGCTATGCTCCACCTAGTGTAGGAATTAATTCAAACATGTCTGTAAAACGTAATCAACACTTAACTCATGCTTTTGACTCTTTGCGTAATGACATGTGCTTTATGTTTGACAATTTTCTGCGCTATGGTGTTTATAACTCTTTTAATGCTGATGTGCCAAAAATCAAATCTCGAAAGAGAAGGGGGAGAAAAAGAGGAAAGGGAAAATCTTCCTCGTCAATGCAGTCCCCTGAGCCTAAGGAGAAATCCGAAAAGGAGACTGCATCGACCAACTCAACTGTTTCTGACCCTAAGGAACCCATTTGGCAATGGGTCCCTAAACAAGCCTAATTGTTTTGCAGATCAGTCATGTGTGGTACTTTGACTCGGGGGCTCACACACACATGACTGGGCAGCGGTCCTTCATCTTCGACTACGTTGAGAAGTTTGAGGGATACATAAAGACTGCCGACAGAACGCCGTTGCCGATATTAGGGTCGGGAAAAATCACCAATGGAAAGTACATCATCAAGGGTGTACGTTATGTGGAGGGATTGGGGTACAACATGTTTAGCTCCAGCCAGTTCTGTGATAACGGATACTGGGTGAAGACCTTTCAGTACGGAAGTGACGTGAACGATGAAGACAACAATGCTATTCTCTCCGCCAGGCGAAATGGCAATCTCTACACAACCGTCTTCCGTTCAATCCCTCAAACACACCCCTGTTTGAAGCTAAACCGAAGAATGCAATCTGTCTGCTCACAAAAGCATCAAAAGGGGACAGTTGGTTATGGCACCGCAGACTATGTCATCAGAACTTCAAAGATATGAACAAGCTGGTTTCTAAGGGATTAGTCAGGGGACTACCTGAGCTTCGCCTTTCCAAGGACACTCTCTGTTCTGCGTGCGAACAAGGAAAGATGACCAGAAGCTCTCATCCACCGAGAATGGATACGAATTGCCAAAGTCCCCTCGACCTGATACACATGGATCTTTGTGGACCTATGAGAGTAGAAAGTCTTGCCAGAAAGAAGTATATGCTGGTTCTCGTAGACGAATTCTCTAGGTTCACTTGGATTGAATTTCTTCGAGATAAATCAGAAGCTGCTGAACGAATCATAGCCTTCATCAAACGCACACAAGTTCTCTTGGGTCGTCGGGTGAGGAAAATACGTAGCGACAACGGTACTGAGTTCCGCAACGCAAAGCTGCAATCCTTTCTCGAAGAAGTGGGGATCACTCACAACTTCTCGGCAGTTCGCACACCTCAACAGAATGGGGTCGTAGAAAGGAAGAACCGGACGTTGGTCGAAGCAGCAAGATCCATGATGGCTCATTCTGGAGTTCCTCAACAGTTTTGGGCTGAAGCCGTTTCCACAGCATGCTACACGCAAAACCGGACTCTGATCGTAAAGCGGACTGGTAAAACCGCTTACGAGATGGTCGAACAGCGTAAGCCAAACATTGACTTCTTTAGAGTTTTTGGTTGTAAATGCTATATTCTTAATGACCGGGAGAATTTGGGTAAGTTTGACCCTAAGTCTGATGAGTCTATCTTCATCGGATACTCACATAACTCTAAGGCTTACAGGGTTTTCAACAAACGTACCCGAACTATCCTGGAAAGCTCAAACGTTGATTTCTCTGAATCTGAAACCTATCTGAATGCTAGTTCTAGTAGTGTGTCTGAATCTTTCCCTGAATTGTTCCCTTCACCACCGAGCACAGATCCGTCTTCTAACTTTTCTGCTTTAGACTTTTTAGATCTCGCGGAATACGATCTGCACACTCTAACGAGTCCAATCGTAGTTCCCGCTCCAACAGGTTCGACCACAACCACAGTGACATCCGATGCCTTCGTCACGGAGCCCTCCTCCAGCACTTCAACTCACTCCGTGACACCTGAGTCCGCGGCACCCCCATCTGAAGTTTCATCCGCAGCTTCACCGGCACCTGATCAAGAACAGACTCCACACCCTGTTCTTACTCCAATTCCAGAAGAAGCTCCACTACCTTCCCCGAGCACGGCCCAACGATCATATGCTCAGGTAGTCAGAGAGCCCCGGTTAGAGGCTGCACCGCGGATCAATCAGGCTGAAGGCTCATCAAGTGGGAACCTAGAAGAGGTCTTTGTAGTCCAAGATGAGAACGACGCCTCCAACAACCGACAGACTCATGTCACTCACCCTCACACTCGCAGGTGGACAAAAGATCATCCCCCTTCCCAGATTATCGGGAGTCCCTCTCAACCTGTAAACACTCGATCTGCAAAGCACACTGAAAATCTGATCCTATTCGGCGGATTCTTGAGCGATTTCGAACCATCGGATGTTTGGCAAGCTCTCACCGATCCCGACTGGGTGATCGCCATGCAAGATGAGCTGGCCGAATTCGAGAGAAACAAGGTTTGGCGCTTGGTAGAACGACCATGGGGAAAGACAATCATTGGCCTCAAGTGGATACTTCGGAACAAAACCGACGAGAATAATCTCATCATCCGGAACAAAGCTCGCCTGGTCGCCAAGGGTTATCGCCAACAAGAGGGTATCGACTATGATGAGACGTACGCGCCAGTAGCCCGAATCGAAGCGATCCGAATCTTCCTTGCGTATGCTGCACACAAAAACATGACAGTCTATCAGATGGACGTCAAATGTGCCTTCCTGAATGGAGTCCTTCAAGAAGAAGTATACGTTGAGCAACCGGAAGGGTTCGTCGATTCTCGATTCCTGAATCACGTCTACATTTTGGACAAGGCGCTTTACGGTCTAAAGCAAGCTCCGAGGGCATGGTACGAAACTCTCACTGACTACTTACTCGGAGTTGGCTACAAGAAAGGTACTATCGATCCCACTCTGTTTCTCAAGAGGTCAGGTAAAGATTTAATTATCGTTCAGATATACGTGGATGACATTATCTTTGCGTCTACAAAGCCTGAGATGTGCCAAGAGTTTGAGAACACCATGAAATCCCAATTCCAAATGAGCATGATGGGCGAGTTGACGTTCTTTTTAGGACTTCAAGTTCGACAACGCCCTGATGGCATTTTTATAAATCAAGCCAAATATGTTCAAGACCTTTTAAAACGATTTGATTTCGGTGGCTCAAACTCTGCGGCCACACCAATGCCCAGAAATTTTCAACTCTCTGCAGATACTTCTGGTAAACCGGTTGACCAGAAAACCTATCGGGCAATCATTGGTTCCCTTTTATATCTCACGTCTAGTAGACCAGATATCGTCTTTTCCACGGGTGTCTGCGCTCGTTTTCAGTGTGACCCACGGGATTCACATCTGTCTGCAGTCAAGAGAATCCTTAGGTATCTGAAGGGCACACCGGATTTTGGCCTTTGGTACCCAAAGGATTCTGGTTTTGAACTAATTGCATATACAGACTCAGACCATGCAGGTTGTAAGCTAAATAGGAAAAGCACTTCTGGTGCCTGTCAATTTCTCGGGGACAAGTTGGTCAGTTGGTCATCCCGGAAGCAGACTTGCGTCTCTTTATCCACCGCGGAGGCAGAATATGTAGCCGCCGCCTGCTGCTGCTCGCAAGTTCTGTGGATGAAAACCCAACTAGCTGACTTTGGATACACCATGCATCGAATTACCATCTACTGCGACTCCAAAAGTGCAATACAGATCACGGCAAATCCGGTTCAACATTCTCGGACGAAGCATATCGACATTCGATATCATTTCATCAAAGATCACGTCGAGAAAGGTAATATTGAACTATACTTTGTTGAGAGTGACTATCAGCTTGCTGATTTGTTCACCAAGCCGTTTGACGAGAAGCGTCACTTTTTCCTCCTAAGCAAGTTAGGAATGCTAGACCTCCCTGCCTGAGGTCTAGGGGAGTCGGGAGTTCTTATATTATATGCATGTGTGTAGGGGGAGTCAGTAGGAACTCTGTAGATATTGCATGAATCGAGGGGGAGTAATAAGTCCTGTATTTACTATTTGGTGTGCTCACTAACGTTCTCGGATCCACATCACCTTGGATACCACTCTTATATTCTATTTTGTAGGTGTGGATCCTCACTACGACTTCTGGTTACTTCAGATCAGGACTCGCTCTAAACCCAGTGAGACGCACCAGGTAAGTCTCTTTTCTCGGGAGTCGAGGGCTGAACTTGTAACTTTTTGTGAACTTGAAAGTTCAGGGGGCGGTAGAGTACATGTCTTGAACTTACAAGTTCGGGGACTAACTTTGCCACTTTCTGTTTCTTAAAAGTTCAGGGACTCGTTTTGCAAATATTGTGAAACTTGTAGTCCAGGGTCTGTTTTGAAATTTTCTAAAAATACAAGTTCAGGGACTTGTCTGTAAGTTTACTCAAACTTCAAGTCCAGGGGTGGTTTTTGCCAATTGGTGAAAGTCGGGTTAAGAGAGCCAAAAGGAGAGCCAAACACAGTGTTTTTGACCCAAACACAGTGTAAGTCGGTAAAAATATAAATACCGGCCTTCAAGAGTTACTTTTCACAAAATTCAAAATTTTCATCTTTTCTCTCTGAATTCTCACCCGAACCCACTTCGCGCTCGATTTCGGTTTTCGCTCGTTATTGCTCCGATCGTCGATCTTTTTACATATTCGGATTCCTGGTAAGTAAACGATCAACCCTTATATAGTTTTAACATCTAAATCGTTTGTTTTAAGGCCTGGATCGAAGCCTAAAAGTTTTAAAACTTACCCGAAACCCAAACTTCTTGGAATGGGATTTCGGGACGTTAAAACGATCCATTGTTGCTTATAATCTTGTTATGAACTGATTTAGGATGCATGTTGATAGTTTAGGGCCTTAGATCGACGGTTTTTGAGCGGTTTCTAAGTGGAAAATACGAACAGTCGCGGTTTTCCGACTCGGAAAACTTGAACATTCAAGTTTTCCGAATCGGAAAACTTGAATGTTCAAGTTTTCCGCATCGGAAAACGATGCTCCTCTATGTATGTTTTCCGATTCGGAAAACTATGTTTTCCGAATCGGACTTGGTCTCGGTTTTCAAATGCATCTTTTCCGACTCGGAAAACGTGGAACTACCCTTATGGGTTTCCAAGGTTTTCCGACTCGATAGAGAGACCAAGTCTTGCCAAAATCTTTCTAAGTGTCGAGACATTTTCCGAATCGGAAAACCATGTTTTCCGACTCGGAAAACCTACAAGTTTTTCTCTCAAATATTTCTAAGTGTAGGAGTTTCCCGATTCGGAAAACACCCTTTTCCGAATCGGAAAACTTGTCTCTTTTAATCTTGTGCTATCTTTCTAAGTGTTGAGTTTTCCGAATCGGAAAACACTCTTTTCCGAATCGGAAAACTCCCCTCGTATAGTTGCTCGTTTTCCGACTCGGAAAACACGAAATACTCATTATTGGGTTTTCGAGGTTTTCCGACTCGCGCTTTGTCGAGGGTATAGTCTTTTCACGTTGTATTATTTCTAACACTTAATATCATGCAGAAATGGCTGATCAACAACCGATTGCTCCTACTTCACCCGTCGCCAATGCTGCTGATCTCGCACTAATCAACCCGGCGGACATCCGCGAGATCCACCAGAACAACCAGTTCGTTGACTTGGCGAACTTCACTGTCCAAGATGACGTTGTTCTCGAGATTCTCCGAGCTCACCCCCTTACATACGCGATGCAAGCCACTGCTGACATCCCGATGATATATCTGCAGCAGTTCTGGAACACTTCCCGTGTCGAGAACCGGGACGGAGTGCCTACCATCATCGGCCGAGTGGACCAGACTGACCTGGTCTTCACTATGGAGGATCTTCGCAGAATCCTTCGTCTACCTGCTGCAACTCCGGAGGCCCCTTTTGATCCTCTCGTGACTGGACCTGAGCTCTTCAGCGAAGTGCTCGCTCTCGGAGTCCACTACACCGAGAACAACAGGCCGAAAGGAATCTCCCAGATCACTCAGGGAATGCTGCCCCCGATCTGGTACTCTTTCTTCAACATACTCAACCGCACGATCTCTTCGAAGACCCATGGCGTGGACAAGGCATCCACCCAGTTCTGGCACATCATCCACGCGGTCGCCTACGGGAGGCGGATCGACTTTGCTCAACAAATTTGGGCAGACATCATCAATGATGTCAGAGCTGGGCCAGCACGTGCGAAACACAACTCCATCCCGTGGATGCGCTTGTTCAGTCTGATCATCCGAGATCACATGGCTCAGAACCGTGCTGTCAGACGCAGATCAAGACATCTCCGCTTCGAAAGCCAGCAGATCGGCCGAGCCAACAAGAAGACTCTGAGGCCTGGTCAGGTAGAGATGCACATTCCGGCTAACGTGCTCAACTTGGCAGACCGTAGGTCAATGAGCGTTAGGATGTACCGTATATCCATAGGTTTAGAAGACACGTCTACGGACTCCTCAGAGCCGGGGAGCCCTGCCCAAGACGTGCAACCCGTCCTATCTAGAAGTCGTGCCTCTGGTACGGCGGGCCAGAGCTCCAGTGGGGGAGCTTCTGGCTCGGGAGTGATGAGAGTTGACGTTAGGGGAGGAGAGGGTAGAATTGTCGGTACGTCTGCCACCCGCACACTTCTCGAGCCGGTGCATACCAGACCATGGTTCAGAACAGAGCCACTCGTGCCCGCACTCCTACTGTTGTGGAGGAATCCACTGATGCCATCCGCACACGCGAGTACACGAGTCATTTCAGGGTAAAGCAGTACATGGGCACCCTTCAGCAGTCTCCAATCCACTCGTCATCGGAAGAGCGCCGATCGCCGACGCCGCCGCAACAACCTACTGGGGAGGACGTGGAAGCTTCCCCACAAGAACAAGCACATGTTCCTCCACCACCTCACTCGGCGGCCGTCACGTCTCAAGCAGCAGAACCATCCGGCGATCCATCTGGCGATGACTCCGACGGTCACGAGTCTTCCGAGCACACTCCTACGGACCGTCGTGAGCCCGATGACGAGGCAACCGAGTCAGAACAAGTTGACTACGGATCCGACTCCGAGTTTCAACTATCAGATCCACCAAAGGGCGGGAAGGCCCAAGTGATAGATTTGGATGAAGCCACCTCCTCCTTCAACGACGACCGGATTTCAGGTGATCCCACTCTTATTGCGGATCTGGCGTCGGATGACCGAACTGTTGGTCAGGAGGAAGAAGGTGAGGCCGAGGTTGCTACCGGCTGGGGACGAGAAGACAGCGAAGAAGAAGAAGAAGAAGAAAGAGAGAGGGGAGAAAAGGAGAGAGAGAGCAGAGAAAAAGAGACCGAAGACGTAGAGGTCCAGTTAAGCGAGCCTTGGGCTCAATTAGAGGAGGCGGACGTAGAAGTAGAGCCGCATAGGTTAGAATCGGATATTCCTATAACCCAGAGTCCAACCCCCACAGAGGCAACCCTCATACAGACCGGTCACTCGTTGACGTCAGGTCAAGTCGTTGGCAGCCAACCAACGCAATTGCACGCCCAAACCAGCCACTCGGCCATCTCTCAACAGATGGTCGTTTCACATTCTCACGGGGAATTAGCTCAACTTCCACCGGCCACTCAATCGGAGTCTGCCGGTGTTGAAATGAGAGAGGTTCTGCCCCGCCTCTCGACATCTTTCCGTGCACCAGTCGTCCTAAAGCCACTCACAGAGACCTTCAGGGTCGTTCATTTGACTAGGACACTTGTGGATGCATCATCTGCCCGCCCAAGTGGCGAGGCCGGAACGGGGAGAGTTGGTGCGTCAACGGACGCCCTTCGAGGTCCACCGGAAGCCCCGACACCGTCAGCATCATTCCAGCGGTGACATCGGGCCGAGAGAGTACCTCTTTAGGACTCTTCTCGTCAACCGGAGCCCAAGTGGCACCGGGTTTAGCTCTTCCGGGACCGGGTCCGACAGACTCGAGCAAAGTCTATAAAGATGCTCACGCAACATCGGGGCTTTTGAGCCTGACGGATTCGGGCGGAATCCCTAAAACCGCCCCTGCACCAACGGGACTTATAGGTCCGACGGATTCGGACGACATCCTTAAAGTCGTCCAAAGCAGGTTGCTAGCGGTGGAGAGAGCCAACCAGGCTCGTGATGCGCGGGTCGAGGCACTCGAGAAAGCCTTGGCCGAGACGGAGAGGAAGAGACTAGCCGATCTTGAGGCGTCGCGCAAGCTTCAAGAAGACCGGGATGCGGAGCTCTACGAGCTCAAACGGAGGATCAAGGGCAAACATTCTGAGGCTGCCCCGTCTACTGAAGCTCCCATTCCCAGGCCATCTGAAGACGTCCTCAGGCTTGCCCCTCCGACTTCGGGCGACCTTCCTCCGATCCCAGGCTACGTCACTGAGGTGGAACACTTGATGATGGTCACCTCCTACACCACTCAGAATGACCGCCTGTCTGCCCAGGTCAGAGAGCAACAGGCCCAGATCGAGCTGCTACAGCAAAGGATTAGAGAACTGGAGGCCGTGTGTCGGTCCCAGGCTCAGCCTTCGAAGAGGAGGCATGATGACACTGATGACTCCGCACCAGGTCCTCATGAGGGGGAGGTACAAGCTGCAAAACGGCTTCGCACCGACCTCCAACCTGGTTCCGGCTCCGGTTCATCAGCTCCAGCTCCAGGTTCCTCAGCCGCCCCTTCGAGTGCTCCCACAGACTTCGAGGCCGCCGAAGCTCCCTATGTCAACTCTGAGACAGAAGACATTCCGGACATGGGGAGTTGGCGATATGAGCGGATTCCAGAAGGGGAGTCAGTTCAGTTTCCTCAGATGACGGACACGGCTCAGATTGATGCCGTTCTCCCAGAAGCAGCGCCGACTGATCCCTCAGAGTTCCAGATTCCGGAAGCAGCCCGGAAGATCTTGCGGTCGCTTGCTCAGAGCCTAAGGGTCTATCAGAAGGGAGACGACCTCGTCAAGGATCCTGACTACGCCAACCTCCTCTCAGCGCTCAAGTTTCCAACTCCAGAAGCCCCACGGACCGTCCATTCTACCGATCCAGAAACCGCTGCTCCTACAGTCATCCAGCTCAACTGGAACCACTCCATCATCTTCCGCCGTTCCTAGAAGAAACGTTCACCCGCATCTACCAGCAAGAGAAGCTGCACGCCTGGTCCCGAAAAGTCTACTTCGGGATCTCTCACATCAAGAACAAGAGACGAAGGACAGCGTACGTACATCAGCGAATGTGCAACTGGGCCACTCATGGACGCCAGAGGATCAGACGTCGCTTTACCAAGGTAACTGCTATGCGCCCCTACAGACATGGCCATCAGTTATTCCTTGAATATGATGTTCGCATGTACGGCACCGGTGTCCCTCGAGGTGAACTGCAGAACTGGACATTCACGGAAGCAGACCTAGATCGGGTGCATCTAGAAGACCTTCTCACGATCATCAAGTACCTCCAAGGCCCGATCCTCCGACCAGAACACTACAGAGATGGCACGGAGATACTGAAGAAATACGTCCGTCACGCAATCTCTCTCGCGAGAGTGACGGACTACCAGCTTGCCATAGAAAGCCGCCAGCCGAAGGTCAACCTGCTGAGACCAAACCTGCTCGTTCCTGGTATCGATGCCTACACGCCTTACATGCCAACCAGGATACCTGAGCATGGAGTCCTTTACTTGACTCGGAAGAAGAAGGAGCGCAGGTTCATGAGGTTTGGAGAGCTCTCCAGGTTCTGCGACGGGACCCTCCTCTATGTCTATAATGGCATGCAGAGCAGACTGCTGGCGGATCAGGTACCAAGTCGGAGAATCATAGACGGAAAAGGAAAGCTGCTGGAGGCAATGAGGTTGATCGAGAAGAAGCTTAAGGAGCGGATGATGTACAGACGAGCGGAGGCTGCAATGCAGATGAGAGCGCGGATAATCGGCGAGTGGGAAGAGTACCTGCAGATGTCCAAGTGGGAGCCTGCACTGGAGCTTCCACCACCATTCTGACTTCTTCTCAAAGGGGGAGATTGTAGAACCCGGGTGTTGAGAAGAGTCAGAATCATCTATCTTTAAACAGCTTTCTAGTTTAATTTCCTTACTTTGTAAACAGTATCTTTTGTTTAATGCCCCTGTTTGAGGTTTGGAACCTCGGGGGCCTTTATTGTCACTTTGTCAAACTTCCTTCTACCTATATAAGGTAAAGGATTTCTAGGGTTTTGGGCATGAAATCATATTTTACCAAATTGGGCAACATATCACCATTGTTGAGTTTTTTCCAAGTTCTTCATTTGATTTCATCTTCTTGATAGGATTTCCATCCATTTCTCTTCTCTTTTCATTGTTTTTAGGGACAACAGAACACTTCATTTGAAGATGTACTCCGATGTCCTTCTATATTCTTTATTATAAATCTATCTTCTCTTAGGTACTAAATAAATCAATTATTCGAAGAAGAATTGAAATCAGCTGAAATCATCAATAATGTGGAACGAAGGTGATTTTGGCTAAGTATCTAAGGAGTCCTTCCAGAGGAGTACTTCTACGCGAGTCATCCGGACGAGTCCATCCGGGCAAGCCATCCGGTCGAGTCCATCCGGACGAGTCCATCCGAACGAAGTCCTTCCAAGTCCATCTGGACGAAGTCCATCCAAGTCCATCCGGACGAAGTCCATCCAAGTCCATCCGAACGAAGTCACCCGAACAGCTCTTTGTGCAATGGACCAAGGATGGCTCGTGGATCGAGGATGCTTGGTAAGAAATTTGTCTGAAGATGGTCATCTCAATGAATACAAAGTTTTCATTGAACTTTGTCTAACTGCAAAAAGGAGTCAAGGGATTTTGACCCTGTGTCATACTTCTTGGAGAGATTCCCTTGCAGGAGATTTGACTTATCTCCATTAATGCAAAATATTCACTAAAGAATGAATATCTGCAAAAAGGAGTCCTGAAGATTGGACTTGGCTACATTACCCATTATGGAGATCCTCATGCAGCAAGACAAATCTTGACACGCGTCTGTTGTACTTGATGAAGCTAGGACTATAAATACAGGTCTTTGGTCTCAGTCTTCCTCACGCATTCTAGCCTTCAGATTTAGAGCAATATAGCAATCAGAGTGAAAGAGTGCTTCCACCACCTTCAAGTTCATTGTGCTACTAAGTGTTCCATAGTTGTTCTTGTAATCTTGGTGTCTTAGTGTCTTAGTGTTTTGATTGTTCAAGTAGCTTAAGTTATTTGTTTTCCGCAACAATCAGTCTTTGTGAACTTAGTGTAATTCTTAGTTGAAATTGTTCAATAAAAGAATTTAAAAAGTACTTCTGTGTCTTTAAATTTTTACGGTTTTGCATTCAACCCCCCTTCTACAAAACCCTGATAGCCAAGTCTATCTGTCTTTAAGACCTAACAAAAAGTCGTTACAAAATTGTCTTATAAAATAGATAATACAAACTTTATCTTAAAAATGTTATAAAAACTTGTTAAAACGTTCAAGAACGTCTTACAAACCTACAATAATACTTTTAGATTGGACACTTTAGAATCTGGTCTTAAAAACATAAAAATCTTTTCTATTAGAACACCAACGAGATATTTTATGTTAGACGTCTTGTAAACACAATTATAATGTAATGGGATATTATATTGGTGATTAATAAAGTAATCTATTAAATTAATATAAATATATATATATATATATATATATAAATATATAATCAATTTATATAATCTATATATATCTATATATATATTAAAAAAAGGTTTTTGCTGATGTCATGATTATGAAATTGAGCCATTTGATTGGCCAATTAAAAAAGAATCATCAAATGATGATGTCATCAATTATTCTTATTATTTTAATACCATAATTATCTTTATAATTTACATTTTTTATCCTTAGAATTATTTGATTAAATTAATTTTTATCCATTAGTTTCTCATCTTTCACTTTACATCCTTATCATTTTAAGATAATAATATATATTAATTAAAATATATTAAAATTTTTGTTTTTTCTTTTTAATAAATTATACCATTATAATCGTCTCGACAATATCTTCAAAATGAGTTTAATATTGAATATTTTTTTAATTTAACTACATTATTAAAATTAGATATAAATTAATTTGTTTAGATTCTATTACAATTCTATTCTTGATATTCTTGAAATTTAAAGATTTTATCTTTTTAATCTAACTATTTTTATAGATTATTTATAAGTATATAATTTTTTTTATTTAAAATTCTACAAATAAAAAACACTACATATTTTATTTTTGAATCCCTCCAGTTATAAAAATAGATATAAATTAATTTGTTTAGATTTTATTACAATTTTATTCTTCATATTCTTGAAACTTAAAGATTTCATCTTTTTAACCTAATTATTTTTATATATTATTTATAATTAATGAAATATTATTTTATTTAAAACTCAATTGCTAATATTCTTGAAATTTAAAGATTGCATCTTTTTAATCTAACTATTCTTGTAGATTATTTATAAATAATTATATTTTATTTTATTTAAAATCCTACAAATCAAAATACTACACATATTTTTATATATATACTTAAAAAAGGGTTTTTGCTGATGTCATGATTATCAAAATTGAGCCATTTCATTGGTCAATTAAAGAAGAATCATTAAATGATGATGTCATCAATTATTCTTATTTTTTTAATACCATAATTATCTTGATAATTTACATTTTGTATCCTTAGAATTATTTGAATAAATTACTTTTTATCCTTTAGTTTCTCATTTTTCACTTTACATACTTATCATATTAAGATAACAATATATATTAATTAAAATGTATAAAAAATTTTGTTTTTGTTTTTAATAAATTATATCATTATAATCGTCTCGACAATACCTTGAAAATGAGTCTAATATTGAATTTTTTTTTTAATTTAACTACACTATTAAAATTGGATAACTAAAATATCTATTGTAATAAACAATTGTAATGGCAATTATTGTGGAACATATAATTTACATAACTAATTAATTAGTAAAGACAATTGTCATACAAAGGTTTATTCTTATTAAAAATTAGAATAACATGTTTAAAATGCCCGTATATTATACGGTTATTAACTAGTTGATATAATAACAAATTTTATTTTTTAAAGATATCAAAGATTTTCCATTTAATAATTAGCTTAAAGAAAAATATTGTTTTAAAAATTAGAAATTAATTATAAGATGCAACTTAAATTTTTTTTTAATAACAAAAAATAATATAAAAAATAAAAAACCAAATGTTTGACACGTGAACATGAGATGAAAGAGGAATATAAAAAAAAGGTATAAACAATTCTTTGGTGCATAGGATAACCCTTTTCAAGAGGCCTAGGATAACCCTGGGCCAATGGTGCCTCCGCCAATGAGTCTTTGTGTTTTCTTTAACTTGTTATTTACACAAATCGAAAATTAGAACATTCTAATCTATTTAGAGGCCTTGCCATACATAAAGCTTTTGATTATAAAGATACATATAGCAAGTTACAAAGACGATGATGAGGCGCATTACTTTTGTCTTGCAATAAAACTTAGAAAGGTTCTGAGGTTGGCTATAGTTTTATAGTCGTTGATGAAATGTGCGTTTAATATCAGGACATGACAACACAAAATATGACATGACAAAAGAACAGAACAAGACAGTTGTTTAATGTTTGGTAGATTATAAGTAAACTGGACAAAGTAGAACATAATTGATTAAATGGCCAATTTACCCCATAAACAATTTGCGGTTTTACCAAATAATATCTACAAAGTAACTTTTTCCAACTAAAAAAAACTAACAAACAGACTTAATCTCTTCACATGAAAATCAAATAAACCATAGCAATAATCAATTTCTAGATGAACTTAAACTAAATTGATTTTAAAACCAATAATCTATTTGTTTAAGTAGGAAACCGATACAAATCAGAAAGAAATCGATTATAATTTATTTAAGTAGGAAATCGACTTAATCTCCAACCCTCTACAAGCCCTCTGAAAGCCCTTTGCAACCATCTACAATATGTACCCCAACCCTCCAAACCCTCTCACTTTTTAATTTTTTTAATTATTTAATTATTTAATACAAATAAACAATTATAATTAATTAAAAATAAAACATTACATAATTAATTAAAAACAAGATTCATAATTAATTAAAATAAAACATTACCTAATTAACTAAATTAAAATAAAACATTACATAATAAATAAACTAAAAATCGAAACTATGTTTGGTTTTGATTCGGGCTTTTTTCGCCAAAACAATTGCCAACCGGCGACCCGAAGATGGCCATGCGTGGCTGTGTAAAACCTCAGGTCTCGCTCCAACTCGGTCGATGGTTGAGGCTCCTCATCCGTGGGTACGGGAGGGTCAATCTCTTCCTCATCGGAAGGGTCATCATCTTGTACGGGTTCGGGTTGTTGGAATGGGGGGGTCCCAATTGGGTGGAGGAAATGATGAACCGCAATCGGTTGGAGGAAATGGTGAAAAGGCCCCGGGATGAAGAATGGTTGATAGTTCCCGGGTTGAGGAGCTTGTGAAGAGCTTCCGGGTTGAGGAGCTTGTGAAGAGCTTCCGGGTTTAGGAGCTTGTGAAGAGCTCCCGGGCTGAGGAGCTTGTGAAGAGCTCCCGGGATGAGAAATTTTGAGACTAAAACCTTTGGGAGAAACTTCGACCGCATAATTGGGTGGATATTGTGGATCGAACCCGGTATGGGAAACTTCGATATTAAAAAGGGGGTTTGAAGAGGCCTCGGGTTCTGCCAGACGTTTACCTCTCGACGGACGGGATGAAGATCCGGGGTTTCGATCCATGAGAGTTGGTTTAGAAGAGGTAGAAGAGGTTTGAGGTAGAAGAGGTTTGAGATGGATGGTGTGAAAAAATAAGTTGGGTAGAAGAGGTATTTATATAGAAGTACAAAAAGAGAAAAAAAATAAAAAAAATAATTTCAAAAGTTATCGTTTTCTACCGTTGTGAAACGGCTAGTGGATCCCATTTGAGTCCGAGCCCGCCACGCATGGCCTAATAAACATTAACAAACCAACGGCCAGATGCCAAAATTTCAAAAATATGACCATTGTATAGCCGTTTATAGCCGTTTTTTTGTGTTTTTTTTGCTTCCATTACCTCATACGTATATAAATACTAGTGGAAGGTTATGGCTCAAACCACCAATTCACAAAACGCAAAAAAACGCGTGTTCTAATCTCTTATTCTCTAATCTCGAGTTCTCGTGTTTTCGTATTCTCTAATCTCGATTCTCGAGTTCTCGTGTTCTCTAGTTTCGTATTCTCTAATCTCGAGTTCTCGAGTTCTCGTGTTCTCGTATTTTCTAATTTCTAATATACGAATTACGAAATGGCGAAACAAAATTACACCGTTATTCCCCAAAGTGAGCATAATAGAAAAACGGATGTTTGGCAATGTTTCCAAATGTGCAAGTTTCCCGATGGTACCAAAAAAAACGCGATGCAATCGGTGTGGCGATTTTCTTAAAACCGATTCGAATACGACGTTAAGGCGACATTACTTCGATAGTTGCAAGGCGTTGAAAGCGGTCGAGGATCCATATCAACCCATACTTGACAATTCCGGTCAAGTATGATAACAATCTTGCGCGACAAATGACGATGAAATGTGTAATTCAAATGGCGTTGCCGTTCAGACATTTCGACAACACGTATATTACCAAGTTGATTCGAAAATACTTCCAACCACGCTACGAACCGGTAAGTCGTCAAACTCTTAAACGTGATGCTATAAAATGTTGGCTCAAAGCTAAAAAAAGTACGAAAGAAATGTTTTTACAATTACCCTCGAATGTTTCTTTAACCGCCGATATATGGAGCGCACCAAACGGATTGCCACAATCTTATTTATGCATAACAGCACATTGGATTATGCCGGGATCGTGGCAATTATGCAAGCGTGTAATCGCGTTTGAAAACTTTGGTTCGCCACATACGGGACAACATCAATATTCTATAATTATGAACATTCTTAAATATTATGGTTTAAAAACTAGTATAATTAGTATGAGTTTTGATAACGCTAGTAATAATACCGCATGCATTGATAAATTACGCTTGACTTTATCCCCTATTTTAAGCGGAAAATTGTTTCACACACGTTGTGTCGCACACATAATAAACTTAGCCGTTCAAGACGGCCTAAAAATACTTGATCCCATTTTATATAAGTTTAGGCTAATGATACGTCGGATTTTTGCAAAAGGAAAAAAAATGCAAAACGAATTTATGGAGTTTGCGCTAGTGTCGGTTTTAAATCTTTGTCGGGGGCTCACGATATGCAAGTTCGATGGAATTCGACACTAGCTTCAAAGAAATTGGTCAAAGTTTCTACTACACTTGCTTCCATTGAATCCTTGTCCTTCCCCTTAGTAATTATATATCTTTTCTTAATTATTAGTTAATCAATTTATTATGATTATCATATACATATATATATATATATATTAATTTAGTTCTATGATGTTATTCTAATGGCTGAATTAAATAGGTTCAAGAAGTGGTTTTGTTGGTGGATTTTGGATGCAAAAGGTGTGAAGATAGAGTTGCAAATATTGTTTCCAGATTGAAAGGTAAGTATTGCAAAAGGTGTCAAGATTTCTTGATTTCTTGATATGCAAAAAAATGTTGTATATCGTGAGCCCCCGATAAAGATTTAAAATCGACACTAGCGTAAAACTCCATAAATTCGTTTTGCAATTTTTTTCCTTTTGCAAAAATCCGACGTATCATTAGCCTAAACTTATATAAAATTGGATCAAGTATTTTTAGGCCGTCTTGAACGACTAAGTTTATTATGTGTGCGACACAACGTGTGTGAAACAACTTTCCGCTTAAAATAGGGGATAAAGTCAAGCGTAACTTATCAATGCATGCGGTATTATTACTAGCGTTATCAAAACTCATACTAATAATACTAGTTTTTAAACCATAATATTTAAGAATGTTTATAATTATAGAATATTGACGTTGTCTCGTATGTGGCGAACCAAAGTTTTCAAACGCGATTACACGCTTGCATAATTGCCACGATCCCGGCATAATCCAATGTGTCGTTATGCATAAATAAGATTGTGGCAATCCGTTTGGTGCGCTCCATATATTGGCGGTTAAAGAAACGTTCGAGGGTAATTGTAAAAACATTTCTTTCGTACTTTTTTAGCTTTGAGCCAACATTTTATAGCATCACGTTTAAGAGTTTGACGACTTACCGGTTCGTAGTGTGGTTGGAAGTATTTTCGAATCAACTTGGTAATATGCGTGTTGTCGAAATGTCCGAACGGCAACGCCATTTGAATTACACATTTCATCGTCATTTGTCGCGCAAGATCGTTATCATACGTCCATACTTGACCGGAATTGTCAAGTATGGGTTGATTTGGATCCTCGACCGCTTTCAACGCCTTGCAACTATCGGAGTAATGTCGCCTTAACGTCGTATTCGAATCGGTTTTAAGAAAATCGCCACATCGATTGCATCGTGCTTTTTTGGTACCTTCGGGAAACTTGCACATTTGGAAACATTGCCAAACATCAGTTTTTCTATTATGCTCACTTTGGGGAATAACGGTGTAATTTTGTTTCGCCATTTCGTAATTTGTATATTAGAAATTAGAAAATACGAGAACACGAGAACTCGAGAACACGAGAACTCGAGAACACGAGAACTCGAGAATACGAAAACACGAGAACACGAGAACTCGAGATTAGAGAATAAGAGATTAGAACACGAGAATATGAGATTACGAGAGCCGAAAAACACGAAATCTTTGCGTTTTTTGTGTTTTGTGAATTGGTGGTTTGAGCCATAACCTTCCACTAGTATTTATATACATATGAGGGTGTAATGGAAGCAAAAAACACAAAAAACGGCTCTATAACGGCTATAAAACGGTCATATTTTTGAAATTATTTTAAAAACGGTCATATTTTTGAAATTTTGGCATCTTATCTGACTGTTGGGCCCGGATTCGGGTCGGGTTCGGGCTAGCCCATCGGTTCGAACCAGGTTGGGTTTCTTTTTGCCATCACTAGGAATAACGCAACAGTCCCCTGGTATCACTTGTGATAACAAATGCTCACAATTTCTGCATCAATCACTTCTTCACTTTCATCCACACTTCTCAATCGATCCTTGAACCCTAGATTTATCTTCCGATATACACCGCCGGTATCTCCGATCACCGTTCTTGTTGATCCTCGAACAGTTATCAAAAGATCGTTTCCGGTGATCCAAGGAAACGCTGGAATCAGAGCTTCATCCAGTATGTCTAACAATGGAGGTGACGCCGGTAAACGCGTGGTTCACTTCAACCTCTCTCCGACGAGTGCGATCAAGATCCAGAAAGGAGATATCACTCGTTGGTCCATCGATGGCTCCTCCGATGCAATAGTATGTGTGTTTATCGTCGTTATGTTTGATTGCTTTCATCTATTTGAGTATAAAATTTCAGTAATATTGTTCGTGATAGTTTGTACGAAAGCATGAGGCTATCTGATCATTGATACCTTTTCTGTTTAGATTTCTTCATAGATGAAATTGATGTTGTTTATATATAAGATTAAAGCCCTAAGGTGTGCTATGATGATTCCTGCTCTTGCGTTGTTGATTTGAAATTTAGCTATTGTGAAAGGCCATGGCAACAGTGCTAACCGCTAAATCGGTTGAAGCACCATTATCTTAGGGGCCGTTTACTTGAACACTTACCCGGTAAGTGCTTATCGGTAAAATTGAACACTATCAACTACCATATGGTACAACATTTTAGTCTCTTAAAACGGTATCGCATGCAACAATTTACCCGGTAAGCTCTTACCGGGTAAGAGTTGTGGATCTCACTTACCCGGGTAAGACTTTCGGTCCATGCTATCGCTCTTACCGGGTAAGATTGTAGTCATGTTCATGTTCTTCCCATAAGGTAAATTGACCCGGTAAGTACTTACCGGGTAAGTTCAAGTAAACGGCCCCTTAGGCTATGTTTGGAAACTAGCTGATAAGCTAGCTTATGACCGATAAGGTAGCTGATATGAATATGATGCGTTTGGTAAAAACTAGTTGATAAGGTAGTTTATGACTGTAAAATGACCAAAAAAAATGCATGTATAAAAAGTGGTAATGTAAAAAGTAGAAGGGTATATTTGGAATAAAAAGAATAAAAAGTCTCATAAGCCACCAAAACGCTAGTGAGACAAGCTTTTTAAAAAGCTAGCCTATGGTCCATCCAAACATATACCTGATATATAAGCTACGTTATTTTTACCAAACAATGCCTTAATAAACGTTAGATATGCCAATCATGCTTCTTGTTGAATCAATTTATAACTAGAGTATGGTGACTTTTCTCATTAGTCATCACTCATCAGTGGTATTGATTGGATGTGTGTTACTATTTTCTGATTTTGTTGTCATTATAGAAGGCTAAGAGCATAAACACCCAAGAAGGTCGATGAAATGGAACATGGAACGGTTTCTGAGACCTGTCAACTGATTTTGCAGGGTTTAGTGATGTATTCTAGTCAATTATTTTCCACAACAAGAGATACAGATGAATTGTTTGGTCAAGATGGCAAATTGTAATTTGGAAATTGATACAGTCTTTTAGAAGCTATTGATAATTAGATAAACTTCATAACAAATACTAATTCGACATTAGCGGTTTTCTAGTTAAAAGTGTAACAACATGAACTTTGAAGTTTGTTTTGGTTTCTTTATATCTTTCTTGTCTACCTTTGTTTCTATTTAAGTGGCATGTTTGCTGTACACTTAGATGGATTTGCTGGTCAGTATCTCTATTTGGTTTGGTTTATATGCAAAATGAAAACAAGATTTAACACTCCTAGCTGTTTAATCTCGGCTTAGGGTGTCCTTTCTGTGAATAATATGGATTCAAGCATTTCCTCTCATTCATCAATGTTTTGCACAGGTTAATCCAGCAAATGAGCGAATGCTAGGAGGTGGTGGTGCTGATGGAGGTAACTATCTTATAATACAAACTGAAATTGTTTGTTTTTCCTAACATTGTTAAGAAATGTGTCATAATTGTTGTGATAGCTATACACCAAGCTGCCGGCCCAGAACTGCGAACAGCATGTTACGATGTTCCTGAAGTACGCCCTGGAGTGCGTTGCCCAACTGGAGAAGCAAGAATTACCCCGTATGTTCTCTAAGATTAAAATTCCATCATTTGATTTTTGCAGCGTTTTTCATTTGGAAATCATGACTGAAGAATTCATGCAGAGGGTTTAAATTGCCTGCATCTCACGTAATCCATACTGTTGGGCCCATTTATGATGCTAATAGCAATGTTGCAGCCTTGTTGAGTAACGCTTACAGGTACCTTTTTAGTTTGGTTGCTGTTTTGGTCACTGGTTCAAATCCCCTTTTCTCATTCCATACTAAAAGAAATTTTCAGCCTTATGTAGATCTTAGCTTGTACTTCTATCCAAATGTAATTCTTTTCTTCTGTCTCTATTGCAGGAATAGTCTGCGTGTTGCAAGAGAGAAAAATATCCAATATGTTGCATTTCCTGCCATATCCTGTGGCGTCTTTGGGTGAGTCGTTTAAGTTTGATCTCCACCACTCATCCGGTCAATAAAGGCGGCTTTAACCGGTTACGATGGATGCGATCACGGAGGATTGACGCGATTCATGGAGGGTGGAGAAGATTAAAGGAGGGTGACCTGGTCAAAGCCGCCTTTATTGACCGGATGAGTGGTGCAGATCACTTCTCTACTTCTCGTTTGCTAAAAAAATGAGAAGTAGAGAAGTGATCTCCACCACTCATCCGGTCAATAAATGCGGCTTTGACCGGGTCCCCTTCTTTAATAATCTCTACCCTCCCATGAATCACATCAATCCCCCGTGATCGCGTCCACCATAACCGGTTAAAGCCACCTTTATTGACCGGATGAGTGGTGGAGATCACTTCTCTACTTCGTATTTTTTTAGCACTTCTCATTTGAACCTTTCTCTCTCTCTCTCTCTCACTATATATATATAGTGAGAGAGAGAGAGGGGAAAGTTCAAATGTGAACCACTTTTTGGTTGTGAACGTGAGGACAGCCGAGAGTGCGATACGTGGCGGTTTTGAGTGTGGTCTCCCCCTTTAATTCAATGCCCTCCCATGAATCGCGCCTAGTCATCCGCCGTGAACCTGACGTGGCGCCTAGTCATCCGCCACGTGTCGCGCTCTCGGTTGTTCTCACGTTCAACAACCAAAAAGTGGTTCACATTTGAACCCACCACTATATATATATATATATAGGGTTAGGTTCAAATGTGAACTCAACTTTGGTTGTGAACGTGAGGATGAATCTCAGCCACACATCTTCGGTTACGCTGGACGCAATCACGGAGGATTGACGCGATTCATGAGAGGGTGGAGATTATTAAAGGAGGGGACCCGGTCAAAGCCGCATTTATTGACTGGATGAGTGGCTGAGATTCGTCCTCATGTTCACAACCAAAATTGAGTTCACATTTGAACTTTCCTATATATATATAGAGGAAAGTTCAAATGTGAACCTCTTTTTGGTTGTGAACGTGAGGACAGCCGAGAGTGCGACACGTGGCGAAGACTAGTCAATAAAGGCGGCTTGAGTGTGGTCCCCCCCTTTAATTCAATGCCCTCCCATGAATCGCGCCTAGTCATCCGCCGTGGATCTGACGTGGCGCCTAGTCATCCACCACGTGTCGCGTTCTCGGCTGTCCTCACGTTCACAACCAAAAAGTGGTTCACAATTGAACCCACCCCTATATATATATATATAGAGAGAGAGAGAGAGAGGATCATACGAGAAGTTAAACATTTTTCTAGAAGTGTGATACCATACATGATTGCTCATTCAAGTGCAAAATCTCAAAAAAAAATGGAAAACTAAGGAAACACTCTTGTGGATAGTATGTATTTGTGCATACAAGTAATTTGGAACATGCTATGTGCATAAAAACCAAAAAACAACTCACTTTACTTGTATGCACAAGTGCATACCGTGCATGCATATGAAGAGCTACCAGGGTGTTCCTCAGTCTATATATATTAGCCCACAACACGGGAAAAAATGATATGTTTACATACATATAGCTTGAACTTTATATGGATAACCGTTAACAGTTTTACTAGCTCACAAAATTTGACATTTGTAACCACCATCTCAGATATCCTTTTGAGGAAGCTGCAACTGTGGCTATCTCGACAATTAAGGAGCATTGCAATGACATTAAAGAGGTATTCCGTATTTATGATCAGCCTTTCATTGTAACCCTGACTCCCCCTTTTCTTGGACTAAAATGGTTTCAGTTTAGCTTGCTACATACCTAGTTAGTTCAATAATGTCTTAAAATTATCACCATTCATGAGGTTGGCAGGCCTATTGGGGTGATAGGGGGTGGGTAATGAAAATGGAAATCATTAATGGCGTCTAGTTTGATGTAACCAGATGAACCATTACCAGATACCATGTAAAAATCTCATTCCTATTTCCATCCCCTGAAATAACAAGCGCCCCCCTAAATTTTGTCTCATTTTCTGTTCGTTATTAGTCTGAAAGTTTGGTAAAGTTTAGGATTACCAAGGATTCATGAGGGCTCTAATTATTAACTTTTTGGGCTGACCCAGTTATACTATCTTGCCAGTATGACCGAAACTTGGATATATTATTCAAAACTTTGCTTAAATCAGTTAACGATCAACATTTACCAGTCAACAACATGGTCATGTGCTATATGCAGGCTCACTTTGTGCTTTTCTCGGATGATATCTACAACGTTTGGTTGAAGAAGGCTGAAGAATTACTTCCAAATTAATATTTGCGTTGAGAAATGCAATATCAACCTTTTAGTTAACTACTACATTTTAAATCACACAATATTACTGGAGTAAGAGTTTTTGTTTCCGGTAGGCACTATTTTTGTTTCCTGTTTATGGTTTCCATTTTTTGTTTTCTAGTTGTTTTAATGGTGTTGGTACTGGGTACTTATGACCTTTGGAATGGCCTGTTATCATTTATCGTTTGCTCTTGATTTTATCGGTCTAGAATCTGTTGTATTTGCTGGATGTGTTCTTCATTTTGGGTACCTTTTGGCAGAAGTTGTTGCTGTTGGTTTGCCTTCGCGGCTTTTCTTTTATCTCTGTATTACTTTCTTTTCTAGCTCCTGGCTAGTGTTTTAATAAATCTTTGGTTCCTTGGCGGGGGTGATGGCTTTGCCGAAGCTCTTGCCTTGGTTCCTCTTGCTTTTCGAAAAAAAAAAAAATCATTAACTTCAATTAAACCCAGTGTAGTTAATCTTTAGTCAACCTCTTGATACTTAAAAAAATAAAAAAAGCAAAACATACCTAGACACGATCAAGGAACGTGAAAGACACAATGTACCATAAGATCAATGTATGATTAAGCAATCTACTTTTTTAAGTCCATTATTGTATTTTTGTACAAGTCAACTCCATGTTAAGAATTCTTATAGAAATGAAATGGATTGGATTTTTTGTAATGATTTGAAATCACTTATGTGTTTGGTATTTTGGTTTGTAAGATTTAATTTCCATCAAATTTTATTCTTTGAAAAAAAAAAATCAAAAGCGCTACACGTTAAATTCGTTTATTATCATTATTTTTTTTATGTAAATCACAGTTTTTGGTTTTAATGTTAAAGCATGAAGACTAAGGTAATGTTCGGTAAAAATAAGTTAGTTTACAAGCTAGTTTATTTTAGTTCTATAAAGTTTGGATGAACATAAGCTAGTTTATGTATCAGGTTATTGATATACTACTTTTGGAGTAATTTATGAGAAACTTTTTATGGCTTTTTTCGGTTGATATTTTTTATTAGAATTATTATTTAAAAATAAATATTAAATATTCATTATTAATGAATATTAATTATCAATTATTAATAATTATTAAATTATAGTAAATAAAATTTATTAAAAATTATTAAAATTTTGATTGTAATTTACACATTAATAAATTATCTATAAATGCTATTAATTATATAAATTATTTTTTAATATATGTAATTATCAAAAAACATATATAAAGATCTTTATAATATTTCTACAAGTTACATACAATTAAATTTACTCATTATTTTTATATATAATTAAAATATGTTAAATAATTTAATAAAATATTTAATCTTATTATTAATAATATTCTTCTAAACTTTAAAATACTAATTATTTAGAATACATGAAAGCTTATTAGTCATTAGTTAGCTTATCAATCATCTCTGTTAATTTAACAAACATAACCTAATTGCACTGTTGGCGTTACATCGACCCGACGACGATCAATCATCTTTCAAATTTATAACGTTCAATCAAAGAAGGATGAGATTTGAAGAAGTTGCAAAACCTTAGGGTGCAATAAAGACAATAGTCTCGTACTTTTAAGGCTTCTGCGTAATTAACAAATTCTCCGTACCAAAATAGACATCGTTATCGTTTCACCGTCTCTCGTATCTTCTTCCCCAAATCGATCTGCAGAAGAACAAATGGCTCTACGAACCTTCGCGACCCGCAAAACCCTAGCTGAGCTACGCAACGTTCAGCAACAGGTTCGTGGATTGCAGACGTTCACGCTTCCGGATCTCTCATACGACTATGGCGCACTGGAGCCGGCGATTAGCGGAGAGATCATGCAGCTCCATCACCAGAAACACCACCAGACTTACGTAACCAACTACAACAAGGCTCTCGAGCAGCTCGATGACGCTATCGCTAAGGGAGATGCTTCGACTGCTGTCAAATTGCAGAGCGCCATTAAGTTCAATGGCGGAGGTGAAAATTCTTATCGTTTTTCCTTTCTGAAATGAAATTATGTTGTTGTTCGTATACTTGTATTTGATTCAGTAATTTTAGTTCAATGCTTATTAGAAGAATTTTGTATCTTAAATTGCTCAGGAAATTGCCTCTTTTGTTATTAGAGGAAGTAGGTCACGTTTGATTTTGTAGAGTGTAGTGTAGCTGGTTGATTTTGATGTCCAAAAACTGGTGGTGATATCTGGAAAAGAGCACAATTTGATTGTGGATGTCAAAAGCTTTACATTTCTGTTTCAGAGGTTAGTATGGGATTAGATGTAATTTGAGAGGAACTTGCTGATCACATTTCATATTTTAAAATGATGTTATAAATGCAAATATATCCCTGTCAAATTTTTGTTCCAGAAGAATTAGGTTTGAAGCTAAGTAGGTGAGGTGAATTTTATGCTTTTTAAGGGGAAAACTTATAACTGCTACAAACTACATGTAAAATGCCACAAGTAAGACAAATTTGATGCTAGAAGGATAAATGGATAATTGAATAAGTACTAGATTTTGCTTTTTAAAGTTCCAGACATGGACTCTGATTTAAGATGAAAGGAATAATATTATCCCAAATCAAATGGTTTGAATTATTTGCATGACATCTCCGGTAAACTTAGAGTCTTAGCTCCCTCTAGCAAGCAGAGAGTTTCAGGTTGATTTTTATGATCAGAATTCAAAAGTCATAACCGGTGATGTTTGTGCTGATAATTGTCTATATATTAATAAAGGAATTAAGTTAGATGGGACTTTGGGGAATATTATCACAAAGGTTATAGTGCTGAAAAAGTAAATAAATGACATCAATGGTTGACCAAAAAAGGGGTAAAAACGAACTACAGCTAGTGTGAGCATTGGTATGGTTTCAGAGGTGAAAGCATTTGGATTGTTAAGCACAATCTAGAGGAAACTATAGACCTAAAAACTATTCTGGGTATTGAAAGTGGAGTTTGCCATGCAGCATTCTTCAACTTTCAGATTTAGCAAGTGGTTCTAGCTTTGGGTTTGCTTTCGTTATGGGCTATGATGTGGTGTCTGTTTGGATACAAGAAATTCTAATATTGATGCATTTGGCAAATCATGCCAATGAATAGATGTCGATGCACAATTGAGGTTTAGTCGGTGCCCATAGCATGCTATTACTTAGAAGGAAGTTTGTTGGATGGCTGCAGTACAATTCTTATATTGCAATTCTTAATAAAGCTGGCATTATGGTGTTCATCATTTGCATTGTTTGTGGTCATATTTTTCTATTGCCGATTTCCTTATGTCCTTTGGGGTTATGATTGTTTGGCATTCAGAATCATTGCTCTCATCTGTTATTTGATCATCTGTAAACATTGGATACTCTTTTCTTTTGCAAGAATCTATCGTATACAGTTGTTTACAACACATTCATTTTGAATATTATCACCAAATACTCATCATTCCTGTGTAGCGATTTTATATTTTGTTGTTGCATTTGATCTCTAATTTATGTGTGTATTTAGTTTAAGTTCTATCATTACTGTTTTTGTTCCTTTGGTTGTCTTAAATTCCGACTATTGATCTGAGCAGGTCATGTGAATCACTCAATTTTCTGGAAGAATCTCGCTCCTGTCAAGGTAAGATTGTTTTACTTGGTTTTACTGATAAATTCAAGCAGTATAACTTGATCAAAACTGAAAGGCTGAAACCTGATTGCAGGAAGGTGGTGGTGAACCACCACAAGGTTCTTTGGGCTCAGCTATCAACGAGAGCTTTAGTTCTTTGGACAAGTTGATTGCTAAGATGAATGCAGAGGGTGCTGCGGTGCAGGGTTCTGGATGGGTGGTATGTTCATCTTCCCTGCAGTCTTGGCATATAGTCTTTGGTTTCCTGTAGGAACTTTTTTTCAATTTGAAAGTACGATATGTTTGCAGTGGCTTGCAGTGGACAAAGAGTTGAAGAGGCTCGTCGTTGAAACCACATCAAACCAGGTACGCTACACTGATTTGGTGGTCATCAAATAATCTTATCACTAGACTTGCACATTGTCTGCCACAATTGCTGTTGCCTCCAGCTTGTAGTTGTGTAAGAGAATCTTGAATAGATTCTAAATCCAAATTGATTATCTCATATCATCGAAACATCCACTCTACCCTTTGGGGTAAAGAAAAGATCTGCTTAAATCCTACCCCCTGATGCTGCCTTTGAGCGGGATATGCTGGTTTGGTTTAGTTTCTTGATGACGCTTTTGCATTGTCAAATATTTGGTATTGAATTCTTGGGGTTTCTGCCTTTGAAAAGCCTACTATGTTCAGCTCGATTCATGTCTGCATCCATACCATTTTTACCCTTTTACCTTTTGGTGTTTCTTTATATGCATTATGAGATATTGATAACACCGACTATCTATCTACTCTAGATTACAAGTTGACTCAAACAAAATGTTCATCCTCCTTAACCTTCAAAATCAAATTGTTGAGTATATTTTATATTGCAGGACCCACTGGTTACAAAAGGTCCAAGTTTGGTTCCTCTAGTTGGCATAGATGTTTGGGAGCATGCCTATTACTTACAGGTGATGAAACTAATTTCATGGTCTTCTTGTCATCTATGTTTGTAGAAAATTGTTGCAGAATATTAATGTCATTGAATTTGATATGATTAAAGTAGTAATAGATGGTTTTGTGTACAATTTGCAGTATAAAAATGTGAGGCCGGATTACTTGAAGAACATCTGGAAGGTGATTAACTGGAAATATGCGAGCCAAGTATACGAGAAAGAATGCCCCTAAAGAGTTGTAATTATGTTTTAGAAGAGATGGAATAAAGGCTTATGCATGTATTATGCTTGAAAACCTCGAGTCTTTCTACAATAATAATACTAGTTGCAGTTGCATATATACCATCCTACTATTTGTATAAAACTGTACTCCTGTTTTGAATGGTTCAGATTAAATATCACAAAATCTTACATTCGTCCCATTATCATTTTTATCTAAGCTAGTTCAAATAAGAAGGCTAAATGTCGTAAGAAAAAAAAGACTCATGTGAATTATTGTTCTGTTGAAAAAACCTGTATTAAGATGTCTATGTGAAAGATGATTTATAAATTATTCATATGAGTTTTACATATACGACATGTTTTTTTCAATAATTGACGGATGAACTTTTTATTGTCCTTTTCTTCTTATGATATCGTGGGTTGCTTACAAAACATTCAACATGCCCCTGCTATGGGGAGAACTATACATTGGAGACCGGCGGGGTCTTGAGCGGATTGTCCTTTTCTTCTCATGATATCATGGGTTGCTCACAAAACACTCAACAGGTCCTACCATGAGGGAACTATGCATTGAAAGAGGGGGGGGGGGGGGGGGGGGGGGGGGGGGTCTTATGTACCCGCTTAACTAATCGTTTTTGTTTTTGTTTCAAGTATGTAAGGTGCACCTGCTAAACTTTAAGGATGCTTTAAGATATTTTGAGTTTTGAGGGGTTGAAGTTACATTCATGAAATCAAACAAAAAAATTGTTGAAATCAATAAATAAAAATTTCGAAAGACACTCTTAAATGAAATCAACTAAAAAACCAAAAAAAAAAAAATCAATTAGACACATTTTTTTTTAAAATCTCTCAAAATCAACCAAAAATATTAAAAAATTTATTTTGAAATCAACAAAAAAAATCCCTAAAGGCGGAATTCGGCTAAAAACACATCAAGCGGCTTTGCAGACATTTAAAGGTGCATTTGCTTGGCAAAAATCCCGCGTCCGTCACTGGTCTTGTTTGCTTCACTATTGAGCATGATTAGGATCAATAACCTATGGTAAGTGAAGGAGAACTGGAGAAGACTTATACGTGGCTTAGAATGCTACGTATGAGGTAAATAAGGATAAGCACTATTGCTGATAAGCATTTTGGTAAAAGGTGGCTTTAGTTTTTTACTTTTATTTGACTTCTACACATGATAACATATATTATATATGCCCACTGTATAGAGTATTCAAATGTTCGCATAAAGGGGTCGATGTGATGCAAATTCTTTATTGAAAATGTTATAATTTATAGTTTTTACTTATGGAGTTTCAATAATTTGATAATAGATCTCTAACTTCACTAAATCTCGAGCATTTGAGAAAGCCTATAATATTATACTACAATTTGGTTTGGAGAGAGAATTTTGAAAATGTACCTGAATTTTCTACGAAATAAAATTGAAGATTGACATCGAAAATTTAACTTTTATCCTAGGTAAGTTCAATAAACTTTAATTTTGGTCTGTGTGGTTTGCTTAAATATTATTTGAAAGTGGAACTTAAGCTTTAATAAATCTATAAATGATCTTATGTTTTTCATTTTACGTTGAAAATGGTCCCCAGTAAGACAATAACTAACTCCGTTAACTTCTCAATTAGCGAAGGGTTTCATCTTTTTATCTATTTTTTTAAATATCTTTTACAAAAAATATAATATATAATTAATATTATTATATATGTATAATAATATAAATTATTTAATCTATATAAAATTATTATACTATGTATGTGTAATAAAAACAAAAATTATATACTATGTATATAATAATAATATAAATTATTTATTATATAATACATATATATAGAGAGGAAAGTTCAAATGTGAACCACTTTTTGGTTGTGAACGTGAGGACAGCCGAGAGCGCGACACGTGGTGGCTTTTAGTGTGGTCCCCCCTTAATTCAATGTCCTCCCATGAATCGCGTCTAGTCATCCGCCATGGACCTGACGAATTGCATTTTAAAAGATAATTGATCATAATGCATCTCATTTTAATTTACATTGATGTGCATCAATGGATCAACGGTTGGTAACCACTTCTTACATTACCTAAAATTTTTGCTTGAACTTAATCCACGCATCCCATAGAATCCATATATAAGAGATATATTTCAAAACTAACTTAACAGTTGAGTCTAGCGAAGGGATTTAAAGTCCCCCTCCTCAAGGGGAGATTGAACAGTTGTGTATTTAAACAAAATCATTCTATTCATTCATGAGCTGATTTACATGTTCGGGAGCAAAGTTAGAGCATCTCCAACAACTTTATCAAAATAAAGCAAACATGAGATATGAGGATTTTAGTCTAGTATTTTGATTTAGCGGCTTTCTCAAAACAACTATCTTTAAAACGGAAAAAATAGGAGAGAGAAATTTTTTTCTCTATGTGAAAGTAACCCAAAAAGTTATTACCAAATAAGAAAACCAATAAAAAAACTTTGAAAACAAAAATTTAGAGAAAAAAGCCTTCATAATACATGAATGAAAGTATTTTGATATTACAACTATGATTAAAATCTCTAAAATATCTAATTTATTGAAGATGCATATAATTATTTTTTCTTCTAATATTATATCACGTGATTCTTCACTTCAATATTTTTTTTTTTTAAACAAAACCTATTGAAAATTCCCTTGTTACAATTATGGTAAAATATAAAAGTTACGCAACCTCCTAGATATCCCCCGGCACATGTTAAATTAAATCATTTTCATCCAATTAGATACAACTTTGGTTTTTTTAACAGCAAAAGAATCCTTAGGTAAATTTAATTGTTGGAAATGTAACAGCATCCACACGAACCTTTAAAAACCTCACTTGTCATATTTTTTTTAATGTCATATCATTACTACCTCAATAAAATAAGAACCTCCTTAAAACTCTACAATAAAGATTTTTACAAAAACCTCACCTCCCTTTTTTTATTTATAATATAATTGTTATTTATGTAAATTACAAGAACCTGGGTTCTTGTTCAAGCACATGAGTTTTAATAAGAACCTGTGACTGGGCAAGAACCTCCGTCCCACAATGAAGGTTCTTATAAAAACCCCAGAAAAAACCTCAACAAGAACCTCCATGCTCTAATTAACAAAAATCACAAATGACAACCAAAAACATTAATTAATTAAATGATTATTGATAATTAAAGTGAGATATTACAATTATCGTAAAATGAAAAGATCAAGTAACCGTCTACATATATATCACAGGCCCATGTTTTAGCTCTGCACTTCTGCAGATATAAGAGATTCCCCATTTACTCTTCCACTCACTCACCCACCTTTATTACACACACACACTCACACACACACACACACACCTTCTCTCTCCATCTCTATCCTCAAGATCTCCAATGGCGGATCAATCTTCAATTTCAATTTCCTCCTAATTCTATGCTCTACAGTCAACATCATAAGAAATCAAGGTAGATACGCTCATCAATCTAGAGAAATATCCACTCGTTTCTGCTTTTTACGAGCCAATTCATCAAATGTGAATCAAAGCTTAACTTCCTCCTGTTGCATTGATGGCCGCAAATTGCTCATTCTGTCTGCTATTTTGACCTCCGATCCATTTATACCTAAAGTAAGTGCTAATTAATCTCTCTTTGTAATTAAACATTTATATCTGATCCGATTATCAATCTGGTAACTATTAATCGTTGATGATCTTCCATGTGAATGTTGTGATTAGAAATGCCGTTGAATAATCTGTCATGAAGTAGGAATTCGTCTCTAAAACTGTTGTATTGTTTTTGATTTAGAACTGTTAATTTAGTTGAAAATTGAAAGAGTATTCGCTCCTTTTTTGAGGTTTGTTGCAATTCCACTCAAAGTGGATGATTCAATGATGTTTCGCTTTTGAAACCGTCGTTGTTGTGCCACTATTAGCGATTTTGGACCACCGAATTGTTTATGCATGGTCGTTTTAATACATCATAGTGGTTTGTTATTGGATTTATTAAAATAATTTGAAAATGAAAAATGGAAAATGAAAATACATTATTCAAAAAAGATACTTCATTATTTTATTATGTAGAGCTTATCTCTAAATACACTTTTCTAAATTAGGCAAATTCTTTTACACAAACTTTTTTTTGAAATAAAGAAAGTTCTAGAGAGAGAGAGTTAAAATTTCTCAAATTATTACTTCCATCAATTTAAACTAAATGTTTAGGATAAATATATAATAATGTCTGTATTATCAAAATGTATTGAATATTTTAATAATACTGTAGGTAATAATAAGATTTTGAAAATAAAAGTATTTATGAAAAAGTTATTTTACTAAATTTGTTGCTATTAATAAGATTTTGAAAATAAAAGTATTCATGAAAAAGTTATTTTACTAAATTTGTTAAAGTAGCTTTTCTTAATAGGTTTTGATCTTGGGAAAAATTATTTGGAGGATGTGATGGAGTCATGAAGATGCTTTAATGACCTTAAACATGATAGCAAACTAGAAATAGCCAATAGGGACTTGTGTTAAAGAGCCGAAATATATAAGTCATTCTAGCCTAACTTTAGGTATAAAATTGTGTTGTTTTTCTTACCATCTTTATGTCACGGGCTACCGGTTCCATTTTTTTCATTGTTGCATACTATTTGTCAATATATCTAGTTATATGAAACTTACACTTTTTTTTTTTTGCAAAGCAAGAGTTTTCATAAAACTAGTTGTTACATCTTTAGAATAATAAAATTTGTTTGATTTTGTAACTAAAAAAAGAATGTAACTAGTTAACAATCTCAAAGATCCAAGAGAATATAAGATTTTATGACAACGATCAAACAAAATAATTAACTTTCACGTAATCAATTTATAATAAATTTAATCAACTCATACAATTATGAGCATTTATCATATTTTAATATTGGTATTTATTATTTATTATTGGCACGGCCTTTCTCAACCATTGGAAGGTGTAGTTTCGTTGTACAAGATCTGGTTTAGGTTTGGGAGAAAATCTCTTTGCCTAATTTTACACTATCCATTATTCGGTTGCTTTCTCTAATTGGTGGGAATTTTAATATCACCAACCCACGTGTACACCTACTTTGTGTGTTTTGTTTTACGTATGTGTGTGAGAGAGAGAGGAGATAAATTTTACCCTTGAAATGTGCATTGATGTGTGGGCCTCAATTTGTAGCGGCGATAATGCAATTACTGTTGAGTCATGTGATTGTGGTTTGCTTCTTTCTTCGTGCCGTCTTCCAACATTCTCTGGTTTTCTTCTGTTTTTCTTTCTTGCTTACTTCGCGTGAAATGAAGTTTTAAAATCTTGAATCCCAACCACCATTTTTGTTGAATCTTGGATTCTTGATGCTGATTGTGGTAATGAGAATATAGGGGGTGTATCACTGAGTGAGGTAAGGGCTTTATCTTCACCTGTAATGCTGGTTCTTTTTCAAGATCTTTAATGTTCGAATCCTATTAAGGTCGTTGGATCAGACCCTTTTATGATGGAGTTTGAACCCAGACTTGGATGAGAACCACCATTATCACCTACAAAGAAAGAAAGTATTTTCTTCGGAAGAGTTGCAGTTTTTTTTCTTCTTTGGGTTTTTCATTATTTTCGGAGAAAACAATACTTTATTGTCTTTTCTCCATCATGGTTTCTTGAATCTGTTTTAGTTTTTCACTTTTTAGTTTATGGGTGTTTGAAATTGTGGTTTCTCAAGGTTTTTCCATCTTTCTTGAGACCAAGATAGGGTATATTTGTCAAAAAACGAGTGGGTGACTCTTTCTTGCTCCATTGAAGTGAAAATCTTGGTTTTGTAGCCCTCTTTCTTATTTGAGAATTTCTAATTATCTAAAAGAAAATTGATAATTTACATGTGTATTGTTGCAGTTGGGATCTGCATTTAGCTCTGTTCATCTTCAGCAATACTAAGGGAATCTTGATTTTTTGAGAAGTATGGATATTGCCTACGAAAAATGTTGCGGAAATTCTAAGGTATGCTCGCTAATTTTGGAGTGATTAATCTTTCGAAGGACATTTGAGCTGCTATCGAAACGACTCTTTTCGTAAATAAAACGCAAAAAGAATGCTACATTTTGCAAACATCAACAATTTTGGAAAAAAAATTGAAAGGGTTCTTTTTTGCATCATCATTTATCTGCTTAGTTAAAAATAGCCCATTTTTGCAAACTATTGTTATTGTTGGTATTTTAAGAAACTGATCGGTTAGTTGCAACATAAGATGAATAACACGTTGTTCTTTTGCAATTAAAAACATATTTTTTTCGTCAAATGTAAAAAACAAGATTTGCAAAAGAATAATGTACTGTTTATCTCATTATCATGTCAACAAAATTATGAATTTTGGTTTCATAATGACGATTTTTGGTTATCTATTTATAACCATTTCTTGAAAGTTCCAAGAAAATGCTTATATTCTTGTTAAATTGCATTTTAGAAGGATTCTTGGAGGACAACTTTGGTGTTAGCTTATCAGAGTCTTGGTGTAGTCTATGGAGACCTCAGCATATCGCCACTTTATGTTTACAAAAGCACATTTGCAGACGACATTCATCACTCCGAAACAAATGAAGAGATTTTTGGTGTGCTTTCATTTGTTTTCTGGACGTTAACGCTGGTACCTTTGTTCAAGTATGTGTTCATAGTTCTTCGAGCCGACGATAATGGTGAAGGTAAACAAATTAATTTTATTACATTGATTAGCAGGATCATGAACTATTAAGCCAAATTGGGTTGAATTTTGAGAATAGCAAAAGCCAATAGGCCTATTTCATTTGGTTGCATAAGTTCATAGGCTCAAATAATGTTATTTTTTGAACCATTTGTTGGGTTTGAAAAGCATGAAATATTGCAATCAAATTTACTAGTTATAACAAGCTTCTATAAAGTTTGAAAAACGGCCTTTGAAAAACAAAGGTGCTGCCAAATGACAATAGAGTTGGCAGAAATAGCAAAAGGAAAGACTGATGACACATTTTATGTTAGTGGACTTATTTTTGTCCTTTTTTTCTTGCAACTATATTGGTGTTTTTGTATCTAATGTATTCATCGATCTATAGGTGGAACTTTTGCCCTTTATTCCTCAATTTGCCGGCATGCCAAAGTGAGCCTCCTTCCAAACCGACAAGTTTCAGATGAATCGCTTTCGACTTATAAACTCAAGCAACCCCCAGAGAAGGAAAACGGCTCAAAACTGAAAACGGTGCTTGAAAAGCATAAATCTTTGCATACAGCTTTACTGATCCTGGTTCTTCTTGGCACTTGTATGGTTATTGGAGATGGACTCCTTACTCCAGCCATATCTGGTAAAAGTAGAATTTTCTTTGAACTTACGCTGTAATTTCTAGTTTATTTTTAGCATCATTAACAAGGTTTGTTCTTCACATTTGCAGTTTTTTCTGCCGTTTCTGGGCTTGAGTTATCGATGTCCAAAGAACACCATGAATGTGAGTTTCCTTGATGTGATTGTTATGGTGAAGATCAATATGTTTTTATATTACAACTGGGCGGTTGACCTTTTCAACCATCATAATTGTTTTTTCGTAGAAAACCAATCCTCATTCTCGCGATAGTGAGTGATCTTCAACAAATTTGAAGATATAAATAAAAACAAACAATGTGCTTGAAACTTTTTGTCTAAGCTTGTTTGTGTTTGCCAAAATGTAATGTTTTTTCGGCAATGCACAAGAACATTTTTGTTTGTGAGAAATGCCAAGTACGATTCAAAACGTCAATCCTCTATTCCAATTTCTTTTATGTTGGCTTGATGCTATATTGAAAAATATAGAGGGAATATGCTTGTGTTATAAAGACGATACTCAAAAAGGATTTAGTTGAGGATAAATATTGAATCAGAGTTAATGCAGAGGATAGAAGCTAGTTCTTATGTCTCAGGAAACTGTCAACACTTTCTTTGTGAAAATTTGCATGAGAATTGTAGGAAAAGAATTCCAAGTTAAAACTTGTTTGCCCATTGTAAATCATTTGTGGTCCACAAGATTTCTTTATTGCATTTTCTATATTAGACAAATAGTCACACAATAACTCATTTCAAACTCAACTTTGGAAGATTTAACGTTTCTAAAGCAAAAGTGTACTCTTCGCTATCGTAAAGGGACTACTAGCTTAAAATTCGATGTTCAAACTCTATATAAATGAATTTTAAGATTACTGAGTACATATTATGTGAATTTGTTTATCTACAGATGCTGTGATTCCGATTACCTGCTTCATATTAGTGTGCCTATTTGCACTACAACATTACGGAACTCATCGGGTTGGTTTCTTCTTTGCTCCAATTGTGCTGTTATGGCTGGTATGCATGAGTGGCCTTGGGTTATACAATATACTCCGGTGGAACCCACATGTCTATGAAGCTCTTTCACCATATTACATGTATAAGTTTTTGAGGAAGACCAAAAAACAAGGGTGGATGTCTTTGGGTGGCATTTTATTGTGCATTACAGGTAAAACCTCCATTTATAAGATAACATATGTCAAATTTGAACTGGAAAGTTAGAATCAAAATACAAAGTTAGGATAACGGATCAACTGTACTTGCAGGCTCGGAAGCAATGTTTGCTGATCTTGGTCACTTCTCATATACTGCAATTCAGGTCTGTTTTCCCGCTTAATGTTCACCAACATTTTCTCGTTTGGTGTTGCTGATATTGTTTGCGACTGAGAATTAAACTTCTTTTGCAGATCGCTTTCACGTTCCTAGTTTATCCTGCATTAATACTAGGCTACATGGGACAAGCAGCTTATTTGTCAAAACATCACCAAATGGCTGATAACATCAGTTATTACGTCTCAGTACCAGGTATTCCTTTAGAATTCGTAAATGCTGCTTTTGAGACATGAATTTTGTACGGTCCCACAAACCTTATGTTGATAAAACGATGTTGAAACATATGCAGGCAGTGTGAGATGGCCTGTGCTTGCTATAGCCATTCTTGCTTCTGTCGTTGGAAGTCAAGCAATCATCAGCGGAACATTCTCGATCATTAACCAGAGCCAATCGCTTGGTTGCTTTCCAAGGGTTAAGGTTGTTCATACATCGGACAAGAAACATGGTCAGATTTATATCCCGGAGGTTAACTGGATACTAATGGTCCTATGTATTGCCGTCACCATTGGATTCAGGGACACAAAACACTTAGGAAATGCATCAGGTTTGTGCTTAAACTTTGTTCTTCATCAGATTACGCAATTCACACATGTTCTCTTTGTAGTTCTTGAATTCGTATTGCCATTGCTACAATCGATGTATATGGCTCTTCAATATTGGAAAAAATAAAATAATCTTTATGTTTAATCTGTTTGCAGGATTGGCCGTTATGGCTGTGATGCTCGTCACAACTTGCCTCACGTCGTTGGTAATTGTTCTTTGTTGGCATAAACCTCCGATCGTAGCTCTTTGCTTCCTACTTTTCTTCGGTTCTATAGAACTACTCTACTTCTCAGCTTCCCTAGTTAAGTTTCGTGAAGGTGCATGGCTCCCGATCCTCTTAGCACTCTTCCTCTTGACCGTAATGTTTGTTTGGCACTATGCCACCATCAAAAAGTATGAATATGACCTTCAGAATAAGGTGTCTTTAGAATGGTTACTAGCCTTGGGTCCAAGTTTGGGCATTTCTAGGGTCCCCGGAATTGGCCTTGTGTTCACCGACCTCACCTCTGGAATCCCGGCTAACTTCTCTCGATTTGTGACCAATCTGCCTGCATTTCACCGTATCTTGGTGTTTGTGTGTGTGAAATCTGTACCGGTTCCTTTCATCCCTCCGGCTGAGCGGTACCTTGTGGGCCGTGTAGGTCCTGCTACTCTTAGGTCATATAGGTGCATTGTGCGTTACGGGTATCGTGATGTTCACCAGGATGTGGATTCGTTTGAGTCTGATCTTGTTAACCGGCTCGCTGATTTCATCCGCTATGATTGGCACCGTCCTGAATCTACAAGTGATACAGGTAACTTTTGTATATAACCAATCTATCTTAATACATTATATGAAGCAAAATGGGGTTCTGATAATGAATTTTTGGTTATGGATATGACAATGTCTTGCCTATGCTAGTTACGGATGTGGATACCAAGTCCATGTTTGGCAATTAGAAGCTAGCTTATTTTTTGAGCTTATTGGAGAAACACGTATGGTTATTCATGAATTAGCTGATAAACTAGCTTTTTGGTGGTGGTTTCAATACGCTTAAGGAGATATCTTTTTCCCAATTTTTCCCCTTGTACTTTAACATTTAATTTACATTATCATCTAGCTTTTCAAATATGGCTATTTTATCCGCTATCAACTAGCCTTTGAGCTACCGGCTAAGCTTAGAACTTGTTTGTCAAACATAGACTATGGGGCTGTTTGTTTCTTAAAGAACACTTTTTAAAACCCCTTAAGTCGAAAATTAAGAGGTTTGCAGATTTAAGACTGTTTTATTTTTAAGAATAGGTCTGAAACCTCTTATTGTCGTCTGAAATTTTAAGAGGTTTGCTGACTTAAGACTGTTCGTTTTATTTGTAAGAAGAGGTGCACCGTCCACCTCTTATTTTTTGATGGGAACTCATATTCTGACTTCTTAAAAAAACAAATGACAATATGAACCGTTAAGGGGTAATTCTTGTTTAGCAAAAAAAGAGCCCGCCTTTTAATGGTTTTGAAACCCTCTGAGTGATTTTGTATCTTGGGTCCCACTTAACCATTCAGCGCCCTAAACAATTACCAAACAACCATATCTTTTTGCACTATATTATAAGAGCTGCTTAATCATTCTGATCACTTAACCATCCTGCACCAAATCATTTAGCAACTGCCAAACAGCTCCTAATTGAGACAAAGATGCATACTCATGGATACCCTTTTATAGCCCTATATTCTTCTTGCTCTTACATGGATTTGGTGCAGGTAATGAGGATGATGGGATTCGGTCAGGTCGGTCATCGGGGGAGGATCGACTTGCCGTAATAGGGAACATGGACTTTTCTGGAACGTGGGCTTTTGAAGCAGATGAAAGTATGCAACAAATTAGCGTATCTGTCGGGTCCCACACAGACGAAGACATAATCGAGATGGTCCCACAGATCAGAAAAAGACGAGTAACATTTGCCGTCGATGATCATGACGAGCTCGACGCCCCAAAGCACGTGCAAATGAGAGAAGAACTTGAAGAGCTGTTGGGGGCTCAACAAAGTGGAACCGCATTCATACTTGGTCACTCGCACGTGAAAGCGAAACAAGGATCGTCGGTCATGAAGAGGTTAGCGATCAATTTTGCGTACAATTTTCTGCGGCGGAATTGCCGGGGACCGGATGTGGCATTGAAGGTGCCTCCGGCATCATTGTTGGAAGTTGGCATGGTTTATGTTGTATAGAACCCGTATACTGATGCATTTTGTAACTAGTTTGTGTGCTCATATCAAATAGAAATCATCTTGCTCTAATACGGGTGTACATTTTTTCCCCGGCAATGATGTGTTTTCGAGTTACGCGTATTTAGATTAATTTTGTGCGGCCGTGAGGGTGCGTTTGGTGCACTGGACAGGGTGGGACAGGACAGGACAGTCTTGTCCCATGTTTGGCGCTCCCTAAAGTTGGACTAAGTGGAACTCACTTGAACAAGTCATGGGACAAGTGTGTCCCATGTATACCCCATGGAACTAACCTGCACAAGGATTTTCTTCCCAAAATACCCCCCATCTGCTCTCTCTCTCTCTCTCTCTATCAACCTCACCCTCTCGATCTGCGACCTCACCCTCTGGACCTCGCCTCTCGTCTCTCTATCAACCTCACCCTCTCGATCTGCGACCTCACCCTCTGGACCTCGCCTCTCGTCGGTGACCACCTCCCTCACCCATGGACCTCGCCGCCGCCGTCGACCTCTCCCCTGGACCTCGCCGCCGCCGTCGACCTCTTCCCTGGACCTCACCGCCGCCGTCGACCTCACCCCTGGACCTCGCCGCCGCCGTCGACCTCTCCCCGGACCTTGCCGCCGCGGTCGACCTCTCCCCTGGACCTTGCCGCCGCTGTCGTCTTCTCTCGCCGCTGTTGTCGAAAATCAATTTTGGTTTGTGAATCTAATAATCAATTTTGTGATTGTGAATCTGATAATCGATTTTTGTTGGTGATATTCCATTTTGGTATTGATTTTTGTTTGTGTTTATCAATTTTAGGATTTTGTGATCGATTTGGTTAATGGTTTTGCTTGGTTTTTTTTCGCGAATTTGGTTCCTGGGGTTGATGATTTTGGTTCATGTGGTTCATATTTTGTTTTTTGAGGTTTATGATTTTGCTGGTGATCGATTTTGTGAGCAAGGGTAAATTGGTCATTTTAACCGGTTATGTTCTGTCCTGTCCAGTCTAATAATGTCTTACCAAATGCTGGACATCTGTCTTGTCCTGTCCTGTCCAGTCCAGTCCTGTCCCATCTGCGTACCAAACGCACCCTGAAGGCAACAATCAAGAAAATCTGCTGTGCTCTTAGGAGACTTGAACCGGGAACTGGTCATCACACCGATTTAACTAAAAATCCGGTTTTTAAAACATTGTTTTGTTTTGGTTTTATTTAAAAAAGCCTAGTTAGTTTTTAATGGAATTAGGGAAGTGGATTATGTTTTTGTTACAATTAAAAAAAGGATTATTACTCTTGAATTAAGAAGTGAAAAAGCGAGTAGGATACTCTCCTTTGATGTTGCTACATGTTCCATTAATATGCAGATTAACTTATGTTTTTATAAAAATATGAAAAACAAATATTAGCGCGTTTGGTTCAATATTTTAAGGAATAAGAATGAAAATAAGAATGAAAATGAGAATGGGAATAGGAGTAAGTATTGTATTGATGTCTTTCGTTAAACCAATTTAATCAATGAAAGTTGTTTTATATTGATCTAAATATGTTTTGCCAACTTAAAAATACAAAAGATGTTCGGTTTAATATCAAGAGATGAAGCGACATATGGAAAAAGTGTACCAAGTATAAATGAATTTTCATTCACTCAATTTGATCAAAAATGAAAATGAATGTATCTGGAAGTAATAAGCTCACTATATAATATCAAACAAAAGAACATTTCTCATTATCATTTCTTATCCCTCAATACCTTCAATCAAACACCCCCTAATATTAATGTGTATAAGGAAAAAAATTAACAAATATAGATAGGGGTGATTATCGGTTGACATCCAATGGATGTGAGAGAAACCAAACCCATCCAACCATCCATTGCACAACATCCAATAGGATGATTGGATCGGTTCTGTTCCATCAATAGGGTGTTTTATTGTATATCCATTGGATTGGATCGGATCACATTGAACTAAATGTATCTAACATCCCATTGATGATTAATTGTTTTATGGGTTGGGTTCTAAATTTCTAATAAGAAGTGGTTATCAACTGTTGGATGAAAAATGGACGACATTACGATGAGATGCAGTGAAATGTATTAGATCGATTCCCCTTTAAGCCGCAACTAATGGAAGAATATTTGATTAAAAATGATCAATGATATAAAATCAATTCTCATATTTTTTTTTTACCAAAAATGACACTTCTTACATGACTCCATGACTTTGTTTTATTATATATATAATATTGTATATTTGTGTATCAATTAATTAGTTATGATTAGATGGATAATCCAATGGATATTTGGATGATGATCGAATGACAATTGAATGGGTAGTTGGATGGTAATTGGATAAGTAGTTAGATGGTAATTGCATTAATAATTCGATGGGATCAATCAGTTTTGATTGATTATGGATTGTCATCAAATAGCCGATCAATCCAAATTAGATATTGAAATTTCTATCTAATTCAATCCAATTACAAGGATTATCGATCGGTTCTAATTGAGTCGGGAGGTTTAATTGGATTGATTGAATTTCTAGACACTCCTAGATATAAATGTCTTAGAGCATCTCCAACAACATTGTTAAAATAGAAAAAGTTGGATTTTTTTCTTCTAAACTGCTCCAACAGCATTGCTAAACCAATTGCTAAAATAGAAAAAATTTAAGTTTTCTCTAAATTTAGAGATTTCTTTAAAATCTCTAAATGAAGAGAGAGAAATGTTATTTTAATCTATTCCACCAATGGTAATAATAAATATAGTGTATGTTTTAATAATTTAATGATAGATTCTCTGAAATAGAAAAACTGTTGGAGATGGAAAAATATGATTTTAAAGATTTTGACATTTTTTTCTCTATTTAAGAGAAATTATAGCAATGCTATTGGAGATGCTCTTATAATATACGGGTTTGACCAAATAAAAGCTACAACTCTTGCTACACAAAGTACAAATCTTACTACTTGTAACCATTTGAAAATCCTTCAATGACTATTACAATTTACAAAGGACAACCAAAAATTGCTCCTCTCAAATTTCAACAATAGTCAGCCAAAGGGCCACGTAACATCCCACAAACCATACACTCTAACTGACACGTGGCAACCTTCCAATGGTCCAACTCAGCAAGATAAAACATAACCACCCATATTTCCACTACCTGTTAGTGTTACTCCCCCTAGCAGATTACACTCCCTCCACCCAAAATCATACACAAACAAATCCAATCCTACATCACAAAACATCTTAGTAACACTTGTTCAAATAAGTTAAACTTTTTATTTATTACAAGTATATAAAGTGTAGTTAGTTGTGAATTTGTTTATATTGAGAAAGAGAAAAGAGCTCATGAGCATGGGGATGGGAATGAAGGCTCTTCTTCCCATATCACCTGCCTTTGCTGCTTCTAACTTCACCCTCTCAAAACAAAATCTTACACCAACCAGTTCCTCCTCCTATAACAACAGATTCACCATTGTTGCAGCCAAAACAGAGAAAGGTAACAAAGACGAAGAACCTCAAAAGCGGAAGCAGAATCTGTTCGAAAGCGTCACCGAAGCTCTGGATTTCGCTCAAGTCAGATCACCGGAAGATGCGCAGCTAATCGAGGATGCTAGATCCGCAACCAGATCAGGAGAGAAAATGAGCAGAGAACAGGTAATTTGATGAATTATACCGATTCGATTATGGAAAACCTATTGATTTGTTTATAAGCTATGTTTAGCAAACTAGCTGATAAGATAGCTGATGACCGATAAAGTAGCTTATGGATAGGATGCGTTTGGCAAAAAATAGTTGATAAGGTATATGATAACTGATAAGGCTGATGAATAGGATGCGTTTGGCAAAAACTAGCTGATAAGATAGCTTATAACCTAGTACATGTTTGGATGGACCAAGCTTATAAGCTATCTTTTTGAAAAGCTAAGACGAGTAGCATCTAGTGACTTATGAAGCTTTTTATTTTTTATTCCAAATATACCCTTGCTAGCTTATAGCTGACTTATAAGCTAGCTTATTTTTACCAAACAATTCCTTAGTCGACGAATTCATAGAAATGATTTGTGATTGCAGTATGGAGCTCTTCGGAGGAAGATTGGAGGAACGTATAAGGATTTCTTCAAATCGTACGTTGAAGGTAACATCTGAATCTGATTGATTAATTATGATCTGATTTTGATGGAATTGGATAAGAGAGATTAATGAATTTGTTTGTTGTTGGATGATTCAGTTGATGGTGAATATGTAGAAGAAGGTTGGGTTGATAAGACATGTAAAGTGTGCAAGAAGGACACAAGAGGTGAAGCAAGGCAAGTGGACAAGCTTGGAAGATATGTTCATGTAGCTTGCTTGGACAAGCCTAAACCTGGAAACTTCTTTACCAAACTTTTTTCTGGTTAAAATAGCTAGAAATCATTCATATATATGTTTTACTTTAAGATATCATTTAGATGATTGTTATATGAATATGATATAATAGTTGTTGGTAGATTATAAACATCTGTTTGTTTAGTGTTTGATTAGATTCATGAATGCTAATAGTCGTTTAGTATATCTATATTGGCTCATGTAATATTTAAGTAAAACTGTTAAACACTCTTAAATTTGAAGTATACAATGAATCTATAAAGGGCTAGGTTCAGGTGGGAAGTTAAGGTTAACATGAGAAACACAAAACTGGTTATCAATCATTGGACACACATTTGGATGAGATGTACGAGATCAATTACCTTCTAAAATGCAAGATGAAAGGGCATTAGATTAAAAGAGATCAAGGGTTCATATCCAACTTCTTACACACTATACGTACGTGTGTGTGTGTGTATGTATGCGTACAACTGCAAAAGCTTTCTCACCAAATACTTGCCACCACGAGTCATTTCGCAAGAACCATCGAGTTTGTTTGTTAAGAGGTTTGATAAGTGCAGTTATACGACGAATCCAAGTTGACGTGTTTGACCATTTGAGGATTGCTCGAGCCAAGATTTGCAATTCACTTGTACGTTCAATCGAGCACCAAGGCATTTAGCGTAAATTAGATTTTCGAGTAATTATAATTGATCCATAATGACTAAACTTTGTTTCATTAAATGGTATGATTTGAATTTTAGGGATCAATGAAAATGCATAGCATAGTCTTCGATATGGTTATTTGTGTTTCGTAGCCAACAACCTAATGGGTAAGACAATGTCTTTTTAGCAACCTTCTTAGACCTTTGGTAGCAGGTTTAAAGCCTCAAATTTTTTTTAATTGCAAAGAAAACGAATTTGTAAATTAATGACAAACCCAAAAAACTATGTGTGGTGTGATATTATGATTGATGATGATAAACAAGATGATAGAAAAAAATAACTATATTACTTCTAAGAAAAACTGCAAAAAATGTTATTTAAATAATTTGATATATAAGGGTTAGTTGATGTGTCAGGATCGATTTCTTAACAATAAACAAACACTCAGAAAACAAATTAAAGTATTGCGGAATAAAACTTTAATTGGAATAAAAACAATGAACTGAAAACTTGCTTTACTTCAATACTTTCAATTATAAACTTACTCACAAAACCTCAATCTACAAGAACAGATCTCTAGTAGACGAGCAATACTTCTCTATTGCTAGGAAAACTTCTTGAGGTTCTGATTTTTTCTCAAACGCAAAAAGATATCTAGTAATCTATTCTAAATCAACTATATATACAGATTACAAGATAAGTATAAAGGAAAACAAATCTGCTAAACAAATTCCAAGATATTCGGAATCTTTTCCTTATCGTCTCATTAGAAGCAGTATTAACAGAGAGAAGCATTAACTACAACTATTAAACTAGCTAGCGGTAGTAACAACTAGCAGTAATAATATGAAGCAGTTATAACCTCTACAACAGTAACAACCATTACTACTTCTAATTCTTCTTCCAGCAGCATTAATGAGCGATAGCAGTGATACTCTTCATTAAGTCTTCTCTTGTATCCATTACCACTGCAGTATTAATATCCCTTCTTCCACGCAGTAATAACTTTCTTCAGCAGACATAACCAGACTTAAAGCTTTTCTTCAACCCAATACTTCTGCTTTCCAAAATAACCCAACAAACTCCCCCTACTTAAGTGTTCATCCCGAACATTTAAGTTCTGCCATAGTTGAAGAAACTTCAAAACTAACTCTCTTCCCATAGCAGAATTTTCATGACCACAAAGCTTCACTCTTTCCATTCCATGTAGCCTTTGAGCATCATGTACTTGATCACCATCCACAAAATAGTATTCCTTGACCACACCATTGATAGTTAATGAATATATGCCACATTTTGGAAAGAGTCTCCATTCATTAACTGTCTCACATGGTTGGTTCATAAGGGATTGTACTCTTGAAGGCTCAAACAACCAACACAGACCTTCTAAAGCACTTTTGATCTTTAAAATGATTGGTTCATCACTGTCATCCTCCAAAAGATTTTCATACAGCTGCATACCAATCTCATACATCTCTCTGAGATTCTCCCTTGTGCATACCTTCAGTATATCAGCTAGAATTCCTCCCCAGCTTGCTTTCCCATCTTCCCAAATGACTTTATAGTACAGTGATCCACTCAACTCTCTGACAAACCACTCCTTCACCTTCTTCTCAGCTCCATCATCTTTACCAATCACCTCAGGATCAAAATCATCATCAAATTGCATAATTCTCTGATTGATTCTCTCCACAAACTCCTTGTCAAGATCAGACAGAACAGACTTCTTCTTTCCAATATCAAGTAGACTTGTGCACAGTCGGTGATCAAAGTCATACCGTTTGTCCAACAAAAAGTAGTACTGTCTTGTTTTAAAGCTGATTGAAACCACTCTGTTTTTCTTGAAGGTGCTCCAAGCTGTTGCTCCAACTCCTCCAAATGCCTCACAAGTCATCTGAGATTCTTTCTTCCTGTAATCATCTCTTGATTTTTCAAAGGCAAACATCACTTTCAGATCTTCTATCAAATGAATAATCTCTGTTCTTCCCTTAGGATCCTTCACACAGCCAATCTCATACAATTTCTTCAAATCAACTATGCTCAGTCTTGAAAACAAGTGATATGTTCTTCTGTGAGTATCCAACTTCCCTCCTTTGCTTTCAATTACCCAAGACATCGGATCATCCTTCCCTTGTGAATCCCAGTCTATAATCTCAGATCCTGCTGAGTCATGCATCAACTTAGTTTTCTTAGCAGACTTCTTCTGAGCAATTGATTTCTTCCTCTTTGCAGCTTTCTCCTTTAGTCTATCTTCCTCATTATCTTTCTCTTTCTCAGTCTCCTTCTCTTGTTCTTGCTCCTTTTTCTCTTCAACTTCCTTCTCATTCTCAGACTCACTCACCACAGCCACATCATGTTTTCTCTTGCTCCTTCTTTGTATCACAGGCATCTCTTCTTCTTCCTCTTCCACCACTTTTACTTCTTCTTTCTTTTGCTGCATAGCATCTCTTTCCAGATTGTACCTTTCCTCAACTTTCTCATCAGACCACCCAGCATACATACTTTCAGTTCCACCAACAGCATTCACAAGGAATTTAATTCTGCTTTTCCTTTCTTCAGCCTTTGACACTTGCTTTGTTCTTCTAGTAACCTTCTTTGGTGCAACCTTCCTTTTCGTTGGTTTTGACCTTGGTACAACAGATTTCTTTGCAGCTTGATCTTCTTACTGTTGCAGCTTCTTAGCCAATTCCAGTGATGCTTCCTATTCAGCAGCCTTTTTCCTTGCCTTTTCTAGCTCATCTTCAGTCATCATTGAGACAATCTTTCTCAGTGACATTTCTTCAGCAATCTCCTTGGGAATATGTTTTGGTATTTTCTTCTTAGGCTCTTCTATCATAATACCCTTTCCCTTGTCTTTTGAATCACTTGCTTTCTTTTCATCCTTCTTCACTTCAGCTTTCTCTTTAATCACTATTCCCTTGGTTGGAATCACCTTAGGAGTAGCTTTTGGTTATATAGTTTCAGCAGCAACCATTTCTTCAACATTCACAGTGGGTTCTTTTTCTTTAACTTCATCACCCTTCTTCTTTTCATCCTTTGAGATTGCTGCTTTCACAACCTCAGATTTCACTTTCAACTCCCCCTTAGCCTTTACCTTCTCCCCCTTTGTGAAGGCAGCTAGAGTAGCATACCTCCTCTGTAAGGCTGAAATTTGCATGTTTTGCACAGCAACCTTTGCACCCTGAGCTTGACACTTCTTGGATAAATCAGAAACCAGTTGATTCTGAGTTTTGACCATCTTCTCTAAAATCTCCATCCGGATTGCAGTCTCCTCATGCTTAGAAGCATGATCTTGGAATTGAGCATCATGGTTCTTCAAATCTTTGGCTATTGCAGCCAATGCAGCCATCAATTCATCATGTGAAAAACTACCCTCACCAGCTTTAGAAGTTGAACCCTTCTTTGCTAGATCTTTGGGAATTTTAGTAGCAGTTTTCAACCTAGTTGAAACACTATCTACTCCCATGGTTTCTTGGCACCTGGGTCCTCCAAATGATTTCTCATTCAGAGTTGCCGTGGAGGGGGTCTTATTGATGTTCACACTGTCCTGATGCACACTTTGTGCAACACCAGTAGTGTGAGCCACACCATCCACATGCCCTGACATCTCCGTAGAGGGCACCTCCTTAGCATTGGAGTTGGGGGACACTCCTTTGGTTTCCCTTTGGATAAACTCAAGTGGAGAGTGCTCCACAAGAGGGCTCTTAGGTTGAGGGTGAGTAGATTCAAAAGAGGAAGGAGCTCTTTTGATCTTTCTGATATATACTTGCAGTGCAGGGGAGGGGGTCTTATGAACAGGGGACTGAGGGACATTTGAGGTGGTAGGTGTGGGTAGGTCATCAGGGGGTGTGCTTGAATGGGTAGGCTGCAAGCCTGATGCCTCACCTGTGGGTGGAATCACTCCCATCATTGTAGGGAACAATGGGGTGAAAACTGAAGTGCCACTTCTCTTCATGTTAGAAAACATTTTGAAAGAAGGGTCATTCCTGTTATAGGTCTGACCAGTGGCAGGTACATCCGGCAATTCCAGGTTAATCACTTCTTGAACAAATCTTGGATACATGTAAAAAGATTTGGATGTAGATTTTGGATCCAGATTTGCCACAAGATTTTCAAAAATCATGTTTGAAAAATTGAATCTTCTGGATGTAGCCAAACAAACTAATGCCGATGCAATAGTGCTTCCAAACTCATCCCATCCAGAAGATTTCTTAGAAAAACAGTGTATAAGGATATGAACAAGAAACTTCCATTGATGGCCAAAGAATTTTTTCTTTATTTTCAACGATTTAAGGGAGCCTTCATATCCCATTTGGGCCAAAGCAGAAAATATATCTGAAGTAGAAATAGAGGTCTCACCTCCTTCATCATCAAGGTGTAAACACCTTCGAATGGTGGATTCTGAGACTGTCAAGGGCCTGTCGCTTACAGTGGTTTGAATAACCTTGGTGTTGTTGAGGGTTTCTACGCGAGCATTCCTCCAAAAATCCTTCTGATGAATGATGTAGATCTTTGGATTGACCAGTATAGCATGAGCAATTGTGGATGCTTGAAGAAAATCCACAATATCATTGAAACCCTCAGATTTCTTCCCTTTGGATAGAAAGCCAACCTTGTTGTGCTCGTCGTTGAATTGCAGATCATCCATGATAAGAAATCAAGGTTAGAATACTCGAATATGATGCAAGAAAGTATACAAACGATCGAAATAAGCAGAGGATTACAGAATCGCAAGAAATCGCCTTAGAATATCAAGGGTTTTCTGAGTTAGGGTTTTGAAAATAGCCGTTGTGAAAAAGGCGGTGATGCAAGGGCTATTTATACATTTCCAAGTTAGTTAAAAGCAGCAATAATGAAATAGCAGTAATAACAGTTGGAGAAGTAATAATAAGAAACCCGTGAACAGCAGATAACCCTATGTCCCTGAGAAGCAGCAATAATCTTGAAATGCTACCTCCTGCAGTAATAACATGTGAATGCTATTTCCTGCAGTGGTAATGTCCGTTTGACACTTCCAGCAGTAGTAACGTGCGATTTTCACTTTCAGCAGAAGTAACGTGCGATTGTCACTTCCAGCAGTAGTAACGTGCGATTTTCACTTTCAGCAGAAGTAACGTGCGATTGTCACTTCCAGCAGTAGTAACGTGCGATTGTCACTTCCAGCAGTAGTAACGTGCGATTGTCACTTCCAGCAGTAGTAACATGCGATTGTCACTTCCAGCAGTAGTAATGACTCTTTGTACACCTAGACCACTGAAATCACTAGAGAAACACATCACACATACCTTGAGGCATACAGGAAATTACAAAGAAAGTGACAACTACCAGATAAAGAAACATTATTCAGAATTGATCATGCCAACACTTGTAATCAAAAACTTGAATCTTCCCACATCAAATGCTTTTGTGAAGAGATCAGCATATTGATAATCATTGTGCACTTTCAACACTTGAATGAGTTTCTTTTCATTTGAGTCCCTAATGAAATGGTACTTGATTTCTATGTGCTTGGTTTTAGAGTGCTTGACAGGATTATTAACAATGCTTATGGCACTGTTATTATCAATGTATACAGGAGTGTTAAGAAAAGTCATACCATAGTCCAACATCTGATTTTGAATCCATAAGACCTGAGAGCAGCATTGTGCAGCTGCTACATATTCTGCTTCTGCTGTGGATGTTGAGACAGTGGTTTGCTTTTTGCACTGCCATGACACAAGTCTTGCACCTAAAAACTGACATCCACCTGAAGTGGATTTTCTGTCTAAGCTTGCACCTCCATAGTCACTATCTGTATAGGCCAAGAGCTCAAAAGGAGATTCATAAGGGTACCACAGACCCAATCTGGGTTGTCCCTTCAAGTATCTAAAAATTCTCTTGACTGCTTGAAGATGAGACTCCTTAGGCCTTACTTGAAATCTTGCACAGACACACACTGCAAACATAATGTCTGGTCTTGAAGCTGTTAGGTACATGAGTGATCCAATCATAGATCTGTATTGATGCACATCTACTTCCTCCCCCTCAACATCAGCTGTCAGTTGCTTATGAGTCTCCATTGGTGTTGAGGCTGATTTGGCATCCAGAAAGCCAAATTTTGTGAGCATATCCTTGACATATTTGGACTGGTTTATAAGAAGTCCATCATTCTTCTGCTTAACTTGCAGACCTAGAAAGAATGTCAATTCCCCCATTGAGCTCATTTTGAATCTCTTGTGCATTAGATCTTCAAACTCTTTGCACATCTCCTCCTTGGTGGCACCAAAAATGATATCATCCACATAGATCTGTACCAACAACAGATCTGATCCCTTCTTCTTGATGAATAGTGTCTTGTCTATCACTCCTCTTTCAAACTGATTTTCCAAGAGATAGGTAGACAGAGTGTCATACCATGCTCTTGGTGCCTGATGTAAACCATACAATGCCTTCCTAAGCTTGTAGACTTTGTCTGGAAACTTTGGATCTTCAAAACCAGGAGGCTGACACACATACACCTCCTCTTCAATCTTTCCATACAGGAATGCACTTTTTACATCCATTTGATACACCTTAAACTTTTTGTATGAGGCAAAAGCTAGGAACAGTCTTATGGCTTCAATTCTTGCCACAGGTGCAAAAACATCATCATAGTCAATTCCTTCCTCCTGAGTGTATCCCTGTGCAACTAGCCTTGCTTTGTTTTTTATCACAATGCCTCTCTCATCCTTCTTGTTTCTAAAGATCCATTTTGTGCCAATTGCCCTATGCCCCTTAGGCAGATCAGTTAGATCCCATACATGTTGTAGCACAAACTGAAGCAATTCCTCTTGCATAGCCTCTATCCAACTTGGATCTTTCATTGCATCAAATACCTTCTTTGGTTCAGACTGAGAAAGAAAACAAGAAATCATTGCTGAATGTGGATTTTGAAAACCCAAATCTTTACATTGTTTTCTTGTGATCATTGGAGATTGAATATCCCCAATCACCAAACTAGATGGGTGATTCTTTTGAGTCCTGGTGAGGTGTAGAGGTTCTTCATGAAGGTTTACTCCTAAATTAGAGTCATAAGCATCACCTTCTTCATTAACAACAGGAAAATCAATCACAGTGGTGTGAGGTTCAGGCTGATTTATGAGAGTCAAATATGAAGAATGGGGATTATCAAGACCTCCCTCTTGATCAAAGAGTTGAGGATCTATGATACTCATATCTGAAGATTGTGATCCATCTGCATCCTCATCTTGAAGTGTCACTGGATCATTTAAAGTGATGATCTTCTCAGATTGATTTTCTTCCTCAACCTGGCTTTCTGTAGTCTCCCTTGTACCTGCATTCTCAGCACTTTCCTTTTCTGACTCTGCTTCCTTGTCTGCACAACAGAATTCAATAGGATCCACAGTAGGCATTGGAAACATGACAAAAGGTGTTTCAGTCTCCTTTGACTTATCTGCATTTGACCCTGTTTCAACTGCAATGCTCATATTCAAAGAGTTAGTAAGTGAATCAATGTCAAATAGCCAATTTGGACCAGTTCCAGGTACATTTGGAGTGTGCTCATTGCATTTGACATTTTCACTTTCTTCAATAATTCTAGAAGAGCTATTAAATACTCTAAGTGCCTTACTTTGTGATGAGTATCCAACAAAAAAACCATCATCTGATTTGCTGTCAAATTTACCTAGTTGAGATTTGGTATTGAGAATAGTACAAGGACACCCAAAAGGTACTAAGAATCCTATAAAAGGTTTCTTTTTCTCAAAGAGTTCATATGGGGTTTTTCCTTTTGACTTAACTACAAGAACCCTGTTTTGAACATAGCATGCAGTATTTATTGCTTCTGCCCAGAAAGTAACAGGTAGTTTTGAATCAACTAACATGGTTCTTGCAGCTTCAATAAGTGTTCTATTTCTCCTTTCTGCAACACCATTTTGCTGAGGAGTTCTAGGAGCACTATTTTGTCTCTCAATTCCTTTTGATTCACAAAACAAATTTAAATCAGCATTTTTAAATTCTGTACCATTGTCTGATCTGATGACTTTTACTTTCAGATTTGTCTTGTTTTCTACTCTAAGTACAAAGGGTTTGATCAGTCCACTTGTCTCATCCTTTGTTCTCAGAAAGAATACCCAAGTAAATCTTGAGTAATCATCAACAATGACCAAGCAATATGATTTCTTGCCAATACTCATCACATTTGTAGGACCAAACAAATCCATATGTAAAAGCTGTAAAGGAGTAGAGATTGTGTTTACTTCTTTGGACTTGTGAGTGGATTTGTGTTGTTTGCCTTTTAGACAGGAAACACAGTGATCATCACATGAAAACTCTTTTGTAGGTAATCCTCTAACTAAATTACCTTTGACCAAATTGTTCATGTTTTTGAAATTTATGTGACACATCCTTCTGTGCCATAAGGATGATTCACTCAAAGAAGCTTTTGACAAAAGACAGTTTAAGGATGATTTAGAAGAAACATCCTCCAAGTCCAAACAGTAAACATTGTCCTTTCTGGGAGCTCTCAAAAGTATCATATTTTCATCAACTATTTTGAACTCAGGTGAAAGTATCATGCACTCTACATCATTGAACAATATACTATGTTTCTTGTCACAAACCTGTGATACACTTAACAGGTTGTACTTTAATTGCTCAACATAGTACACATCTTCAAAGGTCATCTTTCCTTTGGATATATTACCTTTCCCACTTACCTTTCCTCCCTTAGGATTGTCACCAAAGGCAACATGTCCACCATTGAACTGTTTAAAGTTTTCAAGTAGAGACATGATGCCTGTCATGTGCCTTGAGCAACCACTGTCTACATGCCACAGATTCTTTCCCTTTCCTTGGTTGCCCTGCACATGAAGTCAAACTTATCAGTGTCTTGAGGGAACCCAAGCCAATATGGTCTTGGGTTCACCTTTATCATTTACATACTTAAACTCAGCCAATCTGTTGAGTTTCAGCATATAATCCGTACTTGGAATTTCATGACTTGAGTATTTTGTGACAATGTAGGGCTTTTTCTTTTCAGGGGTAGAAGCAGTAATAACTGGAGTAGCATTGTTCTTATTACTGCTTGAAGCAGCATTAACTAGCGTACTACTGCAGCTTGCAGTAGTAATCTTCTTATTGCTTTCACTGTTATTACTGCTTTTATCAGAAGTAGCAGTAGTATTGTGTACCACTGCTTTTGGTACCCATTTGGCAGTCATCTTTACAGATTTAGTTTCAACCTTTTTCTTTAGAACCTTTTCATTTGATTGAAACTTTCTGTTCTGGTTTGAAACAACTTTCTTGTTGATAAATTCAACCTTCTTTGCCTGAAACTGTTGCTTTTTCCTTACAACCATAGATGACTTGTAGTTTTGAAAAGAATTTCTATGATTGATTGGATTAAAATAACAATCTTTAGCTAAGTGGTTGAGTTTACAACAGATAAAACATGGCTTTGGTCTGTTAATTTTGCTGAGATCAATACCATGGCTTTTAGCCCATTGGTTGTTCCAATTTCTTTGATTTCCTCTTTTATATTGAGACTGTTTAGATGAACTAGGATCACATTCAGAGGATCGTGCATCTATCTTACTCTTTCCCTTCTCCTTTACCACTTTATTGCTCTCAACAAACGGTCTACCACCATTCTCATTTGTTAGAATGTGGTTATCATCAGGGACAGATTCTTCTATTTCTTTCTTCCTATATTCCCCTTCTCCTCCTAAGTCCTCAACTTCTCCCTCTACAGGATCTACTTCAGTTAGTCCTGGTTTCAGTTCCTCAATGTCAAGTCTATCAGCAAAGTTAGACTTTGGAGGAATGTAATTATTGTTATAAGGTGGTGGTGTAGTATGATACCCTATTCCTCTTTTAAGGTCATCATTAATCTGAGCCTTCAGAATTTCATCCATAGCCTTTGAGGCTTTAGAAAATTTCTCAAGATCAGATTTGGACTGTTCTAACTCAACTCTGACCTTTTCTAATTCAGATCTACATTTGGACAACTTAAGCTCATATTCCTTCTTCTCCCATTTCCAATAGTTTTGATCATATTCAAATTGGAGTTCATTTGCTTGATAAGCTTTGATTTGATCCTCCAGACTTCCTATGACCTCATTGGACTCTCTCCTAAATTGCTCAAGCTTTTTGATACTGTCACACATACTTTGATTGTGATCCCTGTACTTCTGAACAGTATCAATACAAGATTTTGAACAAAGTTTAGAAATTACCTCACTTGGTATCTCTGATGATGATGATTCTTTGATTTCTGCCATAAGAGCTTGATTTTGAACAGCTTCATCTGCCTGATCACTCCAATCAAAACCAAACCCTTCTTGTGAAACCAAGGCTTGTGAAGAACTTCCATTTGAATTCTTGTTGAACTTATGCTGATGGTTATGCTGTGAAGCATTCCCCTTGCATTCTCTTGCAAAATGACCAAGATCATTGCACTTATAGCATCTTACTTTTGACTTATCAAATCCTGCTCCATCTTCCCTCTTCATGCCAAAATTGTTCCTTCCAGTCCTTTTGATGAATCTCTTTATCCTCATGGTAAGCATGGCCATTTGCCATTTTATGTCCATCTCTTCCAAATCATCTGGACTGATTTGTTCAAGATCTTCATTGATTAATGAAGTCTTGACATGGCTGGCAAGAAAAGCTTCAAGAGTTTGATCAACTCCAGAATTAGGTTTTGCAGCATTAAATGATTCACTAGCACCAGAATTGTGTAAGTTTGAGTCATTGAAATGAGATGACTCATTGGACAAAAGAGCAGTGTTATGAGAGTATCCAATAGGCTTTCTTTTGGCCTCCACTTCAGCTTCAAACACTCTGAGATCATTATAAAGATCATCTAACTCTTTATCCTCCAGATCTTCACTCTGTCTTAGAGACACAGTGTACATGGTCCATTCTTCTCCCAGTGACCTAAGGAATTTCCTGTTGATGTCATCATTGTCAATCTTCACTCCAACAGTTACCAATTCTCCTATGAGTTTATTATATCTATCAAAGGTCTGAGTCATAGTCTCATTCTTTGTAGACATAAAGTTCTCATATTGTTGTCTGAGAATTGCTTTTTGGTTTCTTTTGGTGCTTTTGGATCCTGCAAACCTTCTCTCCAGGGCTTGCCAAAGAACTTTGGCATTTTCACAATTCATGAATTGATGCTGATATTCATTTGGGATAGCAAAAAGTAAAGTACTTAGTGCCTTCATCTCTATCTGCCTTGCTTTTCTTTCTGCATCAGTCCTTGGTGGAGGTACAACTCCATCTTCTCCAGCTTTTCTTTCTGCAGGGCCATTCTCAATGACATCCCACATGGAATAGTCTATAAGCAACATGTGTTGCCTAATTCGAATTTTCCACATGTCAAACTCGTTTGGTTTGAGCATGGGAACTTTATTTGCAAAAACACCTTCTTGAGAGTCCATGTTTGAATTCAGATTCTGAGTTTATGGCTCTGATACCACTTGTCAGGATCGATTTCTTAACAATAAACAAACACTCAGAAAACAAATTAAAGTATTGCGGAATAAAACTTTAATTGGAATAAAAACAATGAACTGAAAACTTGCTTTACTTCAATACTTTCAATTATAAACTTACTCACAAAACCTCAATCTACAAGAACAGATCTCTAGTAGACGAGCAATACTTCTCTATTGCTAGGAAAACTTCTTGAGGTTCTGATTTTTTCTCAAACGCAAAAAGATATCTAGTAATCTATTCTAAATCAACTATATATACAGATTACAAGATAAGTATAAAGGAAAACAAATCTGCTAAACAAATTCCAAGATATTCGGAATCTTTTCCTTATCGTCTCATTAGAAGCAGTATTAACAGAGAGAAGCATTAACTACAACTATTAAACTAGCTAGCGGTAGTAACAACTAGCAGTAATAATATGATGCAGTTATAACCTCTACAACAGTAACAACCATTACTACTTCTAATTCTTCTTCCAACAGCATTAATGAGCGATAGCAGTGATACTCTTCATTAAGTCTTCTCTTGTATCCATTACCACTGCAGTATTAATATCCCTTCTTCCACGCAGTAATAACTTTCTTCAGCAGACATAACCAGACTTAAAGCTTTTCTTCAACCCAATACTTCTGCTTTCCAAAATAACCCAACATGATGTGTTTTATATTAAAACAATGCCAACTCAATTAATCAATTTAACAATTTCTAATGTTTATTAATTTGAAGTTCCAACTTCGTCCAACCTCATTCCCTAAGCATGACATAAAATTAGGACAACTTTCACAAGAAGATGTTGTGTATGGATTGAATTATTCTGGTTTAGGGCGTTGAACAATCTAATCCGAAACTATAAATCAATAGAACAAAATCCAACCCTAATTGGATTATGTTAAGTTAGTTTTGTCTGGGTTGATAATATGTATGAAAACTTAGAAAACGTAGTTTTATATGATCATTAAATTTTGGGGCTACAAAACTTATATAAAAAAACTATTTAATAGAGTAATTTCATGTTTGCAAATTGCAAGTATGATAGAGTTGGGTTGGACCGAGTTTTAGTTAATTTGGGTCGACCCTAATTTTATTTTGACCCAACCCAACACAACCACATGGAGCCCTAGACACAAAAGGATAGATAATATGTATGTACTCTCTCTCTCTCTCTCTAAAATTCGCGGGAATCCCTACACATTTTGGCGGGAAAGATGCCTGCCCTACTTAACTGTTGGCGCGGGAAGCCGATGAAGAAGAAATCTGCCGAGCTCCACAAGCCAAAGCCACGGAGAGAGCTAGCAGATTAATAAGTGTTGTTGTTCGTTGAGATAGAAAAGGAAGAAAGAAATCTGGAGATGGTGGGACGTCAATACGATTGCTTGGTGAACCCTCTTGGGGCCGTTCGATTCACTTTTGAGAAGGCCCTGGCCTCTGGTTCAGATCCGGCTTCCCTTGACCGCAAAGATTGGGGCGTCTCTGAGCTCTTCCGTGACTTCCTTTTTGAGAATGATGGCCTCAGTAAGGTATTTATTGTTATATATAATTCTATCTAGGGTTTCACTGGAATACTTACTTACTTATCATGTGTTTCCATCCAAGTTGATACAGGTATTTTCACATACCTAAATGCAAATTCTGCAGGTTAAGCTTCTAATTGGAATCTGTAAACTTCGGATTCTTTCAGTTTTCTAACTAATTTTGGTTGACTCTAGTCTAATATCTAGGGTTCACATTCACTAGGAAGATATTTCATCTACAACTCTAAGAGCATCTCCAACATATATGCTAAAATAGATAAAAGCTACATTTTAGCATATTTTGTTGCTCCAACAGCTATGCTATCCCATATGCTAAAATAGAGAAAAGTGGGAAAAAGTCACCAAAATCTCTAAATTTAGAGAAATCTCTAAATGCTTAGGGAAATGGTTATTTTAATTTTCCAACCAATAGGATTATTTGAAGTTAAATATTTAAGAGAGAAAAATAATTATTTTAATGCTTCAACCAATAGGAACAACTTTTGTTTTGCTATAATAGAATAGCTGTTGGAGTTGGATGCAAAATTTTTTAGACATTTTTAACATTTTTATTCTATTTTAGAAAAAATTTAGCATAGCTATTGGAGATGCTCTAAGAAGCCAGATGTGGTTCTTGGAGGTGATAACCACACTAAGAGGTTGTTTGACAGTTGCTGAATGATTTAGTGATGGATGATTAAGTGGTCAGAATGATTAAGAGGCTCTTATGATATGGTGCAAAATGAATTATTGTTGTTTGATACTTGTGAAGAATGAAATCAGGGCCCTTAATGGTTAAGGGAGGCACAAAACCATTCAGAGGGTTTTAGAACCATTAAGAGACAGTTTTCTTTTTAGTCAAACAAGATTAACCTCTTAATGATTCAGAGGCTGCCTCTTAATGAAACTATTAATAAAGTAGACTGAGGAATTATATTATGGTTTTTTTTTTGTAGTTTGAGAAAGGTTAGACAGTGTGGCAAGGTTCTATTGGTCTTTTGGCTATTTACTATATCCAAACAATTTTGCACAAAATGTAACATTGTAATATCATATATATGTAACAAGTTTGAACTTGAAGTCACTTGTTACACTGTTCTCTTTGATCATTAATTTTTATCATGAGGTTTTAGAATTGATGTCATTTTTAATGCTGAGAAAAATTAGCCAATTTGACATTAAAGATCAATGCACAAGTCTTCTCTAACTGAAGGGTCATCAAATTTCACAATAGAGTCTGTAAATGTTTTAAACCAAAGGAAAAGGTTATCTACTTTAGCTGTTAGCTCTCTAGTATATTTTCACCCTCTTTTTTATTTACTGCACTTCCAGCTCCAGGGTCCCCTTCAGCAAAAAGGGAACAGGGGATGGGTTATTTTAGTTGGTTAGAGTGTGTGCACATGTATAGAGAGCAATCACTTATTGTATTACTGAATAAGATTTATGGTTTCCAATTGTTGTTGACTGATCAAATATTTGATCACTATATATAGGTTCCAATACTAACTGCATCAACTGTTCAATTGGCTCAACCGAACACTTTGGTTCGTTTCCGGGGAATGATACAAGACATGCTGGGCAATGAATTCTATGTTGGTGCTTATAAGGTATGATGAACTTCATTCTATATGTTTTGGTGAACCTTCGGTTAACCTCTGAACAGGATTTATGATATATATTTTGTGTTATTTCTTGAAGAATGAAGAGACGTGGAATACCAACAAGTTTACAGATGTTTCTCAATTTCCTATGGGTACCTCAGCTGATATGCGGGTCTGGGAGCGTCGTCTACTCTACTGTGTTCCTGTGAGTCCTGTAACTTTGAGCCATTTCTAATCTGGTATTAGGCATATATATATATATATATATATATTATATACAGAGAGTGGGGGAAGTTCAAATGGAAACTCATTTTTCATTGCGAACGTGAGGACAGCCAAGCGTGCACCACGTGGCATATTGTATTATTCAAGAATATTCAGTCTGAATGCTCTTGTATTATTCAGACTGAATATTAGCCGAATAGGACACGTGGCTCTCTCGGGGATGTTCTCACGTTCGCAATCAAATTTGAGTTTCCATTTAAACTTGACCATATATGTATATTGTAAGAACCTGAAAGTTTGTATAATGGTAAGCAGTAAGCTTTGTTTTTAGATAGACTTTTTGTTAAAATTAAATCTCTATATGCATCGAATATTTGATATTTTTGTAGCTCGAATAGTAAATTGTTTTTCATAAGGATTTGAAAAACAGGTATTTTACAGTTTTACTTACTGATTTGTCTTCTTTGTAGGTCCTGGTCAGAATTCATGGGCAGATTCTACTTCTGAGGGTATAGTATATCCATGTACAAACATTGCTTCTGCAAACAGAGAGAAGCGACTCAGAGACAACGGTTCCGTTTCTGCTGATGTGGATATGCAAGTATGTTCAACTCTACAAGTTCATGAGTTGATGTTTGAATTTCTACTTATCTCTTTGCACTTCTGTGTGTTAAAGTAGTTTTTGATGAAAAAGTTCACTACTTTGCATGTTTGTCTAACATATTCTTTTTGACAATGACAGGACTCAAGTAATGACTTACCACTTTCTCCATGTGCAAAGAAGATGGTGAGCTAATAATCCTTTTTCATATACTTCTCTTTTTAGATTTTCAACAAAAATATTTCACATTGTGGTATATTTATTCCAAAAAAGTTGCTCAAACTAATTGACTGCATCTTTAACTTTTAATATCCATGTTTTATTTCTGTGCTATTTGATTGCAATGTAGTAAAAGAAACCTAATACTAACTTTAACTGAATTTCTATAATTTCTATTATGTACTTTCACCATTATTTTTAGTATACTTGTTGATAATTTGTTGAGAATTTATATTTTCCTTCACAGCGAGGTGAATTCTCCCCATCAGAAAACATTGCCGAGGAGACTGACTGTGGTACGAGTATGGTGCCTGATTTTGATGGAAATGATTTTGCATGTCTAGTGAAGGTAATTTTCGTTTAAAGCCATTGCTCAATTTCTCTTGTATTACTTGGTAAGAAACTTTCTCATGAAGATTTTGTTCTGCAGATATATGACTCTCCAGAGTCTGACTTGAAGCTAAATGATGTATTTGAGTTTATTGGTGTGCTTACATATGACACCGAGGTTAAAGATGATAAAGGTGGTGAGAATGAACTAGCAAATTCCTTCCCTGAAGATGAATCAGTCAATCTACCTCCTAGCAAGGTCTCCACCATTTCATGTTTATATGTAAAATATTTGTTTCTTGTTTTATACTTTGTTTCATTTCTCGAGTGATCTGTTGTTAAGTTACGATCGGGTATCATTTTGCAACATTATCGTAAGGATAGTATCCTTTCTGGTATAATATGTTAAAGATTTGTTTTCTGGTGGTGTAGGTGCCGCGTCTTCATTGTCTTGTACACAGAAAACTTTCAGCTGTTGATATGATTTTAAGTTCACCAGCAATGGAGGTAGGGAAACTTGATGCATTCAGTATCCAGTGAGTCATTACGTTGCCATTACTTTCCCATGTTAAATTTGTTCATTCTTGTGATCTTACAGCCGCAACCCCATTTGGTGAAAGGAATACGTGAATCTTTGTTGCGCCATCTTACAGTAGTTTTGGGCGATGACGCGTTAGCAGCTCATTTTATGTTATTGCACCTATTGTCAAAGGTAAGACTTACAATACCGAATGATCCCTTGCATGTTTACAATTAATTCTCAACATTTCTTTTAGGTCATTGTCATCTAGTTTTTTACTAAAAAAGACTAGTTAATTAGCTAACAGCTCTGCTTATTTGCTACTACTTTGCCAAACATAAGCTGTCTTGTTTGTTTTTTGTTCTGTCTTATCTGAGACACTCTTAAAAAGGTTGTATTTTCTTATTTTATGAGGTAAAAGAATAACAAGAATTATTGGTGCAGGTTCATGCAAGGGTAGACTCATTTGCAGTGGGGAAGCTATCACTTAATCTCAGTGGTTTTGACAAAGCAAGTATATCTGTGTTTGGTAACCGTATCAATGAAGCAGTGAAGACCCTTCTACCTTTCACTCATTGTATGCCCCTCACAGTGGAATATCTTAACACCGCTGCACTTGCCCCAATAAAGGATTACCAAACAAACAGGTAAATATTACACAAGTCTTGGGATCAAGTTTTCATGATATATGTTGCTGTATTAGATAATCCTTTATTTCTTGTTGACATCCTTGTGTCTTAATGAATTTGCAGACTTGTGGCTGGAGTTCTTCAGTGTGCAGAAGGCTCACACTTGACCATAGATGAGACATCACTAGAAACAGGGACTCTGAACAGTCATGGTGTCGAAAATACAAAAGTTCTCAAGGATCTGATGGAGCATCAAATGGTACCTGATATAATATGCCGTTTTTGTATTTGGTAGATTCTTTATATGAATGCATTTGTAATGTCGTTTTGCTGTGTGTTACAGGTGGAATATGATTTTAAATACTACAAAATGAAGATGAATGCGGATGTTCAGCTACTGGTACTTTCTGAGGCAAAATCAAACATTCTACCGGCTGATCTAGTTGTTCCTTTCCAGCCATCGGCTGTGGGTCCCTTGGGAATTGTGGATGCAGAAACATTAAACGCGTGGAGATGGTATTTGGCTACTCTTAGATCATTGCCACATTCTATTGAGGCAGAAATGCAAAAGGTACATTTTAATTGTTTGTTCATTGTGATCGTGGCTGTGGTTTAGAATACCAATTGGGTACCAGAATCAGAATGTTATGATATATAAATGAGATGAGAATGTTGAAATGACAGGTGGTAGAAGATGATATGGTTGCAGCTAGACAAGCTGATCGGAGGCTGGGCAGTGAAGATTTTAGCAGGTTTGTTTTGTTTTCTTGTTGGTTGATGGTTGATGGTTGATGGATGATGGATGATGGATGATTGATGGTTGAGATTATAGATTATGATTCTGGTTATGGTTTGTGATTAAATGGTGCAGGTGGCTAAGTATGGGGCGGCTAATGTCGGTGAGCTGTGGTGAGACATGCCTATCGCATGAACACTGGCAAATGGTGAAAGAAATGGAAAGGCTAAGAAAAGAGAGGCTTCAATGAGTGCTGAATTGTGGATCTGTTTCTGAAATTTGGGGTTCAACTTGTATTTATGATCCTAATCTTATATGGTATCTTGCCTTTTGTGGTTTTCATTTCTAGTTGATTTTGAAGCCAATCATTTTGCACATATTTCATTCTTATATTAGATGTTATGTCTGATTTATTGGAATCCTGACAACCAAGAGTTTTAAGTTTTAACCAACTTCATGCTATAACAACATACAATAGGGTGTTTGGTTAGAGGTATTATGGGAATGATGATAACAAAAAATTGTCCGGTTTTTTATAATGTAATTGGTCCATTCCTTAGGACTTTGGATCCCCCCAAAAAAATTATGATTAAATTGGATGAATGAAAAATTTATTTTTTGTTATTTTCATTTTCACTTCTTAGTTTTAACCAAATCAACCTTAATTGATTTTAAATTCAGATTAGAATGTTAGACATAAGAAGTTGAGTGCATCTCATCTTTGGAATAAATGGAGTACAAACCAAACATCTATGTTAAATTAACAAAAGGCTTTGTTAAGATCGTTTTTTAAAACACATAAGAAAGACCATTTTGTCTCTAGTTCATAAATACAAAATAAAATAATATTGCCTTTTGGAAGATTACAACAGTTTGCATATTTTTTGCAATTTTAGAAGCTCTGCACAAAAAAGTTTACGAATCACTTACACCTGCAAAAGTTACCACCCTAATTTTCTTATCGGGCAACAATATAAGTCATTAAAATAGATTATTGGCAAGAGTCTCTTACCTGGTAACTGATAAGTAATTTTTGGACCTTGCTATGTACCGTGTAAAGTTATCCATCCATAACATGCTCATCTAATAAGATAAGTGAGTACCCGTAAACATTTACCCATTAAACGTTTGGTAAACGGCTCGTTATATAAAATTCCAAAATGATATGAACAACAAATATATTATGTTGAGAATGGAATTCACATTGATGTCTAATTAAAAAATTCTCCATTCTTATTTTGCTCTTTCCCCTTCTTTTTCTACAATGGACCTCTTCAAACAAAAATATATGTTGTCATGGTCATTCAGGAGCCTTCAATAATCAATATCAAGAATATTTTGCTTTTCCCCCTTCGTTTTCTTTCCTTCCAAAGTTCAAAAACACGATGTTAAAACAATTTAAAGATTTTTCTTTTAAAATTTTCTATTTTATAAAACTAAAAAAAAAGAAGCCTTATGGAGTAATCCCTTTTTGTTTGATTGAAATTGAAAAGGGGGAAAAATGAGAAGTGATCAATTGGAATCCCTAATTAACTCTTTCGTTGGGCGTTGATCGATTGATGGTTTAACTAGAAAAAAAGATACGATGATGTTCTTCCGTAGAACACAGATTCAATCCTTTCTATCAATCTTTGTTACCATCCATCCTCATGAGACCTTCACCGTTTTCTACTCCACCTCCTCTTTCTTCTTCGTATGTAATTTCTTCAAACTCTACAATCTTCATTTTCATTTGATTGCTTCTAATCATCTTTTTGAAATTTGCAGGTATTGAGTGCATATTTTGTGGTTTTGCCTTTAAGAGATGAAGGCGCCATTTCCTTAGGGATAACCAACCTCCCTGGCCTTTTTATGGCCTCCTTGATTTTGACTCTCATTGCTGCTCCTCTTTCCACCCTCATCTTCTCATCCCCTAATCTTTCTAAACCTAAGGTATATTTACATACAATTACACTTATACACTCCCTCTTTTGTTTTGTTTTTCTAATTATGGTTAAGAGTTTGGTGTTTACTGTGGACCTTTTGTCTTTGTTTTTGTTTAGGAGATATACTTATATAACTATTTCCTTGTGCTTCTTACCACCTTAATCTGGAACCACAAAAATATTTAATAAGGTGAAGAAAGAATTGGATATTCATTGATATGAAATGAGAAATAAAAGCTTAGCCAATGAATGAGTAGATGGCAAACATGAAACCATGGCTCACTTCGAAAGGAGAAGTATAATAACTGCGAATTGGTTCTGACCTTGGCGGATCAATACCAAAAACAAAACGCCTTTAACAAGAAGTTAAGGTTGCGTTATTGCGTATGATATAAGATAAGACCGTGGAGTTGCATTTTATGTAATAATCTCCGAGGAGAGAAATATGTACTCTTCCAGTGTGCTTTTACATTGTGGTTCCTTAAATTACTTGGATAAACTGGACAATAATCCCAACATTGGCCTTGAATATTAATGGATACACACTTGACTTGTCTTGAATTCTTCAAGGGATGCTCATAAAATTGAGCCGGTACTCAATTCATATTACATAGAATTAATTGATGGATCGTTGACGATATTAGGGCTATGTATGACCACCACCACCAGGTGGTCCCCCCGGCCTTTCCAATATAAGTACCCACCCTTTAGTCTCACATAAAACTATTTGATGACAAATGTAGTCCGTCACATATAGTTAATTTTAATCGTCAAGTAATTCTCAGTGACTAGTTTTGTCGTTTGACCATACGTAACGTGTTCTGCATTATTATTATTATAGTGCATATACTACTTATTTTGTGTAACTTAATCCACGATGTAGGTTCTTGACACGAAAAACTTGTTGACAAATATTTTTGTTGATCAGAAAGTTGGAAATTAACAACCCTCTTTGTAGCACCTTTTAGTAGCTACATCTAGTTTTGACAATATATACAATCTGTATATTGGCTTCTCCTTACATCACCCTGTAATAATTGTTGTTGAATTCCAGGCTTTGGTGTTGATACACAGGTTTTTCAGTGCCAGTCTTGTCCTGTTTTTCATTTTATGGGTGTTGTCATCTCCGGATAGCTCAATTCTGAACCTAAAGGTAATGATAAAACCGTCAATGGTGCACAATTAATCAGTTATAAGATGCAATTTCTCTCATTTTCACTGGGGATGCTCTACATTTTTAGGGTGTCGTCTCCACGCCATCCACCATAAAAGAGGAAGTAAAGGTTGAACTTGAAGTTCATCAGACTTCAAGAAATCATAGTGATTGGGAAGATCATGGATTGTTCTACACTTCAGTTAGAATTGGCTTCTTTTTATGGGTATCTGGCTATTCTCTCTTGTTCCGAGCTACTAATTTCTTAGGCTATGTTTGGTAAACTAGCTGATAAGCTAGTTGTTGACTGATAAGCTAGCTTATGAACAAATTATGTTTGGCAAAAACTAGCTTTTGGGTATGTAAAATGACCAAAAAGCATATATTGGGATATAATAATTAATATTAAGAAGGTTATAATTGGAAAAAGCTACAAAAAGCTACCTCCAAGTGGCTAATCAAAAAGCTATCTTATAAGCTACTTTTCTTTTTGTTTGCTTTGGCTAACCTTGGGGCTTGTTTTTGGTGTTTGACTTTTGTTGCCTTTTGGCTTTTTTCCTTGTTTTTATTATTTTGCCGGTTTCCTCCAAAAAAGCTACTTTTTGTCCATCCAAACATGTACAGAAAATAAGCTAGCTTATAAGCTACATTTGGTTTACCAAACAATTCCTTAGTTGTGGCCGTTGATGATCACCATCAATACAATTGTCAATCTAAAGTAGTAATCTTTTATGTACTTACAGGTTGCTCTGCTAAATCTTATTACCATATCTTCAACATGGGCAAGAGTCATAGATGTCATGGACAATGAGGTATGTTGCCATGCAGCAAGAACACATATATTTCAGTTCTTTATTCAGCGTATTTTGATCATATATTGTATTCAGTCAGGTTCAAGATTGTTTGGATTTGTTGGTGCTGGTGCTACATTTGGCCAGCTTTTCGGTTCGTTGTTTGCTACAGGAATGGCGTGGTTAGGACCATGTATGTTTGATCGTGTTCAAACTAGAAAATGAGATTGATGCTTTTTAAAATACGTTATCTTTTAATTATTTTTCCTCTCTTGTTTCCAGATCTGCTTTTAATTGCTTCTCTCTTGATGGAACTTGCTGCCCAGTCATCAGAAAGGATAAAGAAGGATATATCTCATAGTTCTGAAGAACTATCTCTTCTCAGGTAGATGGCATGAAAATCTTAAATAATACAAGATGCTAGCTACATAACATAAAAGTATACGTTACAAATAAACATAAATATATCAACATCTGACCATTTGTTAAAGTGTTTAACACAAATTTGGTGAATTCGGTTTTAGTACATCTAATTCAGTCATCTCCCATTGGGTTTGGATATTGTGTTATGTAGCAGAGGGTAAATTCCTTAATTTTAAATTTCTTTTATTGGGTAGATTTGATCCTATGACGATGCTCAAGGCAAGCAGGCGCCAAGTTGTCACAATGCGACTATGTTTTATCTAAAGATTAGGAGTTTGACAATGTTTTTGTCCCCTTTTTAGCACGTTTCATATGAATCTCAGTGTCAAATTTTGCTTATTAACCTATTCGTGCTTGCAATAAATTTCAAATATCAGAAACAGACTATTGCAGTTATACTATATATTATAAGTCATGCCAACTATATAATGTTTCCTTCATTTCATGGCATGGATTGGTTACGCGTATCAATATTTTCAATGAGATTTATGTGTTTACTTTTAACTTTTCAACTCTTTTTAACTTCATTCTGTTATTTCTTCTCTATGTAGAACTGAATTTGGTCACCAGGATGAGACTAACGAACTGAAGAAAAAATTGGTTCACCAAGAATCTTCACTAAGGACTGCAAGTTCAGCTGGTGCATCAACAAAGCCTCAGTTTTTGGCTTTACTGGATGGACTACGGCTTATATGGTCGTCGACTTATCTATTATGTGTGTCGTCATATTTGTGGCTAAGCGCAATGACTTCTTCATTCTTCTATTTTCAGGTGAATTATGCTTTGTTTTGTTAGGATTACTCATCATCATTACAAATAAACTGATTGTATTAATTGAGGTCCACAAGATTCCACTTTTATCTTTATTAATTGGCAGTTTTAATATTTGACAAACAGTTCCCTTAACCAGTGTGTCAAGCCAAATTTGACAGTTTGGCATCCACATCATTAATGATTACAAGATTTACAGGTTACTGATCAAAATGGCTACAAAATAGGAAGAGTTGAATGTTGGTTTTGTTAATTGAGAAAAAAACACATTAAATAGGAGCTAAGACAAACATTGTTACATTTTGAATTTTTGATGCATTTTGGCCTTTCACTAACTATTTAACTGTTTTGTGCTGAACCATCTTTTCTCCTACGAATGCAGAAAGTAACCATAATTGCGTCAGCTGTTACAAGCCCAACTGGAAGAAGACAATCATTTGCACAGATCAACAGTTTTATTGCCGTTTTTATCCTTGCTGGTCAACTTACTGTGACGGTATTATATTTTTTGAAAATTAGTTATCAGGCTCCAGATGAATGCATTTGAAACTCATAACATACATTTATGCACATTTGAACTTTTAAGATCGATCTTGTTGTCATCTACTTTTCTTTTGGTTATAGGGACGGATTCTTACTGTTGCGGGGGTTACTGCAGCTCTTTGTTCAGCACCGTGCATTGCCTTATTGAATTTGATTGCTATCACTATATGGCCAACTTATGTGGCAGTTGCTGTCTTGGAGACCTTTCGGAAGGTTGGAAATGCTAATTAGTTAGTGCTATCTGTTTGAAGCTTATTTTTGTTATTTGATCACAATTGAGTCTATATAAATTTTAGTATATTTACAAGATGAACAATACCCATATGTCAGAAAGGACCCTTCTGTGATTAGCACTCAGTTAGGATCAATATCGCACACATGCGTAATGATAGTTGCAGAAGACAAAATCAAACATACAATATTAATGTCGTTCAACAATCTATGTAATACTTGCTATACTCTGTGAATTTCAGTATTACATGCATGGTTTCATTTGCGTGACGGAAATTGGACAGAAAATGGATAACACAGGTTAACGTCATGCAATTTACATCCTTGCAGGTGGCAACCTATGTTATAACGAGGCCAGGAAGAGAACTACTTTTCACGGTTGTCTCACAGGATGAAAAATACAAAGCCAAGGTAACCCCCTCCCTCCCAAAAAGAAAAAGAAAAAGCAAAAGAAACACACACATATACACGGGTTATTTAGGTAAATGGCCATTTGACAGGTTTCTAGGCGTTCTTGTGTATTGAAGTAGCATTTTCCTCTTAAAAGGACCCTTTTTTCACAATAAGCAGAAATCCTACTACAGGTATGCATAGATGTTGTTGTTCAAAGACTTGGAGATGCTACTGCAGCTGGAATGTACAAGCTGCTGTACAGCAGTCTTAATGGCAAAACAACCAGTGTCTCCTTCTATGCAGTGCCTGTTAGTACTTGTAATCTCGAATTCCTGATCATTTATTGCTTATAATTCCCTCTACTTACATGGCCTTCTTTCAATTGAATCGACATGATCAGGTCTGCATTTTATGGATACTAACCGGATTCCATTTAGGACGACGACAAACACAACTTGCAAAGTCTCATAATCTCTCATCCTCCTGAGTTTATTATATTTAGAACATTGAAATCCAAGTACGTGATTCAGTTGTTTGAAATGTGTGCAGTTAGCAATTGGTGGAGTCTTTAAGACGTGCATTTTACTAACTTTAGTGTATAAAGTTTGGTTTAGAGTTAGTCTCGTTGAAGTTTGTAAGCATGTACATTGGACTTGCAGGCCTCCGAAGTATGTGTTTTAACATATGTTTAGATGTTTGCTGCATTGCATAGACTTTATATATTGACCATTGGTATGTTTTGTTTCTCAAGATTTAGTTCATATACCAAAGGAGTGATAGCCTAGGGGTAAGGCTTGGGCACTACATAGTGGTGAACCCGAGTTCGAGCCCTGGGGGACGCATTCTGGAGGTACGGGGGCTTCGACCCCGGGCTGCATGCTTTAGCAGTCGGGCTTCGGCCCAAAAATTGCCGAGGATTAGTCTGGGCCCAATGTGGTCTGGGATACCTCTTCCAAAAAAAAAAAAAAAGATTTAGTTCATATGTAAACTGTTCCTTTTCCCTTGACCAAGCTATATTAGAAGTGACTTTAAGTTGTCACATAACCTTTGGTTGCCTATTTGAAAGGTTGCATTTTCCTGATTGCTGCTAATAGCTTAGACAGTTGGTGAAGTTCTGTTTTACATCTTTAAAATTACATGTTCATGATGAAAAGATCAAAAGATCAAAAATGCTCTTCCTTCATAAAAGTGATAAAACACACGCTCGCTGACCGTCGTCGGATCAAACACGATAAAGAAAATGATAAGAGGGTTGCGATCGAGTTCTTACTGGAACTTGGCAAGAAAAAGAACATGATATTTTATATGATAACTCAAACCAAAACAAAGGTTAGATGTCACAAAAAAAATTCTGACTTAGAAGAGATGGTGGCATTTTGTACCATAACTTGAAATGGTTGAAATCAGAATACCCAACAAAAACCCAACATAAAATACATGGTTTTTCTTTAGGGGTAACCATAGATTTCTGATGCAGCTCATGCACACTGATTAATCCCCTAATGACCACAAATAATTTAGAGTTATTGCAAGTGAACCTTCATGGTCATAACGGTTTAGCAACATCTTGATTCAAACCGGGGAAGATGAGATTTCCACTGCATCCCCTAATGCTTGCTTAACCAGTATGCCACAAAGCTAAGTGGTTATAAAATACATGATTGCATTGCTCTGGATTTGAGAATTGCTGCATGCCTTCCTTCTAATTAATTATATATAATATTGTTTTATATACAAGAACTGATTGATATCAATGTCAACAACATTTCAACCTTACAAAAAATTTACATGAAGAATTTTCAAAAGATGGTGTCAATTGTGAGTCTCCTTCTTGGAGGTGTCTTCTCTACAACTTGCTTTTGTAGTTCCATAAACGTCGAACCCCTGTGTGCAAAAAGTCTACGTAGGTTGATCACCGATAACTCGTTAAAACTACCAACAGCAAGGTCAGCTTGCACCAGATCATACCTGCAAGTTTTCATTTCAAAACATCAATCAATCTTCATCTTCATCTGCATAATTAATTATTATCTGTTAAGAGGTTTCAAGATTCGTACGCTGGATGTGCACCAATGAGTCCCACTGCCATCATCGTGCAGTTGTGAGCAGCAGTTATACCACGGGGATCATCTTCAAACACCACACATTTTGAGGGTTTTCGATCCAACTGCAATGTAAATTCCGACATTTGGTCAGAAAACCATCAGCCTTTTAGTGATTTCGCATAATTATACTGTTTTTTTCAATCACCAAATACAAACATAAGTCAAAAGGTTACTTGGCAAAATAGCCTAAAAATACATCTACCAAAAGCTCACCCTTTTAATAAATCATGGCAAAATGCATCAAATTGTAACCAAGTTTGTCATATTTTTTATTTATTGTAACGATGAATTTTCTATCTAAAATGAACATTCAATTCTTTCTATTTCGTACCCATGTTACTTTAGAAAATGGGTTTTCAACGGCCTACATGGTATCAGTTGATTTTGATGCGACATTTTTCACATTATCAAGAATTAGCATATAGAACTTCAGAAATTGACATCCACACCATGCTACAACAACTGCAGCTATTGGTCTTAATGGGTACAGAATAGATAGACTTGAACATTCGTTAATTGTTACGCTAATTGAGAAAAAAAAAAAAATCACTCCTAGATACGCTAAATATTAATAAATAGGAACCAAGACAAACTTCATTGCATTTTAGCCAATGGTGGAGGTTCAAACGAGAACACCCCTATTTTGCAATAATGCTAGAACACTTTTGGGCCTCCAACTCACTTAACCAACAATTAAAATAGAAATAAAATAAATAATTAAGGATAATCATGTGATTTCATATTAATCTATAGAGTAAATTACGGATTTGGTCCTCGTGGTTTGATGGTTTTTTATGAATTTGGTCCCTAAACTTCAATAATTACGGATTTGGTCCTTGTGGTTTGCAAATTCTATTGGATTTGGTCCCTGGTGGTTTGCAAATTTTAATACTAATTTATTTTCATTTGTTCTAATTTTTATTATATGTAAATTTATTTGGAGACCCAGAAGTGTTCTCGCATTTTCATAAAAGAGGGACGATCTCGTTTGAATCCTTCCCTTTAGCCAATATACTATTATATTTTTTAACTGAAATATTGATTTAACATTCCAAAGTATTAGGATGTCACAATGAGACCTGAATCATATTCAATTTCATGAAAACAAGGAGATTATCTTGGAAATTCATCAAGAACACTTACCTTCACAGCTGCAGAAAGTAATCTATGAGCCATAGAATCCATGCCATCCTCCTCCGTTACTATCGCCTACACGTGCATACACCGACATATTTGTCATATAGATTTAAAACGGTTTCTCAAGATCATTAAATAACAGACACTGCTTTCTTCTTTATCCTTTTTCAGTAGGAAAAACCATTTTAGAAATTATATTAGAAATTGAAAATTCCAGTTATGGGTATGTCAAAAATTTGAAGTTACACCCTCTAAAAAGTGAAAATTAGGAAAGTCAATCATACTTGATAAGTACCTGGAAATATTTCATAAGCCCCAACTTTTCCAATATTTCAACCATATTTCTCCTATCAAGACTTGAAACAACAGCACAAGGAATTCGAGCGGTGGATACTGCATCCAACCATTCTTTCAGGCCTTCTGTGGGCTCCGAAAGCTGATAAAAAAGAACAAAATACGATTTTGAGAAATTCGTTTGCAGATTTAGAAGGGATTTGAAGTAACTGAAACAAAGATAACCTCAAGAAGATTGTTGCTATACAACTGTGAGAGCTTTGACTTTAATCTTTCCAATTCACAAGCTTCGTTCTCCCAAAGCAACACCTAAAATTTTTAACATGGTTTTAGAATTAAGAATGACAAAACAAAATCTTGATCTCAAATGCAGTTACTATGGAAATGGAGGTCAGAATTCCAAAAATTATCAAACCTTATTCAAAACATGATCAGCAGCACCATGAAGTAAAAGTCTTTGTACATCATCGTCATCAGGGATCACCTTTCCTGAAGAAATATATAGTGTAGAAGTGAGCATAATTACCCTAAAAGCAAAGCAAAAGAAGGTGCAAAACACCGATTTAGTGAAATAATGTCACTTGCAAAGTTTAGTATATGGATGAATTGGTCCAATCAAGTTGTGTGATTAAGAGTACAATATTCAGCTAAATTTATTTAATGAATGCTAATTATTAAGCAAAGTCGATAGTTCTGCCTAGCTATATGGTGGTTGATAAGTGTTGTGCATACCTTATGTGAGTTTCAGATTCAGAATTTCTAGCTATATGCTTAACATAATTAACAGAAGATTAAAAAAATTCTACATGGAAGCAACAGGATGAAATGTTCAGACTCAGATGGAGAAAAAGAACGCTAGTTACGTAATGATGTCGAGAAAGCAATTCATAGAAATAATAACTAAAGCAGGCATAAAAACTTGTACACTTTTTCACCAAAAACAAAAAGGAAAAAAAAAAAAAAAAAACTTACAAGTTTGGTGGTTAGTCACTACAATTGATCCATGTATAATCAATCCTAGGTCACGAATTGTAAATATATAGAGCCTTTGCTCCTTTAGTCAAGACAAATGTTGTTTCTAATTTATGATATAAGTTATATGCACTCATTGGCATAATATTGATCGATAATCAACAACTTTTACCATGTAAGTGAAAGGCGAAGGATCATGTGAGAAGTTGAGTTAACATGAGAAGCGTGAGAACTATCTGGCTTCATAGCATATCGAATGGAACTATCCTACAGGTTACTTCATTGTTCTTTATTGTGCAAATGATGATAATCATCAGTAACTCTTTGTTTTTTTTTTTCCATATATCCCTATGTTATTATCATGTGAGAACGATGACAATCTTTACTAAGTCTTTATTTGCTCAGCTTTTACCATATATATGTACCATATTTCTATTATATATTTATATGTTAAAAAAAAACATCTCTACATACCTTCTTCATGTGCAAGTTGTTTCCAAGCACTCAATTTCAAAGCCTGAGTACCTGCCTGATCATGATAAATAATATTGTCATTTGCACCAAAGGGCCTTTGGCCTAATCGGTAAAAATGGTCAACTCTGATGTCTTTTTCAAGTCATGGTTTATTTAATCAAACATGTTATTGTTAGAGAGACTTTAAAATAACACCAGAAACAATAAATCATATGTTGAAGAACCTACCACCACACTGTCCCATGAGAAAATAAGTCCATAAGCTTCATCTGGCTTCATAGCATATCGAATTCGTTTTAGAAAACCCTCTTGTAATCTATCATTCAAAAAGTCCTGCATCAAAACCATCCACGATCCTAAACACCTTAGCAGCTTCTCTACAGTAAATTGACACAGCTAATTTGCAAGAAAGTATATATGTATACATATATATTACATTATTTAAACAAAGAGATAGGAATTGAATGTTCACAACTTCAGAAGTGATTTGAATTTGAGAACTTGATGAACACAAACATCATTAAGGCTGTGTTTGGCAAACTAGCGGATAAGCTAGCTAGTAGCTGATAAGCTGATAAACTAGTTGTTGACTAATAAGCTAGCTAGCAGTCGATAAAGTAGGTTATGAATAATATGCGTTTGGCAAAAACTAGCTTATTAGTATGTAAAATGAGCAAAAAGGGTATCTTGGGGTATAATAATTAATATTAATAAGGGTATAATTGGAAAAGCGCTACAAAAAGCTCCTAAAAAGCTGCTCCAACTAGTGTTTCAATAAGCCAGCTTATGGTCCATCCAAACATGAAGTAGCTTATAAGCTATAAGCTAGCTTATTATTCGCCAAACACAGCCTAAATATATGATCAACATCAAATTAAGCTATGAGAAAGTAGAAATGCTTACAACATCAATTTTCAAAGGTCCATCTGGTCTGAACGTCTCAAAACCTTCTCCATATTCAGCTCCAATTGCCTAAAAATTGCCATTCGTATAATTTTAATATTCAATTCCACAATTAACCCCTAATTCTATAAGATTATCCCAAAAAGATACTTTTTTTTTAGTAGGGTAGGGTTGGATATACCTCTTCCATAAAAATCTTGGTTGGTGTGAACTGAAATCCATCAGCCGACCCGTTTTCATCGGAGCCATAACAACTCCTAACAACGTTTTTCCGACTACGTTGTTGCTCAACAAAGCTCAAACGTTGTAATCTCTGCAAAATCACTAGAATCATGAGCCTATAAAATAGGTATAAGAAGAGATAGAAAAATTGGAAAAAAAGAAGTACCGATAATCTGAGGTTAAGAGCATGGTGGTGAGGAAGAAGAGTAGTTGGAAGAAGCCTGAAACCAAAAGCAGATTCCATGGATTTAAGTTAAGAAGAGTATTGGAGATGGATGAAGAAAGAGGAGTTGTAGGCTATTTGGGCTCTGTGTTTTTTATGGGTGGATGGATTTGAGAAGAAAGAGTATATACCCTTCTCTCTGTGGGTTTGGCTGTTTAGTTGTTTATCGACCCCCAAAATATCACGGAATTTATGAGATATGCTTTCACAAAGAAAAAAAGAACATTGGAAATGAAGTATAGATTTTGATAAGGTTGATAATTAAATATTTAACGAATATTATATTTTTGAAACTCAGAGCATTCATGACGGAGGTTTTTTTTTTCTTTAGATTCTTGCTCGGGTTTTTACAAGAACCTTTATTCTAGGATAGAGGTTCTTATCTAGTTACAGGTTTTAATTAGAACCTAGGTTCTTGTAAGAACATCAATAGTGATGGAATCTCTAAGAACCTCAGTTGCTATATTTTTTTCTGCCACATCATCGACACCTCAATAAAGTAAAAACCTACTTCAAACTCTATAATGAAGGTTCTTTCAAAAACCTCACCTCCCTTTTCTTATTTATAATATAATTTTTATTTTTGTAAATTAGTATATATAAGAAAAGGAAAGTATTACAAGAACCTGGGTTTAGGGGTGTTCAAAAAAACCGAGTAACCGACTTGCCCCGCACGAACCGAAACCAAAAAAACCGATATCCGCAAAACCCGCAACCTGAAAAACCCGAAAAGTCGGATGCCCATTAAACGCGGGGCGGGTTCGGATTTCAAATATCGGTATCCGCGGGTACCCGTCCCGCCCCGCATGCTTTTAACTTATTTAAAAATATATATATTATTAATATGTAATAACAAAAGCAATTCTTTTTGAACATAAGAAAAACCATTTGACGTCAATCCTTAAAAACCCTGCCTAAACTTACCTCTAGCAACTCCCATCCCCCAATTTTTTTTTTGTTTCTACATCGAGTGTATGAATAATAAACCGTTGAACTTTGGTATGTAGTCCGAACCATGAACTATTGAACTTTGGTGTTTTGTGTTTAAATCTATAAAGTTCTTGTTGAAAAATAGTAAAAACGAAAAACATTTTTGGGTAACCGCAACCTGGACTGCGGATACCCGCCTCCCTACGAGTACCCGCAGCCTGTGGGTCGGTTTCGTTTATTAAAGCAGGGTACCCGCCCCGCAGTTTGCGGTTCGAAAAATCCTACTGCCCGCCCCGTGAACACCCCTACCTGGGTTCTAATAAGAACCTGTAACTAGACAAGAACCTCTATCCTACAGTAGAGGTTTTGTAAAATCCCCAAGAAGAAACTCAAGAAAAACCTTCATTGTGGATGCTCTAATGTTTTCATTTTCTGTTATACTAATTTACATACATAAATATTATATTATAAATAAAAAAATGGAAGTGAGGTTTTTGTAAGAACCTCCATTGTAAAGTTTTAAGGAGATTCTTACTTTATTGAGATGACAGTAATATGACAGGAAAAAATATGGCAAGTGAGGTTCTTAAAGGTTCCACCATGCTCTTATGATCGGTTTAATTTTACGGATTGGATTTCAAATTTATTTTAATTTAATGTTTGGTTTATAGGATTATCCAGATATGAAATCATATTTTTTTTTTTTGAAATTTTCTCAAATATTAGATTTTGAAATCTTAAAGAGATGGTTAGGATTTTAAGAGATTTTAATAATAACTAAAAATATACGAAAAATATATGTTTTATAATAATTAGTTAAATAAAAGATAATTTAATTATTTATAAAACATTTTCAATGAACTTTTTTATGAATAACGGAATCCAATTTCATTCCAAAGCCTACAACCAAATACTAAAAGTTCACTTGGTTTGCAGGAATGAAATAGATTTGGGGGGATCTGGATATCAAATTTATTTCAATCCCATGTCGACCACCACTTATCTGAACCACCGACAACCACCACTGTACTAAACCACCACCATTCTAAACCCGGTAGTTGGATTTTGATTTCAAATTTTCAAAAAGGGTATTTTGGTCATTCGCTAATATTTCATTCCAATTCGAAAGTTACATTATGTGAACCAAACAGATAGATTCTAATTTCTTTAACAAGTTCCTTTTAATTATCTGTCAGCCAAACATGTGATTAAACCTGATAACATTCCACTCCAATGCAACACCCATATCTTTAGTTTGTAAGTAAACCAACCCCATTCCCTTAATTTAACGTGAGTACTATCCAAGAGTTGGAACCTTGATGTCATTAACCACTTAAGAAAATGCAGGGACACAAAATGGACTACAACCGAGAAAGAACCAGCCTCCGTATAGTTTAGGCGACATTGCTCGCGACTGTGACAAGATGTCACTAATGTGTGGCATAGCTGTTGGGTGAAAGGAATCGTGATACAAATTGGAAGACAGTGCCCGCAATTGTGAGTTTGTGATGTTGGTCATTCTCATGGGGTACAATCTAGTGGAAAACAGATGTCTCGGAACATAGTGGACGATAGTGCCCACGATTGTGAAGAAGCGTCATTGTCGTGGGCCACTATCGTGGTCGGGGAACAGGATGTTCAATGCATCAACTTCGACTCTAGACTTCATTTTTCAGATTTTGAGCCAAGTTATGGTAGATTTCCTTTCTAACCCTTGGTAGGTTTTCTTCATCTTCCTCTCTTTCCTCATTAATGTTTACCTAGAACCTCCTAGTGACACTTATTGCTCAAATATAGGTGGATTAGCATCGGATCTTCAAGGCTCATCTACCTTCCAACATCTTAGTTTTAGGTTTGACCTAAAAATCAAGCAATGTGAGTTTATTCTTGGATTTCAAAACCTTATACATGTTAAAATCAAAATTTTAGACTCCAATCATCTCCTTGTTTAGATTTTAAAGTTTTAACCTCACTTAGGTGTTGGAGAATTTTAGGGGTTTGCTATGAGATTTTCTAAATGAGTTTTAATATATGATATATCTTGCATATCTATGAGTAAAACTGTTATTGGAACCATCTTAACCTTACTTATAGTTTCACCTATATTTGGAAAATGTCTTGGAAGGGTTTGTTTTTGGTTGCCAACATATAGTTTAAAGGGTTTGTTGATTGTTAGTTGTTGGAAAGCCCCCGTATTTGGGATATATTTTGATTTTCAAAAGAGAATTGTTGTTATTGGTTCACTTATGGAGATATTACTTGAGTTGCTTTATAATTGGAAGTCATTACTTGCAAATGATGTTGTGGAAACTATATGTGTGATTATAGTTTGGTCACAAGAGTATTGTGATGAGCGTTAGACTAGTACTACTTGGAATGCAGCTTACTTTTGTTGTTCCGCTATTAACCTTGGGAAATCGGGTCTCCACATCATTGAAATATGATTTTTGGACCGATGGTCCTTCTGTGTTACTTTGAAAAGGAAAAGCTTATGTTTATAATTCTTTAGGAAAACTTTCATTTATTGCATTCAATTGTGTGTTCTCATTAGGCGTCAAACCTAACACTTTTTCTTAAAATGACATGTATAACATGTAGCTTGGATAGTAGAACTTCTAAGCCTTGAGGGGTGAGCGGTTTGACGTGCAGATAATTTTTGGGACGTAGACTTTTCTGCAAATTTGGTGTACACCTTGAATATATATTTTGGGAGATAATGACGACACCGTCCGTAATCTAAGCTAGTCGTAGTTTAGATTATTAGGTTGTTGATCTTTGTTCCATTTGTTAAATGTAAATGTTTTATACACTTTTCCCATTTTGGGTGATATCTTTTATACCAAGTCCATTTCTTACGTCATATATAGGTTTAAATTTACCCTTAGTTTTAGGGGTGTTACATCCAACTTTTTCTTCAAAGTCAAAATTCTTTGACATATTCCATTCCATCCAAAACATTCTACGAACCAAACGCCCACTAAGGGAGGATGGCTTGGATTTCATGGGATTTTGTATGATTTGCATATAATAATATTTTAAAATATATTACAAACATTTGTTTTATAGTAATAGGTTAAATAAAAAGTATTAATTATTTTTATAGTTTTTTAATGATTTTTTTTATATAAATAACGGAATTTAAATCCATTTCAAAATCTACAAACTAAACACACAAAAGCATTCTAGACCCTCGCAAATCCAAATCCAAAACCCTACATGAAACCAACCCATTCCATTCCATTCCTACAAACCAAACACACCATAAGAGGTTGTTGGGTTATGGTTTGTTTGGTTCATGGAACTCAAATGTTTGGTTCATGGAACTCAAAATAATTTGATGGAATTGGAATGACAAATTCTTTATTGATTTTTGGTTTGCATAATGAACTTGATGAAATCCTTTGAATTTCCTTTAAGGAAGTCATTGTTCATTGGCTTAAATAAAGAAATTGAATTCCTACCAACCAAACACGTGGTCAACTTCCATCAAATTCCATTCCATTTTTGTTTGAAGTCAGATTCATTCGACTTTCCAATTCTATCAGATTTCATTTTGCAAATCAAACATCCCTAAGGATTCCAAGTCCTTCCTAATCCAAACCCTCAAATTTTAAATCCTTCTACGGAATCCAAATCCTCCAAAACCATTCCATCAAACTAAACGTTCCCTAAGATTTTTTTTAATTGTTACTTAGAGGTTTCATAGGATTGTACACCTATGTTTGCATCTTTATGATTATTTGAAAAGATTGGATCTAAGAAAGCCAAAATAGAAGTTTTTCCTTTTGACGAACCAACTACTAAATATAATGAATAAAACTTACCGAGTAGGAATTCGGGTCAGGAAGAAACAATATGTTGGTGGGTTGAATTGTATGGGCCGGGTGAACCATGTAACTTGGGCTTACAGTTGGTTAGACCGGCTGAATATGGGCTGGATTGGGCCCAACTAGTTCACTTCTTTTTAAGCTAGTGTTTGTACATTAGATCCCCACATTTCTTGCCTATGAGGTTTTAGAATTTAATACTTCAATCCTGGTTTAATATATTTTTTTTCAGGAAATTTCTACTCAGTTATATGAAATTCCCGTTTAAATTAATAATTTTATCATTTTTAACCGTGGCTCATAAAAATCCCTTGGTACTGCTTTCATGACTTTCGGAGAATTCTTAATTTGATAAACTGAAAATAAGGTTACAGAAAAAAAATATGCAAAAATGACGTTCTTATAAAAACATTAATTCGAGATGTTTTAATTAACTAAACTATTTATCGTAGGTAAAAATTATTATATTCATGTTATACGCAATGATCATTCATGATCATCAATTTAATGTAATGTTTTTCTAAAATTAGTATCTGTTAGGCCATGAGTACCGTTACCCTTACTACTCTCATATACCTTACCCTCAATAAAAGTACCACTACCCTAACCCTAACTATCCTCATATTCTTAATCTTTCCTTTTAACTTTAATATATATAATTTAAGTGAGAAAGAGAGAAGGAAGGAGTGAGAGAGAGTGGGCACCATCAGGTTTCCAAACCCGTGGCCGAGCCCGCACATGAAACCTGCCCGTGGATGTACTGTTATCCTCGTCTACCTGTCGAAACCCGAAGGCAAGCCGCGGACGATACACATATCCTTATAGTAATTGATTATTGTAAAACGTTTGTGATATTTCTTTACATAAGAACCTCGTGACATGTAATTTGAGACATTTGTGATAATATTGTAATCCGAGGAAATTTCATTAGGCCCTTTACTACTTAATATTATGATGGAATATTTTAGTAGTTCTTTTAATAATAATAATATTAGTAATATTAGAATTTAAGTAATTTTTTTAAACGCAAGGCAATATTAATACAAAACATCGAATTAAATTAAGTAATTGTTTAACATGTTTATTTAGATCAATTTACATTTAAGTTATCAACCAAGTTTTTAGTACGGGTTGTTACTCTCCTATCCTTTTATAGCTTCTTTTCATTCACATAAATCCATACTTTTCTATAGTGAATCTTACGTATACACTCATATACACGTATCCATACCCCATTAAAAACTCCTTTACTAAATATGATCAGTTTAATTACCAACAAAATTTTTAGCTCACAACTAACTTAGTAGTCAATTATTAACTTTCTAGGCACCATCTAAATTATTAGTTAGTTTGTCATAATCTTAACATAACTTTTTTGTCATATTAAAATATAACCTTTCCAAACTTTTTGACAATGTGCAACCTTCTTAATAATTTGTTTTCACATACTTTGATATGAAAAGCTTGTCCAAGTAACAACACACCTTTCACAACACTTTAAAGTTACAGTATTAACTAAATAAAGTTATTTATATTATTATTTTAATAAAAGGACAAATACATATTTTTTAGAAATTAAACACAATCCAAAAGTACAATAATCAATAACAAGAACACCAATTTAAACACTCATACGCATCATCCACACAATTTTTCTACTAATCCCGAAATTAATTTATTCAAAAAACACCAAACTTGATTAAAACTCTTAATTAGGCCTCCTGCAATTCTTCCTGATCTCTCCACTTGATCCGGTTAACGGCTTGTTATCGCCCATCTTGATCATAGCCGCAGCGAAATCGGAGTAAAATAGGTTCGGGTTGCGGCTGTATTGCCTAACGATGGAGTCGGCGGAGCCACCGTTGAAGAGTTGTTGGTCGGAGTGGAGAAGTCCCTTGCGGTTGATTAAGTTGTTGTAATAGTGGTTGTTGAAGGCGTTCGGGGATTGGATATCGAGTGGTGCCAAATTGTCGTCGCCTCGGCCGGCAGGTCTCGGGCAGTTGCTTCGCCTTGATGTGCCCAATGAAGAATCCAAGTTGTTGGTTTCGTTGTAGATCCGAGCTCGGAAACTGGTGCACCTTGCTTGTCCGATCGTGTGGGATCCTGTTTTTGTTTCCAATTTAACAAAAAAAAAAAAAACACATAGGTTAGCATGGACCAAGTTAAAAAAAATATTGGATTAAAACATATAATTAATTTTTAATGTTTTTTGGATTAATGTAAAACTTATTGTAAATTTGTACTTTTAGTGTTTTTTAACTAGCAGATATCAAATTATATGAATGTAAGAAAAATGGATAATACATAAAAACGTAGTCATCATACCGGTTCAACTAAAAACCCGATTTTTAAAACATTGACTAGGTGTATTTTTATTGGTCAAAGGAGAGAGAATTAAGGTGGTTGACCTGAGAGAGCCACCATGTCCCTAGCCGAAAGACCAGCAGCATTAAACAAAGAGACGAGTCGACTAAGGCTCGATGTGGGTGGTGGAATGCTGTTGTTGGCTGCACCTTGGCTCGCGGTTCTTGCATCACGTCTTCCCAACTTCACACACCCAACTTGGTCCTCCAAGCTTCAATCCACACACCAAATTAATCAATAATTTTATCACATACAACTTAACTAATAGATGGATTATTAACTTAATTATAGGGTGTTGGTTTGTTTATATTCGGATATAAAAGACACTTACGATTTGCACTGAGTCTCTAGCGGTAATGGCTAGTATGTCAGCACATGAGACCACACCGGGACATGCTTTTTCAACGGCCGACTTTATATCGTCCACCACATCGAACCCTCTTGCCGAGCGAAAGTTAGGAGTCGCCCTCTTTTCACCGGTGAAAGAGGGTGTATCATCAAGAAGGATTGAACCGTCACATCCCTGAAATCCGACGGAAATGTCATATATATTAAGTGTATGAAGAAAATTATATAAGAAATAAAGTAAATTTATAGCAAACAAGATTTAGAAAAGACTTATTACAACATGATTATAGCTAGCCCACTACATTTGTCTTTACTTGGTCAATTCATAATAAATAAAAAGTGAAGGTTTGCATGCAAGATGGTGAATAAATTCTTGAGTTCTAAAGATGTGCAACAATTTGGTATATATAATGAGACAACTATTTTGGAATAACGTTATAGATAAGACTTAAGAAAATAGATGAGAAAATTTACGTTGACAAAACAATCATGGAAGTGTAGTCGGAGGAGAGACGCGCCCATTCGCTTTTCTTTCCAAATAGCCGATTGCACAACTGATTTAACAGTTGGAAAAAGTTTCGGACAAGATTTTGAGTAATAATTAGTTGAAAGTTGAGCGGAAACAACTCCCACAAAAATCATAATGAATACCAACTTCACAAGAACATGAGAAGCTGAAAACCCCATTTTAAAATATCAAAAAGTATTTGACTTAAGAAAATGTGTTGAATGTTATGATAATTATGAATGAATGATGGGAGTTTATATAGACTCATGGATGCATGGAAAGAGAAGGGCAGGTCACCTAACACAATGACCAGATTGCATGGCATGTTGAATAGTAAAAGTAAATAAATAAAGTAAAGGGGTATGATTTGTAATATTTAAAAAATTAGAGGGTTTGATTTGTTCCACAAAAGATAGTGGGAAACCACGCATGGCCGTCCATTTTATGAATTTAATAACATGTGTTCTGTGGGGAGGGTGAATTTTGACAAAATTTTCAAAGATAGGGCCCCACATGTAATTATAAAAACCATAGTATTTAATTCTTCTAGACATTTTTATGAAAAAAGTATGTTAAGTGACATTTTCAAATAACACACGACTCATTTTGTAAAAGGTTAAACTACTCATAATGTAATAAAACTAGTTATATCACAATTAATCAGTTAGGTTACGCACATGTATATGTACATATGTCTAAGAGCAATTTATATTTTTGTTAAAAAAAATAAAACACATATACATATCATCGAGTTAAAATAAGAACAATAACGAAAAAGAGTTTACCAGAATAGTCAAATCATATTCACATGTGATTACCTACGTATGATCGCTCATACACCCTTATGTTGACAGTATTATGTAATTGCATGTGAGTTGACCGTTCTCATGTTCTCTTATTTTTAACGATGTTCTCGTTTGATTCCCTTCCCAACACACACACAAACACACACACACACACAAAACCAACAAAAATCATAGATGATTTTACATTAAATTTTGGAAAAAGGCCATGAGAATGACTTTGACTCCAAATTGCAAAGTTCTGCGAATCATGTATGATTTCGTACATGAATTATATATGATTTTGTTTGTTCGCGTATTCTCTTAAATAGATATCATTCTCATTTGAATCAACCCCATATATATATAAATATATGCATCATAGTATTTAAGTTATATTGCCATGTTAATTGCATATAATTAGTTGAAAGAAAGGCCAATTTGTGTATATTTTTTATCCATCAAACGATTATGCAATAAAATATAAAGAGAAACGAAGACATATAGACGTAAACTTTTGCAAAATAGTAGTTTGATAACTAATTAAGATAATTTAAAAACAAGTTTACTTTAGTAAATGAGAAAGGAATAAAAGTAAAAGCTTGACTTTTGTAAAATAATTTTTAATCACCGAATAGTTAGATTAGATTCTAAGTTATCTATTATTTCACATAGCAAAAGTTTATATTGTCAATGTAACCATAAAAATATCTGATTAAGAAGGCAACACATATACACTTATTTTTATTCTTTTTGAAGTCAATCATATATACACTTATTTATATTACTATGTATCATATACATAAACACTTACAAAAAGAAAAATACCATTTGAATAAGGATGAGAATTTGACATTTTGTACACGGAAAAGGAAGTGCCTATTTTATATCATGAGGGATTGGTACACGTCATTCATTTAATAGAGTAGATTGATTACAACTAGTCATTAAGAGCTCGAGCTTAATGCCGGGTTATAAACTGTGGTAAATTTTATTATAAGTAGTAAAATAAATTTATATGGATTTATATGACAAACTTCATGTATTGTGCTATGAATTTAAATATATGCTTACAATCAAAAAGAGATATATGGTGTAGCTGATGTCTATTTTACGTGACTGATAGCATGTAGATAATATGTGTATGTGTGTGTGGGGTGGGGGTTATATATTAATGGTTATTTAAAATAAATAAAAAGACTTAATAAATCAATAAATAAAAAATATTAACTTAAAACTTTCGAAAAAAATCATGTATTTATAAATAGTTTAATGAAATTACTTGATTATTTATTAAAGATACAATAGTTTATAATTAACCAATAAAACAAAGTGTCGTAATAAAATAAAGTAACAAAATGTGAATTATGTAGTTTAGGAATAAAAAATATAAAGATGATATACTATAAAGACCAAATATGTAATTTAACCAAACATTTTTTTAGATTAGTTAACCAACTTAATTTAACAAAGTTGGATCGATGAAGGGATGAAAATGGAACAAAAAATACATAAGAATGAAAAAAAGCAGTTTTTAAAGATCAATGACTAAAATCACATAAATATCAAATTGTAGCGACCAAAGTTGTACTTTATTGCATAAGTTTACTATTCATTTCCAATAGAAATTGATATAAAAGGGACCAAAATTATACCTTATTGTATAAATTTACTATTCATTTCTAATAAAAATTGATATAAGAGGGACCAAAATTGTATTTTATTGCATAAGTTTACTATTCATTTTCAATGGAAATTGATATAAGGCCATCCACAGCCGTACAGGTCATACCACCTGTACAGGCTGCCACATCAGCGCCACATCAGCTTACCACTACCTTACCATTTCATCCACAACCGTACAGGTCATACCACCTGTATTATTCAAATAATATATATATATATATATATATTCTGTATGTATATATGTGTATGTGTGTGTGTTTGGCATTTGTTACCGCCTGCAAGGAGTCACCGTTGAGCTCCCTTGCAGGTACCTTGCAGGTCCACCACGGTGGTGTTACCACCTGCAAGGCACCTGTACAGGCTCCAAACCGACTTGGCTGCGGATGGCCTTAGGGATAATGTACAGTTTTCATCAATAAATTTAACAAAAATGTCTACTCTATGTTTGGCAAAAATAATATAGCTTATAAGCTAATACATGTCTGTATAGACCATAAAGTAACTTATAAACTAGTTTATTGAAATGCTAGTTTAAGTTGGAAGTCAAAAATAATATAGCTTATAAGCTAATACTATTAATTTACTTATTTTAAAATGATTTAGTGAGATGTATGATTTGTATTTTAAGAATGGTTTGTAAATAAAACCATATATATATTACAATTTTTTTTATTATACTCTTAAGTCTTAACAAAAAAAAACAAAAATGTTACAACAAGAAACAAAATCAAGTCAACAGTGTTGTGGCGGATTGGTTATCGCTCGGGGGATTCATACCGTCCTAACCGAGTTCGAGCCTTCTTGTGCGCATGTCGGGTGACATTTAAGTAGGGCCATGTTTACCTCCCAAAATTACTGGGAATTAGTCGAGATTTGGTCCGGACATCCTAAAAAAAAATCAAATCATTTCTACTTAACTTTTGCTATATAGACTAGTTTTATCTCGTTTGGGACAACTATCAACTATATATAGTAGTTTTTCACCATCTAACAAATAGTTTGACTTCATGGGTGGGGGGTGAGTGAGTAGTGAGTACGCGGAAAAAGAAAGTGCATTTTTAATTAAGGTGGATTACCAGATCTTTCGTTTGAAATATTAAATATATTTATATATATAGTAAAATTGATTATTCATTTTAAATATCTATATTAAATGTTATGTTACTTCAGCTTTGTTTTAGAGTATCATATTAATTTCTTTCTTTATATATTCTAACATACCCGCTTTTCATAACAGAAACAAGATTTCCTGATTATTATAAAATAATAATAGACTGGATAGAATTAAACCTTGTTTTCTTCTTAATAAACTTGACTGTGATCCGCTTAGGCTGGTCTATCATATGCTTATCTGGTAAAGGTATATCGATAAAAGTAATTAAACACTATAACTTATATTACTAGGTAAGAAAATAGTGGGTTTTTTGTTCTCTCATAGTCTCATACAGTCATACTAGTTATGAAATTGGAGAAAAACCCATGTAATGAGATTGTATAAGACTTTATTGAGGAACACATTGATCATAATGCTTTTGCACATATGCAGATCATGGTTTCTTTGTGTTTGTATAATTTTCTGTTGTTTTTTGCCGATTATCTATGGTGGTGAACTTTGTTTGACCGGTGGTTCAATCATGTAACTTATATAATCAATTTATTAATTATATTATCTTATATAATCAATTAAACAGGTAAAAATTGGTTATATCGATCTAACATTCAGTTTGTTTATATATTATAACAAACAAACGGATAACACAATTGTTTCTACCTTAAAATATAGATATATATTAACTCATAGAAGACTAATTGGTACCACAAAATCTAAGTCAATAACAAATATTGAAATTGAACAAAATAAATAAAAGGATATTACATATGGGAAGATTGACTAATGTTGACTTACAATAGTCAACTTAAACTTAGCAAGAACAAAAAAAAATCAAAGTGTGACTCAATCAAAACACATAGATAAGGTGAAAAATCATCATTTTAACTGCTTTTTAATTGGGTCTCTTTCTAGATGGTGAGACTCTGTGATATATTGGCTTGAGATTTGACTCTATCAAAGTATATATGCAATTAATCTTTTTTATTTTATGTTTTTGTGATATTATAACTTTTATATAAGTGTTGCGAAGACTTATATGTATCATAAAAAAATAACATTTTGTTGGAAGGGTAAGGTGGTCCACCAGGTTAGCATCTCACCCTTTAAGATGGTTGGAAGTACAATCCAATCCTTATAATTCTCAATAGTGAGAGTTGTTGAATATGGTCATTTATTACTTTCTAAACTGATACAAGGTTTAAAAAGTCCAACTTATAAGACTTGGCCCATGAGAGGTAGATTGCGTGTGTATATATACTCTATATATATATAGAGAGAGACTTTAGATCCTGTAAGATTAAAATGTTTTCGTGAGACCAAATAAATAGTCGCAAACCTTCATAGCAAACTCTGAAAGTTAGGTGGTTTTTTCTACCTTTACAATTTTTTGTTGTGAAATTTCGGTGTTATTTTGAGACGATTAAAACAAGATGATCTCACATGAACCCAATCCTATGAACGTATGTATGCGTTCATGTATGTATATATGTGTGTATACTTGGGATCATGTGAGACCATATTATTTTTATGAGACCACATAAAAAAACATTGAACATGCATAGCAAAATATTGTGCAAGTTGATCTTCATAGGGTTTTGGCTGTGAATGTTCGATGTTTTTTGTACCTCCACAATATTTTGCTGTAAAGTTTAAGTTATATTTTCTGGTCTCATGGTCTTATGAAAACAATCTCTCACGTGAAGTCAATATATCAAAGTTGGGAAATAGGTTTCAAGATTATTTGTTGCAAACTTACCACTCATCCATTACTACCTGAGCCACACGCCATTGACAGGTTTCAAGGTTATTATCTCATAATTTCATTGTTGTCTCCAAGCAGATGAAGTTAATGCCATGAAACCATCAAAATACAATAGGAAGACAAACTTAACATTTAGGTGCTTTTGGTGTCAACATAGAATAGGATAAGACATGACAATTATTCAACATTTAGTAAGACATAACAAAATTGATTATATGACCAATTTACCCCGGTGTTCTTTTTACCAAATAATACCAAATCACAATCTCCATCTTTAGATGTCAAAGAACTCAATTTTGCAAAAAAAAAAAAAAGTCAGATGTTAACGAAGAGGGTCTTGCAACTAGTGTTAGGATTGTGTGCGAGACAGTAACAGGGTTACCGTGTCCAATGTTATAAGACACTAGTAGGTCACACCGCTGCACACCTAATTGAGAATTTTGTGTGAAAAAGAGATATATGAGAAGAGAGAAAACTAAATAATTATTAGTTAAATAATTATTTGTTTCAATTAATTAGTAAAATTAATTAAAGGATTAATTAAGGAATTAATTGGAAGGATAATTATGAAAGGAATCATAATTAGGTTAAATCACTGCCTTATATGATCCTATAAATAAAGGGTTGGGGCTTTGATTAACAGTTGAACAATTCCTACAAAAAATCTCTAGATTTCTCTCTCTCTCTCCCAACCGTCGTTTTCTCTCTCTCTCACACATTGATCGGAAATTTTTCCGATCAGTAACGGTGGTCTAGCAACCTCTCGCGTGGTGTCAGTAGCGGTGTACCCCCTACCAGCCTGCCGGAAGTTTCAATCGCAAAAGGTAAACCGATATACCCACTTGATTGTATCTGTTATGGTTTAAGATGGGTCCGGGTTTGGGAATCGATTTTGTTATCCGCTGCGCACCGTTAGTGCCCACGGTTCCCCAACAGTGGTATCAGAGCCACTTCTTAAACCTACAGATCAGGTTTAATTGTCTGTTTGATTAGGTTTAAAAATTTGATTTTATATGTTTTGAATTATTGTTAAAAATTGAATTTTTTATAAAAACCTAATGAATCGGAAACTGGCGGTGGAACGGCGGCAGTTAGCCAACCGAACCACCAGGCCAACCACCACTAAGCCATCGACGGCTCACCACAGTTGGTGGTGGCCGCCGGCTGCCAAACCCAAAGACCACCGCACCACCGAATGGTGGTAGCGGCGGCTGTTATGATCGAAAACCACCACACAGCCGTGTGGTGGCGATGGGGATGCGGCAGAAAACCGACCACCGTACCACCGATTGTGGTAACGGTGGTGATCGGTTCAACCACCAGGCCGATTTATCGGCGGTGGTGATGGCGGTACGTTTTTGTTTAAGGCCGCACATCGTGGCGGTGGCGGCAGCTAGCCGCTGCTGTCGTGATGATGGCGGCGTGGCCGTTTGTTGTCGCCGGACGCGACGGTGGTAGTGGCGCAAGCCACGGCTGCCGTCGAATTCCAAACCGGTGATGATGGCGATGGTTGATTCCATCAAAATCGTCGCCGGTGGTGATAACAATCGGACCAATGGTGGTGGCGGCGATCGTGTTGCTGATCGAGATAGAGGGACGGCGGCAGCGGTGGTTTTTGCTACCGTTGTCGTCGATAATGGCGGTGGTGATCGATCAAACCACCGGGCTGCCTTACGGCCTCGCCACGGGTGGTGATCGTGACCGGATGGCCGGCGATGGTGGCCAGGAGGCCGCCAATGTCGCGGCGATGATGGTGTTGTGCGACCGCGGTGGCAGCGGTGGTGTTAAACCGCTGCTGTTGCCGGCGGTGATCTGTGGAAATCGACTAACCCGCCGAGAGGCGGCGGTGGTGGCGGTATTACGCTGCTGCTGCCGTTGGTCTCTCAATCGACCGCCACACCACCGTTTGTGGTGGTGGCGGCGATGGTATGATTAGTGTTGCTGTAACACGGCGGAGGAGGTGGCACCAAATCACCACCATCGTTGGTTGGATCGATAGTATCGTGATCGAGATCAGTTCAATAACGGATAAGGGTTATCTAAACCAGATAGGTTTTAAAACCCTAGGGATATTTTTAATTTTAATTTTAAATCTCTTGATAAATTAGTAATTAAAATTATCTGTTTGCGTCATAGTCAAACCCTTTTGACCCGTGGTTGTGTTTTTCATGTTTTATTTATTTATTATTTACGGGAGGCCTGCGTGCCATTTACAACCCGATTATATGTAATTTAAAGTTGTAAATAAATCGAGACCCGAAGACGGAGTCAAGGAGACAATCATGGAGCTTGGAGCCAGTGGGAGCACCGAGAAGTTTTGTCCCTTAGGAATTAGACCGTCGTTTTGGGTTGGCTCACAAAAACGACAATAGTTAAGGGTTCTTGACTATGACATGGTTATTTTAACTGCGTGGTTGTTTACGATTTTTAGTCTGCGTGGTTGTTTATATTTAATTATATTACGTAGTTACGTTTTTAAATTAAATATAAATGGTTTTAAAATTGGATAAAATACAGTTTGTGTTTAAATCCAAAAGTTTTTGAAAACTGGCAATTTTGACCCTTGTTAAAATTATAGATTAGTAAGTGCAACCCACTTTAGGGGCACCTCCGGTGTAAGGTACATAGGGCGTTGTAAGTGCACACACTATGAACGTCCGTGTTCAAACCGAAACTGGAGGGAGATAAAACTCTGCGAATTATCTCCGGGTGTACCGGCCAGAGTTTGTCCAGGTCCCGGGTGGTGCAATCTATTTTGGTAATTATTTATTCACTGGGTGGTACCAGGCCAAAATGCACTAGAGGGACTAAATATGCACGGATTTTTAATATCCGATGTCCCGACGATCTAGAAGTCGTATTTTCAGATAGAAATACGATTGGTATAGTTTTACCTACCATAGATCGCATGAGTCGGTTTGACATGATCACATGCTTCCCGACACATGTGAGATATGGATTCTAGTCTAATAAATTTATTTTAAGGGTAATAATTTATTAGAATTATATAATTATAAACTAAAACTGGAATTTTATATTCTTCTGTAGATGTCTCAAATTAGTATTCCGTTTTACTCACCTGAAGAATCACTTCGCCTTATTATGGGCAAGTGGAAGCTTACGGGCCATAACTTTCCAGTTTGGAAGTTACACTTGAGGAACGTTCTATGTGCCCAGGATAAGCTTTATGTGATCAACAAACCCGTATCACGACCTAGAAGCAATGCCCCAGATGAGGAATTTGCTGAGTATTTTAGATACTTGACAGATGAATCGGATGTAATGTCCATTCTCATTTTCTCTATGTCACCCGAGTTCACGGGAGATTTAAGAGTTAAATCATGTCACGAGGTTGTGAGAAATGTGGAGAACCAGCTAGGTCTCTACAAGCACACGGGAAAGCTATTGATCATGCAAGAGATTCTCTCCCTGAAGCTACAGAAGGGTCAGTCAGTTAAAAACCATCTTGTTGATATGAGAAGGCTTTTTAAGTGTTTATCACGTCTGGGGTACAAGATGACTCAGGAAGAGTTAGTGTACCTCATGTGGTTCTCCCTCACAAAGGAAGTTCAGGACACAGCTAGTGCCTACATGAAGGAACCAAAGAGCGACGTGGATAAAGTTCATGAAGATATCCTGGCCAGTCTAGAGCCAGTACCCGAACCTGCAAATCTCATGGACACTGATATAATTGATGAGCTGGGAGATCTGAGTTGCCCAGAATGCGGCAGCGAGGATATTTGCGAACACTCGATGAACATCGACCAGATGGATATCGGTTTACCCGATACTCCAGGTATCTTTATGATAGATTGCTTAATCACTTCTTATGAATCATGGGTAATTGATACAGGCAGTGGTAACCACATTTGTAATCATTTACAGGGATTCACTAGAAGAAAGACTCTGAGGAAGGACCGTTCGAACCTACGAGTAGGCGAAGGCACTCCGTTGATTGCTGAAGCCGTGGGATCTTATAGTCTTAGTTTACCCTCGGGTCTAGTTTTGGAACTGGATAATTGTTATTATATTCCAAATATGATTAAGAATGTATTGTCTTTTGATTTGTTGGTAGACCAAGACTTTTACTATAAATATTCTTATAAAATGATTTCGTTTTTTAAAGATAGTATTTTCTATTTTAAAGCTACACCCGTAGATGGTCTATACACTGTAAATCTTAAAGACAACAATAGTGAAATCTATCATATAAGTAAGAGATCCAAGGATATTGAGGATCAGACTTACCTCTGGCATTGTCGTTTGGGCCATATAAACAAGAAACGCGTTGAACTACTCCTAAAAGGAGGTTTTCTTGGAAATTTCGACTTCAAACCTTTTGATAATTGCGAATCTTGTTTATCTGGTAAAATGACAAAGCAACCTTTCAACAGTGAGAATGAAAGGGCTACTGACTTGCTTGAAATAATCCACACAGATGTATGTGGACCTTTCAGTCATGTAGCAAGAGGAGGATACCGGTACTTCATTACCTTCACTGACGACTTCAGTAGGTATGGATATGTCTACTTGATGAGACATAAATCTGAAACCTTTGAGAAATTTAAGGAATATCAGAATGAAGTACAGAATCTACTTGACAAGAGGATCAAGTTCTTACGGTCAGATCGTGGTGGCGAATATCTCAGTGATGAGTTTGACAATCATCTGATGGAGTGTGGGATTGTATCCCAACTTACACCTCCGTATACACCTCAGATGAACGGTGTATCAGAAAGGAGAAATCGTACCTTACTAGATATGGTACGAACGATGATGTGTCATTCTTCGCTGCCAGTATCATTCTGGGGACACGCGCTCGAAACAGCAGCACACATACTGAACAGAGCGCCAACAAAGTCGGTAGAAAAGACTCCATACGAGTTGTGGAAGGGTAAGAAACCCAACATATCTTTTCTGAAAATTTGGGGTTGTGAGGTTTACGTCAAACGACCTACCTCAGAAAAACTCAAACCCAAATCCGACAAGTGTTTCTTCGTTGGATATCCCAAGACCACCGTGGGATATTATTTCTACAACCCTGAAGAGAACAAAGTGTTTGTTGCTCGAAATGGAAAATTTCTGGAAGAAAAGTTTCTCAGTTTAGAGAACACCAGAAAGGATGTAGATCTACAGATAGTAGACGAAGAAAGCACTACACCAGTTGTTGAGCCAGATATTCAACATAACAATGTTGAACCTCAACCAGAGCCGGTTGAGGAAGTGCAAACACAGGACCTTCGCAGATCCAGTAGGGTAAGACAAGAACCAGATAGGTATCTTGGGTTCCTAGTCTCTCAAGACAGTGGAGACTTAAATGAACCAACATCCTATGGAGAAGCTGTGTCAGGCAGTGAGTCTGAACAATGGCAGGAAGCCATGAAGGCCGAGATGCAATCCATGTACGACAACCAAGTTTGGGAGTTGACTGATTTGCCACAACACTGTAAGGCTGTTGGACGCAAATGGGTTTTCAAGAAGAAAACCGACATGGATGGGAACGTACACACCTTCAAAGCCAGACTGGTTGCAAAAGGATTCACGCAAACTCATGGCATTGACTATGATGAAACCTTTTCACCAGTGGCTATGTTAAAATCAATTAGGATTCTCATGGCCATCTCAGCGTACTTTAACTACGAGATTTGGCAGATGGACGTCAAGACAGCCTTTCTAAATGGAAAGTTAACAGAAGACGTCTATATGGAACAACCAGAGGGGTTTGAAGATCCTAAGAATCCTAATAAGGTGTGTAAGCTGCTAAAATCTATTTATGGATTGAAGCAAGCGTCTCGAAGCTGGAACTTACACTTCGACGAGCGAATCAAAGAGTTTGGTTTCGCTAAAAGTGAGTTCGAGCCATGTGTTTACACCAAGTTCAGTGGGAGCATAGTAACCTTCCTGGTCTTGTATGTAGATGACATACTACTCATAGGAAACGATGTACCAACTTTACAGAGTGTTAAGGAATGGTTAAGTAAATGTTTCCAGATGAAAGACCTTGGAGAAGCCGCTTATATACTAGGTATAAAGTTCTACAGAAACAGATCTAAGCGGCTTATCGGACTTAGTCAGAGTACATACATTGACAAGGTCCTGAAAAGATTCAGGATGGATGAATCCAAGAAAGGATTCATTCCAATGCAACATGGCGTAGTGTTAAGTAAAACACAGTGTCCTGTTTCTAGTGAGGATCAGGACAGAATGAAATCGGTTCCATATGCTTCTGCAATTGGATCGATTATGTATGCCATGCTATGTACTAGGCCCGATGTTGCTTACTCAGTAAGTGTTACGAGCAGATACCAACAGAATCCAGGTGAGCCCCATTGGGTGGCTGTCAAGAACATTCTCAAATATCTGAGAAGAACGAAAGAAATGTTCTTGGTCTTTGGAGGTTCTGAGGATGAAATTAGTGTCACAGGATACTCTGACGCTAGTTTCCAGACCGACAGAGATGACTTCAGGTCACAGTCAGGGTACGTCTTTACCCTAAACGGAGGTGCGATCTCGTGGAAGAGCTCGAAGCAGGACACGATTGCAGACTCAACTACAGAGGCAGAGTACATTGCAGCATGTGATGCAGCAAAGGAAGCTGTCTGGCTGAGGAATTTTCTATCGGATCTCAGAGTGGTTGCCAGTATCTCGAGACCGATAGATATATTCTGTGATAACTCAGGAGCCGTGGCGCAAGCAAAGGAACCTAGAGAACATCACAAGTCGAGACACGTGCTCAGAAAGTATCACCTCATCCGAGAGATCATTGGAAGAGGAGATGTGAGAATATGCAAGATTCCAACAGAAGACAATGTCGCAGATCCGCTGACAAAGCCACTAGCAAGGGCAAAGCATGAGTCACATGCGAATTCCATTGGGATGCAGTACCTGGAAGCCAGTAGCTAGTACTTAGTTTATTAATTATTACTATAGTCTAATTTAGAAACAATGTAATCATGTAAAGTTTTTATTTCACAGTGTGTTGGAAATAAATGGAGGTTTTAATTTCATGATTGTTCTAAATTAACTATTTTTCGCATGTTTAACGTATCCTTGATTCTACAAAGTCTTGTATGAAATCTAAATTTCCGTAGCCACTTATTGAAATGGGAATTTCAATAGGGAGTTTTAACGCTATTATAAATACTTGATGATTTATTCAAAGTAGAGAATAAAAGCACAAGTGATGTGACCAAGTATTTATAGATACTCATCAGAGTGTTTGGGTATTGGAAGTGACCAGTAAATCAAGTCTGCTTCATGGAGCCTCAGTCATAGGCACTGACTTGATAGGTTGTCCTTAGACCTGAGATACTTGGTTTGGGAACACGAGGACCACTGTACTCTTAGCACGTACTAACGCTGCACCGTAACTGGGTGGCTATACGGGACGTGACTAGATGCAGCGGAAGCCGTGGATCCAAATGCAAGTAGTCAAGAAGGGATTTGCACCTCTTTCAAAAGAGAGATATTTCCGGGCCCCTTGACGATTAAGATTGGCAGAAAACGCGTGGCCACGCTCGGATAGAATAACAGGGGTTATTTAGTAATATCCGTTACTGCAGGCAATCGAAATCAGAGTCAAGAAATACTTGATCTTAAGAAATGAATCCTCCACTCCATGTCTTAAATCACTTTAGAAATATCGTGTGCAAAAGGAATGAACCTGTGTACAAATTCAAGCGTGAATTGTATCTCTGGATGTAAGAGATCTTATAACCTGGTTAACCTAAGTGTCTGGCTAGGGACCTCCTTAGGCTAATGGTAACAGGTGTAGTTACGTGTCTAGCACAAGTGGGAGTCTGTTAGGATTGTGTGCGAGACAGTAACAGGGTTACCGTGTCCAATGTTATAAGACACTAGTAGGTCACACCGCTGCACACCTAATTGAGAATTTTGTGTGAAAAAGAGATATATGAGAAGAGAGAAAACTAAATAATTATTAGTTAAATAATTATTTGTTTCAATTAATTAGTAAAATTAATTAAAGGATTAATTAAGGAATTAATTGGAAGGATAATTATGAAAGGAATCATAATTAGGTTAAATCACTGCCTTATATGATCCTATAAATAAAGGGTTGGGGCTTTGATTAACAGTTGAACAATTCCTACAAAAAATCTCTAGATTTCTCTCTCTCTCTCCCAACCGTCGTTTTCTCTCTCTCTCACACATTGATCGGAAATTTTTCCGATCAGTAACGGTGGTCTAGCAACCTCTCGCGTGGTGTCAGTAGCGGTGTACCCCCTACCAGCCTTCCGGAAGTTTCAATCGCAAAAGGTAAACCGATATACCCACTTGATTGTATCTGTTATGGTTTAAGATGGGTCCGGGTTTGGGAATCGATTTTGTTATCCGCTGCGCACCGTTAGTGCCCACGGTTCCCCAACAACTAGAAGCATCAAATCGATGTTGAAGGCATGTTTTTTCCTAGAAAGAAATGATTTTCTAAAACATTGATTGATTTCATAGGAAGAAATTGATGTTGAAGGCGTGGGTTTTTTACAAACGGAAACCAATTGTTAGAAACATAATCTATTTTCAGAGGGAGTAATCGATGATGAAGGCATGCGTGTTCCATGTTTGTCCAACATACTTCTTGTCCGTTCCACATACAAACATGTCAAACATAGGATAAACTTGTTTTGCACTGTCATGCTTCATTACGTTCTATATACCAAATGCACCTTTATGAAACAAACAATGTAAAATTAATTAAACTAAAAATGAGCTTTTTAACTTGAACTATATAATTCTATGAGAAATTAACTATTTTAGTCCATTTTTAATTATAAGCATGTATATTGAAACGTAATAAGTATTAATTAATTAATCATATAAAAGTTGGTAGAATCAATCATGAAAGGGTGTTGACAAGGAGGTAACGGTGGTGTTTAAATTTTCTTAGGTTTGGTAAAGTACGTGGAAATATGTAACCTGTAAAAATCGACCATTGATTGCAAAAAGAGGATATAAGTAGATCATTTTTAACAAATGAACAAGTCAAAATTTGTCTTCATCTTTTCTTCACAAAAGATATGTCAAGATATATTAATTTTATTAATAATCAAATACACAAACAAAGAATATTGTAATAAGCTCCCTAGATGTGTTAGAGAAACCTTTGGAGATACTTCAAAGAAGCTTGTGAATAGCCATAATTTTATAGATATTTCCTGACGTTTGGTTCGCAGAATTTCGACGAAACCCAAAGGATTAAAATGATTAATTCTATTAACCAAATTTCATTTGGATATTGGATTAATTATGGAATAGAATTAAATTCTATACATTTCATCATTATTCATGGATTTGGTCATTTCTTAATAATTGAGAAGGAATTCAATTCCTTTCCATCCTCGTATTCCCTACTTGATTTACCCACACCTATATGCATAGATGGACCAAAGGTGGAGAGCACGGTGACACGTGCCACCATGTTATTTGTCCAAAGAGGGTAAACAAAAAGTAGTTTTATGAAGGTGGAACCGTATCGTTTTGGTGTGTGCTACTGTATCATTTTCGAAAATTCAACTGGTGCACCTAAAAACCAAAAAAATAATCTCGAATTCGAAATCAACCAAAAAACTAAAAAATTATCTCAAAATCAACCAAAAAACGTAATTTCTCTCGAAATCAACCAAAATACCGAAAATTTCTTTCAAAATCAACTAAAAACTCAAAAATTTCTCTCAAAATCAACCAAAAAATCGAAAAATTCTTTTGAAGTTAATCAAAACCCAAAAAAGGTTCTCTCGATTCAACAGAAAAATCTATCAAAATATAAAAAAACTTAAAAATATCTCAAAATCAACCAAAAAAGTAAAATATATATATATATATATATATATCTTGAAATCAATCAAAAACTTAACTATATAACGCCACCATTTCAATGTCTGTCAATTAAATAGATAGTCAAACATGATAATGTCTCATTAAAATTCTTTCATAGTCAAATTTCTTTATCAGGTTTTATTTTATCTAAAAACATTTTACTAACCAAACACTCCTTACTCCTTAGTTGGTGGAATTCTTGATATTAGTTTTATATAATGACTTACTGTTTCTTATTATCTAAATACTTTACACATTTTCAATTTAATAACGTTTTGAAAATAATATATTTTAAAATGAGTGCCAATATCATGAAATAACAATCAATTTTTATGATTTATGGTTGGTTACTAATGTTTCATTTTAAAGATTTAGTGCTTAACCTTTAAAAATTGACTCCAATATTATCCTTTGCAAAGTTTAGGTATACTTGTAAAGAGTAAAATATGATATACTACTCTATAATTAAATATAGAACTGATTTACATATATCAATAATCTTATAATAATTTTATTAAGGGTGGACCCATGTTTTAGCTTCAAAGAACCGGTTCTGCAGGGTTGGGGCCCACGTGAAGGAGAAACCGGTTCCCTCTAGCCATTACATTTTCCATATACCGTTCCATGGACCTCTTCAATACATGCATTGCACATGCCCTTTGATCTCAAGCATTCATTTGTTGGCTTGTTTTCAGTATACTGTGTGTTTGGTAGGTGGAACAGAACAGAACAATGGTTGGTGTTCCATTTTTGGCATGACTTTAAATGGAATAGACAAGAACTAAGTTGGACAAATATGGAACACGCGTGTTCCCTCTCCCACCATGGGACTAGATAGAACAAGGTTATTATGTCTAATATGCCCCTGATTTGGTTGTTTTTTCTCACGTTGTTCCTTCCTCATCTGATTTCTTTTTCACCATCCACATCGATAGCTTCTTCCCCTCTGATTTATGTTTATGAAAACCCAACCTCCATCATCGATTCCTCTGATTTTTTGTTTCTGAAAAAACCCGGCTTCCTCTATCATCGATTCCTCTAATTTCTGTTTCTGAAAATCGAACATCCAACAAGAGCTTCAAATCCTATCAATTTCTGCTTCTGAAAAACCCAACCCCTTTCATCGATTACCCTTCTGATTTTTGTTCCTGAAAAACCTAGCCTCCATCGTCGATTCCCACTATTTTTCTTTATGAAAAACTTGTTCTTTCAATGTTGTGTTTTTTGCTTCTGGTTGCAAAATCTCTTCGTTAGCACCTGCAGGTAGATTTCTTTTTGCAAAATTGAGTTCTTCAACATCTGAAGATGGAGACCGTGGTTTGGTATAAAAAAAAGTCATTTGTTATTTTGTATTAAAATTGATTATTGGGTAAAAAGAAAACACTAGGGATAAAATGGTCATTTATCAGTCTGTTCTATCCTGTCCTGTTTAATATTGTCTTACCAAATGTTGAACAACTGTTTTGTTCTGTACTGTCCTATTCTGTCCAATGATATCCTATCCTGTCCTGATACCAAACGCACAAAGGAATTTCCAACAAATAGTAGAGACTAAGTAGGGGTGGGGCATATAGATTTTAATTAGTATATTATAATAAGCTTTTGAAACTTTTTTTTTATTATTATTAATTTAGACCATAACACGCATAATATGAAGTTGATGAATAAAAAATACAACTAAAAATAACTTCAACTAGCATGTAGTAGGATTGATTAAACATACCTTTATAAGGAATTATGGTTGTTTTCATCTAATAAATTTGTAGATATACACGACACATGTTATATGTAGGAAAATAGTTTCACCAAAAATAGAAAAAGCAAGAAATAAAGAGAGATGGGAACAAACCCACGTAATGAGTCGAGGCCCGTGTTAAACACGGTTTCCTTAAAACCGATTCGCCCCCTACCGGTGCGTCGATTTCCCAGGATACAACGACTCGAAACAGAATCGAGTTCTGTCGGACTTCACTATGATGCCTGAATTTGAGAATATATGTCTTGGTTTTTCACGTGTGTTTGGCTTTCTATGAAGTTACTTTTCCATATGTGTGTCTCTCTCATATTTTAGCATATCTCTCTCTATAGAACTCAAGTTATGAGTACTATATATATACATAACACATATGTAACTCATAGAAGGTTTTAAAAGCCAACAATTATGACACATTATTATTTCTTTGGTATAACCTCCATCTTTAAGATCAACCATAATGGGTCATTATTATATTTTCTATAACCTCCATCTTAATTTCCATTCAAATTTAAATTAATATTTATATTAATTTTCCAACAATCCCCCACATAAATGGAAATTATTATAGACATCTCATATATCATGATTCTCAAATTCAATGTCGGAATCTTGCAAAGGATAGGTAGGCGTTAACCTTTGAACCTTCCCTTATGAAGCATGTCTAGTCTACTAGCAAATCAGTAGACGCGATGTCCTTGAACTGTTTTTCCATTTGTGTAAACGTTAACACACTTCACACAAGATTCTTCCTGACATGGTAAAGTCCTCATAGTCGTGTTCGTTATGGTCATGAACACTGCCTGGTTCTGTGAAAGCTTTTAGGAGTTGTGCCCTCGTCAATTCCCTTCGAAGCGACCCCACTTCTTTTTCACATAGGTGATTTCCAATAATCATTAAAAGCCATGAGCTTATCCTCAATGTCACTAATTATCAAATGAACTCGAAAGTTTATTAACTCCCCCACAGTGACCTCCCATATTCATACAACTAGGTTGTCCTTTTGAACCCAGATCTTGGGATCTCCAGTCTTCTGGGTAAGGTTTCCTTTGCATGAATTATTAATTCAGGGCTTATGTCCCATTCATCTTAAGGACTTATAAACTAAATCTCTACTTAAACTTTTTGTAAGTGGATCCACAATGTTATCTTTTGACTTTACATAGTCAATCGAGATAACTCCAATAGAGATTAGTTGTCTTATCATATTGCGTCTAATGTAACTTCCCATTATACATTGTGCTTTGAGCTCTGCCAATTTTCGATTGGCTATCACAGTGTATACAAATGACCGTTACCGGCTTAGGCCATTTGGGAACATCCTCCACAAACTGACACAACTACTCTACTTTCTCGCCACATTTATCTAGGGCGATAAACTCAGATTCCATCGTGGATCTGGCTATAATAGTTTTCTTGGACGATTTCCAAGATATAGTCGCACTTCCAAGTGTAAACACATATCCACTTGTAGATCTGGAATCTTTTATATCAGATATCCAATTTACATCACTGTATCCTTTGATTACAGTTGGATGTCTTCCATAGTGCAATCCACACTCTCTTGTGTATCTTAAGTACCTTAATAATCTAGTAATACTCCTCCAATATTCAACACTCGCATTACTAGTGTATCTACTTAGCTTGCTTACTGCGTATGCTAAGGTGCTGTTCGTTTGCTGCTGAATGAGCTGTATAGAAGATATGGATGAATCGCACAGCCATATCAAGATGTTCGTTTGCAGCTGAATTGGTCAACGAGCAGCTGATTCGCTCAGCTAAAAAAACAAAGTCCTATGGGGTCAGCCATTCACTTTTCCATTATTTCCCCAAATACCCTCCTTCAACCTCTCGTTCCATCTGCAACCTTCCTTCCCTTTTCTTTTTCCATTTCCGCTCTTCACTTAACAAAACAAATACACAAATCTTTTTCCATTTCCTTCCCTCCCTTTTCTCTCCATCGAATTTTATGCTTATGTTTATGCAATAGAGACGAGGTCAGATCGATTTTTTGTGTGGGATGCAGATATGAGGTCTGGTGGAAAGATATGGAAATTTTTCTGGGTTCTTCTTCCTTTTAGGTTTTCTTTTAGGTTTTCTTGTGGTCGTTTTTGGGTTCTACTTCAAACAGATCCTGTGTATAGTGGGTTTGGATTTCATCTCTACACCAGTTTCTTTTTTCTTGCTGCTTCCTCCAAGACAATGTTTACTGTGCTTCTTCAATCTTCATACACATATCAATTTTTATTGTACCTTTTATTAGTTTTA